>JASCQY010000072.1:14237285-14250643 GCA_030264315.1 Sardinella tawilis | reverse complement strand
GTAAAAAAACATCATTGTTGGGACTTCCTGAGCCTTGACCTCTGTCCCTGTCGGCATCTGGTGAATCAAGGGGAGACAACCCGACAGCCGCCCCCTTTTTGACGTGGCCCTTTGATAAGGAGATCGGCTGTGTACAGTAAATAAAAAAGCCTAGACTGACTGTGGGAAGGTGCCTAGACAGTGTCCACATGAGTACCCCACTGACTTGAATTACGGACGCTCAATTGAAACCCATTTGCGCTGGCTCGGGGGAGATGACAAGGAGATTAGGTCGAGTTTCAAAATCTGATCGTTTCAGGGAGGTTTTTAGTGCAGCGTGTCTTTTCCAATGAATGATTTATACGCGTTAATGGTGACCACGGTCGCAAGTGGTCTTATCAGTTTAGGAGTGGCGTGTAGCTCTGTTGTTTGGGTGATAATTTAGCATGACAAAGAAATGCCTTGCTCAGTAGTTGTAGTAGCGGGAATGCGTCAGCAACAGCTGTTTTTTTCCAAACAATAAGTGGAAATGCCGACTGATAAGGCTTTGAGGAGCTACAGCAATTGTGCAAACACAAATATCCAGAGGTCCAGTGGAGTACAATGTCTGTCAGTCAAGTGAAGTAAAAATAAATATATCAGTGTATACATTTATTTATTCTCTTTATTATCTTGCGTGGGAAACAGGGCCGTATGAGATAAGAACTATGCAGAACATATGATCTCCCTGATATCCTTGGCTCAAGGTTACATCTACATTTACTTTAAACACCATTCATGTCTAATTTGAAATGTTATACATTGTTGTTTTTATTTTTTTCAGTAATAACATTCAGGCCATTCACAGTAGCTAGAAAAGGGTATGTTATATTTCCACTGCATTATGCAAAAGTGGTTTAAAATGTGCTTTTATATCATCATGCTCTTGATGAGAGACAAAACAGCACTACCCCTCATTATGTTAAATCATTATATCACTCTATTCCATAAGTTGTGTTATAACAAGCCTTATTAGAACTCTTCATTTATTTTCTGAGAAATACTCATTATTAGGTGAATTTAAGGTCTGAGTTTCCAACTTCATAAGATGGATGGCTGTTGTAATCTTACAAGTGTTCATTATTTTCAGTGCAATATAGCATAATTGCCCATTTATTTATAAATCATAAAGTGCCTGTCAAGTTGCTCTGCTAGTCATTTCCTCATTAATGCCGTGTGTTTTCCTTCTGTGGTTTTCCCAGGCCCCAATGCCCAGCTGTTCTACACCATCGCATCAGGTGATCCCCAGACTCAGTTCCACATCACCAACAAAGGCGTCCTGCAGACAAAGAAGGCGCTGGACAGGGAGGCCCAGTCGTTCTACAACCTGGTGATAACCGTCAACGACATGGCCGAACCTCCCATGGCCCGCTTCACGAGCACCGCCCAGGTGTCCATCATCCTGCTGGACGTCAACGACTGCCCTCCGAGCTTCACGTCGCAGAAAATGACCTACATCCAGGAGAACACGCCCATGGACACGGTGGTGTTCACTGCCAACGCCATCGACGCAGACAGCGGGCCCAACAGCTATGTGGAGTACTCCCTGCGCGGGCCCTTTGGGAATAAGTTTAGTATCGGGACCATCGATGGAGATGTGAAGTTGGTCGGAGAGCTTGATCGCGAAGAGCTGGCCAACTACACCCTGACAGTGGTGGCCACGGATAAGGGCGAGCCGCCACTGTCGTCCACCATGGACGTGACCATGATCGTGTTGGACGTCAACGACAACACGCCCAGCTTCTCGCAGAACATCTACGACATCGAGATCGAGGAGAACACGCTAACTGGCACGGATGTGCTCCAGGTGTTTGCCAGCGATGCTGACGAGGGCACCAACGGGCAGATCCGCTTCTCCATCGTTGGCGGGAACACCAACACGGACTTCCGTATCGACTCGGTCACTGGGATCATCTCAGTGGCTAAGCAGCTGGACCGGGAGGTGAGGTCGTCCTATTCGCTGGTCGTCCAGGCGGCGGACCGTGGTAGCAGCCCAAGGGTGGACCGCACCACCGTCAACATCGTCCTCATCGATGTCAACGACTGTCCACCATCGTTCGAGCTCTCGCCTTACACCATCCACGTTCAGGAGAACCTGGCGAAACTGCCGAAAAACATCCTGCAGGTCAGTCTCTCATTCTCAGCACCCTTTAATACAGACAGGGTTATTCAAACACTCTGCTTTTAATTGGACCTCCGCTGTACTTCATTTTAAACCTCTACAGCAACGGTGTAATTATTTAGACTTTAAACAGAAACTGGAAATTAGTCTGAAATTTGAACATTTGACAAATGATAGAACAAATAAAACTACAGATCTCAGGCAAGTGGAACGCAGCGAGAAAATGAACCTGTGAAACAGCAGTGATGGTTGGAAAGGATATTGTTGAAACCATATAATCCAAAATTGCCCCCAAATTGCGTTAATGAGGCGCCGCTCTCCAGTGACAAAGGCAACACAGTCTTTTCGAGCGGTCGTAGCTTGTACCTCTGCGGAAATGAAGGTGCGGTGCGGCAACGGCAGCAGAAGCCGAGGCCGCAGCTGTGCTGGGACGCGGCCCAGTGGCGGCGGCTTTCGCCCCCACACACACAAACGCGGTGCGCCACGCCAGCCAGCCAGGCGGGGCGGCTCTGCCAGGGCGGGCTGTGCCCTCTGTGCGGCAGCACCACCGGAAAAGGGCTCAGGCTCTGTGCGGCTCGGGCACACACTAATGAGCCCTGCTGCGGTGCCCAGATTTATACCTTGCCTTCATTCTTTCAGGGCGAAGCTTGGCCAACTTTACCACACTGAATGCCACCTTTGTGGCATCTGGCCTTACTTGCGTACTTCGCTGTGTATTTTGGAGGCCGTCTTTTTTTCGATATGTGTATGTGTGTGTGCGACAAAGTGACATTTTGATGAAGAAACCAACATCCGACATGTACTGTAGTAGCCATTGCTGCTGTGTGGTTTGCGACTGCTGAAGCATGTCTGAGCAGACATGTCTGAAATCTGACCCCCCCCCCCTCAATCAGCAAAGCGAATTTGAAGATTTTGGTCAGCGAAGAAAATTATAGCCAGTTATACTAATCACTCGCTAATGGGCCTGAAAGGCTGCCAAGCACCTGCGTGCGTACAGTACAATCTGCCCACATGAAATGAAAAGTCTACCACACACAGATTGCTGCTTGATTTGTCAACATTGTGTTAAAGCACCCATACAGTCTCTGGCTTCTGTCATCGCATGTCAGATCTGCAGCACTTGGATGATAAGGTTGCACTTCTGAGGAATAGCTGTCGGAGGAAGGAATTGGGGCCCAAAACAACACGAGAGGTGGTCAAAACATCACAAGAAGTGGTCAAATCACAACAAGGTGGTCTACAGTAGTGTGTGGACTCTGGTGTGTGTGGCTTTGTGTCTTTTTTTTTTATTTGATTTCTAAAAATATGCCTCTGGTCTGTTTGTGATTTCTGTCTGAAGGTTGTGGCCAGGGATGATGACCAGGGTTCAAACGGTCAGCTCAGCTACACGCTGAGTGGTGGCAATGAAGAGGGAGCCTTCAGTCTCTCGTCCAGCGGGCAGCTCAGCGTCATTCAAACTCTGGACCAAGAGGCTCAGGAGAAATACACCTTGATAGTCACGGCCATCGACTCAGGTAAGAATCCCTTACGCAACGCAAGCATTATGAGATCCATAAAACTCTCTACAAGGATCTAACACTCATTCATCACCCATATATAGACAGTATATACATATGAACTGTATGTCCAGGGCGTTTTCTGCGTGACAGTGATATGTGGCTTCGTGCTCGTATTTCTCAGAGCTGTCATGATTGGGGCTTTTTTTCAGTGGGTTTTAATACACAGGCTACCTGCAGTAGTGGTGTTCTTGCACAGTGCGTCAGATAGGATGCACCTGCATCGGATCATGTAAAAATTGTTTAAGACATGTCTGTATATCACGAGCTGTAGGGAAAAAGGAAACATAAAGCAATACTCCCTGTCCTGAAGGTATAAGTCAGAGAAAAACTACTTTTCGCTATTCTGAAAATGTATAAAGCCAGATATATACCTCCCTCCCCTCCCCTCCCCCGAAGGCTTACACATGGAAGCCATTGAAGGACTAACAAGTCATGTGATTGCTGCCTCTCTATATGCAAAAGGAAGTCAGAATTGAATGTGTTAAAAGTATGCGCCTGAGATTTTGTTTGTATGGAAACAGTGGTAGGGCTTGTTATAAGCAAAGACTAAAGGTTGGGGTGTTATTCCACAGAGGTCAGAAAATGTGCACTTGTGAGCAAACGCAGGCATATCCCCATTCAGGCCAAATCACATGCTATTCCAGCTAAGTATATGTTTCTTTTGGTGACTGGTTAGGCAGCCACGGTCATAGGGCGGCTCTCCCTCATTCCTGCCTGGCCATGTGACCCTCTATAATGAGGGGTATTTTTTGACTGGCGCTGGACATGGGTGAGAACGGCAACAGTGTGGGGTCAATGCTACCCTTAGATGATGGCCACTGTTTGATTTGCATTAGCCTGTGGAATGGATAAGTCTGCAGAATGTGGCTTTTAAATCTTTATTTAAGTCGCTTTGTGGCTGACCCGTTGCCCTACAGATTTACATGTAGCTCAGAGCGTTATTTAAGACCTTCACTCAATGGAAACATCTTTATGTTCTATGTTCTATCCTACACAGACATATATGACATACCGGTATACAGTACAGCACAGATAGAACTAGATGGTGCTAGATAGATCTTCATATCCACAGACACACAAAGATATAGAATAAAAATAATAGTGAATATGTTCTACATACATTTTCCACCAGCCTCAAAGCATAGTGCACAAAGCCATACCTTTTTACGACTGCAGGATAGTGCATGTAGAAATGTTTTTTTCCCAGTTGTAGAAAGAGACTATTGTGTGGAATATTATAATATTGCGAAAACCAGTAATCTGCGCACGGTTAAAATGATCCTGCAGTATTTTCTCACATTCTTGAGGGCGAGACATCGGGGGAAATGGTTATCCCATTTGCTATCTGGCACAAAAATCTGCAAGGTAGACGGCGAAAAACACACAGGGGCCCATTTTTCTCCGGGGCCTATTTTCAATTACATTAAATGCATATGGGCTCTCTCTCTCTCACCCTCCATTAGTGGCCAGAGTCTGTCAGAAAACGACTCGCTAAGTATTTAACACTCACTCCACTGTGCTGTCAGCTGACGTCGACATCTTCATTAGAGTCAACAAAGGGTGCATCTCTCCAGGGCCGTGTTCGACATCGCTCGCCTCGTCAGCTCTTGCCAGGCCCAAAACAAAAGCCTCATCAGGCCCGGTGGACAAAACACATTTAATTGCATGTCCACAGCAATTATCCCATCTTGTCCGCGTGGTTAGCCAGGATGAATCCATCTCGTCCACCATCTCATCGTTTTATTATTACCTCCTCCCCCCCAATACACACACACACACATTCACACACACACACACACACACACACACACACACACACGCTCCCTGCCTCAGCTGTGTCCCACAAGAGGATCCTTTCTCTCCGCCGTGAGGCCCCACAGTTTTTCTGCTGGCCGGCCGGGCCGGGCCGGGCGGCTGGAGAAGTTAAAATCATTAGTGTGAATGCAGAGCTGAGGTGAAGCCAAAGAGAGGAGCAGAGTCAGAGAGCAGAGAGCAGAGTCAGGCGGCACCAGCCTCAGCTCCACTCCCAGCCTCAGCTCCAGCTCCACTTCCAGCAGCAGCAGCAGCAGCAGCAGGCCGGCCCTGTTGAGTGAAGTCTGTCATGAGGCGGTGTGGAAACAGAAGGCAGTGCTCGCTCTCAGGCCGCTGGTTCTCATAAGGGCCCTCACAGGGCTGCCTCTGCCACTGCCTCCAGCAGACGCTTTGGCTTTTACTTTTACTTTGTCTCTGGCTTTGGCTTTGGCATTGGCATTGGCACGCACCCGTCATTACTTGGAGAGAGAGAGAGAGAGCTGCGCCCAGGCCCCTGAAAATGCGGTGCAGATACAAGGCCAGTAAAGGTGTTTAACAAGGAGGCTTGTTGAAGGGAGTTGGGGTTGGTGGGGTGGGTGAAGTGAGCAAAGCTGGGGGTGGGGTGGAGTGTGTGTGTGTGCGTGTGTGTGTGTTGGGGTGGGGGTGTGGTGGTGCTGTGGGAGGGTTAGACTTAAAGCCCCCCTGTTTTTTGTTTTTTTTTTGTTGTTTTTTTTTTCGCAGTGGAAAGTTGTTGGCAAGATTTCTGAGGGAAAAATATCGGACCCGAGAAAGAGAGAGAGAGATAACAGGAGAGCACGCGGTCTCCTGAGAGGCTAATGGAAGAGAACATCTGGGACCAGCCGCAGGCTAGTCAGGTTGCTGCCGAGCCACACGCGAGCTCCGCACCCCTCGCCCCCTCGCCCCTCTGCACTCCGTTCTCGACTCGGCCGAAGCGTACATAAGACCGAACGGAGCCTCTTCATGGTGCAGCCCATAAGGATGCCTAGCTAGAGTTTCCCACAAGAGGAGACTTTTGGCTTGTTTGGCAATCAATAGCCTGTTGTGCTGGCAGCACGTCCATGTGTATACAGCACAAATTCTCCAGGGGTATGTTTTCCTGTCATGAAATCTGTGCGTTCGCGAAAAAAAAAAAGATTTGCATCACACAAAGATCCTATTGCCCTGTCATTTCCAAGGCATTGTGTCCGGGCGGATCTTAATACCCCTACATCTGCGCTCTGCGGTTTATTTCCTTTCCTAATCCCAGCGCTCTATCATATACAAAATAACCCAAACATAACAGGGTGAACTTTTCGCCTTTCGTACAGAGAGACAAAACAGTCTCTATGTCGCAAGCATCCTCGAGAGTGACTGTAATAGCACACCACTGTGGTCATTTTCCTCTCTTTCACTCTCTCTCTCTCACTCTCTCTCACTGTCTTTCTCTCGTTTTCTTTTATGTACCAAGATTTTATAGAGAACAAATATGGGAATAATCACTGGTCAGACGTAAGTTTGTCCTTCAAGTTGCGCAGGGAATGAAGAAATAGTAAGAGTTGGAGTTTTTTGAAGGTATGGGAACAGCAGAGTTGGCAAGCAGCAAGGCAGGCAGGCCGACATTCACATGCGCTGTCTGTTTAGTCACATTTATTAAAAGCAGGGAAGCAAATCCTTCTATCTCTGGCCATGGTGGAGGTCTCGCATCTCCCCCCGAAAGGCAGCCTTTCACCGTGGCCCCACGAGGCCGCCCTGTTTATTCTCTGTCCTTTTCAGCTTTAAATGACTGCTTAGCAGATAAAGAATTTTAATGGCCGCTCCATTTAAAGTCTGGATCTTTTATGCGGTACAATGGCACTTGTGAATCTGGCCTGTAAACTCTCAGGTTTCTTTAAATGTTTCCAGCATCAACTTCTTTGTCAGTGTGAAAGACAAACTGCTTAGACGGCTCACCAGCTCTTTCTCTGCGTGTCTGCATATCCCGTGGAGTTGCTTTTCCATTCTATTTGTGATTTTGTGAAATGCTTGCATCATTAAAATAATTTGAATGGAAAATGAACGCCGCCAAGCTCTTGAAAATACTTCGATAAAGTGCTGTAAAAATTGCGGCAAAAGCTCAAGCCAAATGACCGTCCAAATTTTTGCCATGACAAATCTTTAAAAGGGGTCCATTTGTGAATGTTAGAGACAGCGAATCCGGCGGCAACATAAGGCACTGCCAAATAAAATATCAAGTTCCTCAAATGAACTTTAACAGACCTGTAACATTTAATATCAGCCCAATATATGTTAGCAAAAAAAAAATAAATAAATAAAAAAATCTCACTAACAATGCTGTTGAGAAAGCCCTCTGTTGTACCACCTCCATTTCATTCCATTCTTCACTTCAGTGGTGAGCTTGACAATTGCTGGAACTCCATGTTTATGTCCATGGCTTTAGTGCCTATTGGGGTTTTTTTAAGAGGTGGTTTAAGTTGGCGTTCTACACACATACGGCACCCAGCTCAAACAACAGTCTCAGTGCAGGGCCGCTCTCTCACTGACAGCCTTATCCTGTGTGTCTCTCTCTCGAGAGAGCACTGTCCGCCTCAGAGAACTTATCTCAGCCGTAAGAAAATACAAAAACACTGTGCCATTGTAGAGTGAGTATTTGCTGAGAACTGACTGGACAAGGTTTTCGTTTTCATGCGAGCTAGATAATGGCCATGCGGACATATGGGTTTTGGCTGTGATTACCTGTTTATTTTCATACCTGGCTCTGATCGAGGAACACAATGGAGATGCATTGTACAACGAAAGCAAGAACCTTTTTGCCTAGTTTGCCTTTTGTTTGTTCAGCATGTGCTGAAATGTGTTTATGCTATCGTGCGATTTGGTGATATCGTTGAAATACCTCTAAAGAAAAGCCAAGTTGAGTGCGGCTGGCTGGCCAAGTGTTCTTGCACTGAAATAAGTTCAAGGACAGTGTGGATTTAAACTCCAGATTGCACAGAACCAAACTGCCATGCAACCACTTTGACGTGTGAAAATCCTGAAAAACAGGTGCACAATGGTTGCTTAATCTCAAAGAGCTTGGCCTTCAGTTTGACTTCTAAATCTTCAATAATGTAGGAAGGAAGCACCCTGGCAGGACAAAAGCCGGTGGCTTTTGGGATATAAGGCATCGCTAACTCGTCTTGTTAGATGTCTTTGAGAGAAAATGGCTTTGAGAGAAAAAGGCAAACATTGAAACGCAGGAATGTGAATTCATTCCATGGTGTGTTCATCATGTCAACGTCTGGAGTCTAGGCTGGAGGTGGGGGTGGAGGTGGTGCTAGTGGTAGTGGTGTGAGGGTTGGATGTGACTGTGACGGTCCCCTTCTCTGCAGATGGAATATCCCATTCTGCTCACTCCCTCATTAACTGTGAGAAAAAAAACCCTTCACCACTTTGTTGTCTTTGGCCGTTCAGAGCTCTTGGGGACGACTAACACTACTAGACCCCATCTCCATTCACTAGTGTTTGACCGAGGCATTAAAAGGGGCTTTGTCGCAGAGCAACAGGTTCTTAGAGGGAGAAAAATGTCAATTTTGGCGAGAATGCGGCCAACGCTTCCCTGAGTAATGATGCCGCTCCAAAAAAGAGCACATTCTAGCCGCAGTCCATAAACCCGTAATTAACCATTTAGCCCTAAGCTTTTGGGGGCCGCAGATGGCTGTCTTATAAATTTACACGTTCATCCGTCTTCCCGAGTGAACCTGTCCATGCTAACAACTTTAATGAACTCCACTGTTTGAACACGCTGCTGTTGTTTTTGTTGTAGAGGCTAAGAAATGGAGTGGTTGACTAGTTCCGCGCTCAGTCGTGTCGAAGGGAGAACGAGACTGTCTGTCTGTGCTGGCACATTGCAACCTGGGAGCAATCAGGGCTTTAAAATGGCCTAACTCACCCACCCCTCCTCCCTCTCTTTCTCTCTCTCTCTCTCTCTCTCTCTCTCTCTCTCTCTCTCTCTCTCTCTCTCTCTCTCGGCCATCAGCGTGCTGTTTCTCCAAACTTACCTTGGTGTGGGGATTTTGCACTGGCTTATGTAATTACGTTGGCTTTATTTGGGTTGGGCCAGATATTTTGCGTTGTAATTACATGTATATTTGTACCCCCTCTGGCTCACAGAGTATGCCACTGGCACCTTCAGTAGCGCTAATGTGATTTGGCCACTGGTAATGTACACTAATAAGATACTTAGACTGGACCATATGTTTACGCTAGACAATGTTTTATGGGAAGGGCTTAAGGGCAGCTTACAAGGAAACTGTCTGTGAGCGTTAAGGACCATGAAGAGACAGATGGGGGATGGGGGGTGGGGTGGGGGGGTGTTGATGGGGGTGGCAGGGATCCGACCTAGTTCCTCAGCAAAGGGGACGCCACTGATGGGGTAGCCCTCTCTCTCCCCCTCTCTGTGTCTCTCGCCTTCTCTGCCCCTCTCTGCTTTAATGTCTCCCCTCCTCACCATGTTTATATCCCTCTCTCTCTCTCTCTCTCTCTCTCTCTCTCTCTCTCTCTCTCTCTCTCTCTCTCTCTCTCTCTCTCTCTCTCTCCCTCTCTCCTTCTGTCTCCTTATCTGTGACACACATAGAGACACACGCACAGCATGCATCTCTTAATAATCCAAACAAGAGTGAGGTTATCACATAGAGTGTGTGTGTGTAATCATTGCACGCAAGGAGTAAATTACAAGCATTAACACAACAGAGTCAACAGAGACGCATATATGATTACAGAATATCAAATAAATGGCCCTGTTTTGGTTTCAGGCGCCTTAGTCATGTCAGCATGAAACCACAGGGAGTGTATTTAGCTTAAAATAGCGTCGCTTTTCTGATTGAATTATAACTGTGAGGAATCTCTCCTGCTCGCTTGTGCTCTCTGAGTGTTTTTACTCCGTCTAAGGTTTCGGTGTGTGAAATGGGCGTTCATGACGCACCGTCTCCCAGGTTGCCTTTTAATCTCACCCCGAGACGATGGTTGGTGGCTTTGAATGCCGTTATCTCACGATCTTGCTGGTCTGATAGCTCTCCCCTTGGAAAACGAACCGGGGAGGGGGGCTTGTGTAAGACATGGAGTTCCTGCAAAGACGTGGCTCCAAGTTTAATGTGCATCAACGCCATTGCTGACCACAGCATAGCCCTGCGGGGAGTAAATCTTGGAAGCAAGGTATCGCAATATAAAATGTTTGCTCGGCAAATTGAAAGAGTAGTTTCCGCCCGTCCGTCATACGTGAGATGTTTTGATTTTCGACTGACGAGGTTCCTCGAGTTCTCAAATAAGAGTTGACGTTTGTTTAAAAAACACTTAATAAATCAGGCCCGCGCTGATTTGTACGTACACTCATGCTCTCACGGTGCTGAGTGGTTTGGCTGCATGAGAGGCTGTATCTCAGCCTTAGAAGAGTAAATGTGTGGGACGCGGAGCCTCGAGGCACACCAGGTCAGAGTAACTTGTTTTCCACCGCAGCCCTCGACTGACCCTCAAATCAGATTATGCAAATGAACGCAACCGACTTCTTCTCCCTTCTTCCCCCTTCCAGCAGGACGACACGCTGGAGCCGGGACTCACCCGATGATCGATGCTTTCCAAACGTGAGGTGTTTCTCAGACATCTGTTCGGGAGGCAAGCAAATAAATTTTGAAAAGCAAAGATGTATGATGCATGCTTTGTCAGGCCCGTCATGAACTTGGACGCCGGCCGGCCTCCACACTGACATTTTCATCAAATTTGCGCCCGGTTATAGTGAAGGCTGAATGCTGATTCACCCTAGCTCTTCCCCTCGGAGGCAGAAAATTATATATTACTGTATGTATATATAGTCTATACTGCAAGGTATCACAGTAGTCCAGCAAGAGAGGAAGAGAAAGGAGAGAGTGAGAAGGGAGGGAGGAAGAGAAGAGAAAAAAAAAAAGGTTCCCGCAGTTTCATGCTAACTCGTAAATAGTATAAAATGCACAGAAGTGCTACGGCAGCAGAAAGTCACGTCATTCTGGGAGCGGCGCCGGCCTATGGAAACAATACTCCTTAACCACAATGCATGGCAGCCACCGATGCTGCTACTCTCCCGGCACAACTTTCCAGCAGCCCTCTTTCCATGGCAAAATGATGTCATTTGTCATTTATCACGAAAAGGGCCCGAGGAGGAGGAGGAGGAGGAGGTTTCGCATCCTCCACGCCAAGAGTGCCGCTACGGGTCGGCCGCGCTCCAACCTTTTCCTCCTCTCCATGCCCCATTGATCGCGTTCAATGGCACCGGTGCCCACCTTCGACGGCCAAATCAGTGGCATTTGCACTTCTGCACCTAAGCACTTTGCTTCCCAAGGCCCGACTCAAGGAGGGTCTCCTTCAGCCCATGAAATTGCATTACCGCCATTTTGTAGCCCTGTTATTTAGTTTTGTGTGCATGTAGCGGGAGGGGAAAAAAAAGGAGGCATGCTTTTCTGATTACACCTTCTTTTCCAATCTCTATTTCTCTCTCCCTTTTTTTTTTTTAATTGACAAACAAACAGAGTCCAATTACCCCATGATTAACAGTGGCAGCAGTAAAGCGTTGTGGTTTGGGAACGGGGTCTTGTAAACAGCGGCATGTCGGCTGGCATGACAGCCTGGCTCCTTTCGACCGAGGCTTCGCTTCGCTGGACTTACCTCAACAAACTACAGCGTTGCCGCAGTAGTAACGCACTCATCAATCAAAGTGAACTGATTCCGGTGCCCTATCATTGATGGCTGTCGACATAAACAAGGAGGGAGGGAGGGAGGGGGGGTCGGGGATCTTCATTGGCATCTTGATATGTATAGATTCATAGAGTTGTGAGGTCTGACAGCTTGCAGTGGAACAAGCAGCTGCAGTTGTTATGTGATACCATTTAACCCCTGGGAAGGCCGTGCAGGAGAGTGGAGCCGTATGGCGGAGCCATGAGGGCAGGCGGAGAGGCAGGCAATGCTTCATTCCTGGCTCTGGCTGTCAACAGGGGCATGTGCGACGCAGGTTCAGGACCCCATGAACCGTGTGTGTGTGTGTGTGTGTGTGTTTGTGTGGACGTATGGTTTTGCATGACTTTTCAAGGGTTCATGTGTGTATATGCATGCCGTAATGCTGAAGCAAAGCATGCGTGTGTGTGTGTGTGTGTGTGTGTGTGTGTACATGAATGTGCATTGTGTGCACTACACATGCATGTGTTTTGTTTTAATGCACATGTGTGGTCCACAGCCTGACTGTGGATTTGTTGGGGCAACAGAGGCCATGGGGGGTGGGGGGGTTGAGGGTTTGGTGTGTTGGGCTGGGAGGGTATTCAGGCTGGTGTCAACTGAGGAGAGGGGGTCAGGTCAGCACAGAGAGGTCAAAGGTCATGTACAGGACCACACTCCTCCTGTCTCTCGTCTGTCCTTTCCTGAGCCCGTAAACAGGCTGTGACCTCACATCCTCCTGAAAAGTGAAATGTCTGGATGTAAGCCAGTAGATTTCGAGGACAAAAAAATAAAAAATTACGCACTGTTTCCCAATAGCCGTGTGCTTCCTTGTTATGGGGGGTGAACAATGCAATGGAAAGGCTTTTGCTGTGCTTGGAACATGGAGCTCAGCTTAAGTTGGGAAAATATTTGCACTTCTGACTGCTGGAGGGCCTTACAATACATATTCTTTTTTTTTTTTCTGGAAGAACATGATGTATTTTTGTTATCATCACAAATGCTTTAATTATTTGACCTTTGGCCAAATGGATTTTCTGCCTGTCAGACTGATTATCTTCATTAGACATTGCCAAATATTCTTTCTGACTGTGTGTGTGTGTGTGTGTGTGTGTGTGTGTGTGTGTGTGTGTGTGTGTGTGTGTGTGTGTGTGTGTGTG
>JASCQY010000072.1:14205081-14220655 GCA_030264315.1 Sardinella tawilis | reverse complement strand
AAATTCAAGTGTGTTTTTTTTTATTCACTCTTCTCTCTCTCTCTCTCTCTCTCTCTCTCTCTCTCTCTCTCTCTCTCTCTCTCTCTCTCTCTGTCTCCCTCTCTCACTTTCTCTCACTCTCTCTCTCTTTTCCTCTTGCACACCATCTCATCTTCTCTCCCCCCTCTCTCTGTCTGACCCCCCCCTTAATTCCCACAGACATCTCCGCAGACACTGCCCTGTCTTTGGACGGCACCGGGCGTCTGGACTACTCCATGAGCCAGACCCGGAAGCGGGACATCTTGCTGCGGCAGGCCCTGCAGGCCTCGGGGGCCACGTCTGGGTCTAGGTCTGGGTCTGGGCCTGGGTCGGCATCTGGCTCTGGGTCTGGCGGAGAGGCGCCCAGGGAGAGCAGCCTGGAGGTGAAGTTCCGCACCCGCAACAAGAGCGGCACGCTGCTCCACGTCCAGGAGAGCAGCAACTACACCACGGTGAAGGTGAGGGAAGGCGAAACGTTAGCATTGAATATATCTACGTTAGCCGCTTTACTATGAGCGTGCCTGGAAGTGGTTTCGCTCAGGAGGGACCTGTTTTAATAGAAACAGGCACCGACCAGAGGATGTGGGGAAGAGGAAGGGGGAGATGGAGACCAGCGTCATGAGAGTTTTCCATTTTTTTCCTCCCTCTCTCCCTTTCTCTCTCTCTCTCTCTCTCTCTCTCTCTCACTCTCTCTTTTTTTATTTTACTAGCTCAGCTCAAAGAGCAGGATCCAGTTAAATCGAGACTCACAGACTCACACGTCCTCTTGTTCCCCTTCACCCATTCATCTCCACCGTACCCAGACCCCCACCCTCACCTCCACCCCCACCCCCACACCCACACCCACACACACACCCATCCCACCGCTGCTCCCTCCAACCTAAACTTCAGCCCTAAACCACCAGCCCCTTCCCCGTTAAAACATCATCCCCCCGCCGCCATCCCTCCGGCCAGAGCGCACCCCCAAAACCCCAGCCCCAAAACCCCAGGCCTCCTCCACCCTCAGAAGCACAAGTGGAAGCAGCAGTCCTGGCTGTGGTTACTGGGTGACGATGGTCTTGGGTGTGTGTGTGTGTGTGTGTGTGTGTGTGTGTATGTGCACACATGTGGCTGCCTGTGTGCGTGCACATAATATGAGCATATGTGTCTGTCAGTGGGAGCATGGTGTTTTATGTGTGTGTGTGCGTGTGTGTGTGTGTGTGTGTGTGTGTGTGTGCACAAAGTGTGCGAGCAGAGCGCACTCGTGTGCGTCCTTGGTCCTTCGTCCTCCCCACACTCCTCCTCCCATTAGCTCTGCGTACCCTCAGTCTGATGCGGTTCAGGGGCCTGACTGATCCTGGGCAGCCATCCAACCGCCTGAGCTCTCATTCATCCTCTTAACCGTCCCCCCATCACCCCCCCCCCCCCCCCCCACACACCCCACCCCAGAGACCCCTCTCTCTCTCCTCTTTGCCCACCACAAAGGGAGCCCCTTCAGTGGGGCTTTCCGGTGCTGTTGGCTGGTGAGGGCCCCCCAGACCCCCAGACCAAAGCCCACTGACCACCACTTTACATCAACTTCAACTTCAGGAAGTGGGTCTACCCTAGCATGGAGGAGGGGGGGGGGGAAGGCTCAGCTGGATGTATCAAAATGGGATGCCAAATGCATTCACTTTGCATTGACTTTTTGCCATTAAGTTATTCATTTTATTGAAAAAATAATATTTCATTTTGAACTTTTTTTACAGTATCTCTTTACTGTATATTTCCATCTCTAATCTTGTCATTTAAAATGTGGCAAAATAGCAATTGTAGTCACACACACACACACACACACACACACACACACACACAAACACACAGGCTGACTGCAAGTAAGACCTCTGATGTTTTTGTTTCTGCAGCTGAAGAATGGGAACCTGCAGTACATCTCGGACGCGGGCGTAGCGGGAAAGGTGGAGCGGACACTGGCCGACGTGCCGCTATCAGATGGTCTGTGGCACACCCTCCTTCTCCAGAAGAACGGAACCTCCACCTCGCTCCGCCTTGACGGAACCAACCTCCGAGTCATCCCGCACACCACCCAGGACTTCGGAGGGGTCAACGTCCTGACCATGTCCGTCGGAGGCACCCCCCCTGGTCCAGCGCAGCCCAAATCAAGCCCAGGTCAGTGTTGGGAGACGAAGGGAGACGGAGAAAATGATATCTGTTCATCGCCAAGGCCGGAGGTTGTTTCCTCTATGGAATACCAGAATGATTAGCTCAATTACACAACTGTCAGGGTTTGTCTTTTCTCCTTTCCTCTTCTCCCTCACCGGCCTGCACCCGGTTCAATACAAAACGAAATTCCATAACAATCCCTCAGATCAATACAAGATATGTCTTGTGTCAGCCAAAACGAATCATGCCTTGGATTGGTGCTGTCTTTCCAATTTTATTATTTTTTTGTTCTCTCTCCTCTTTCTCTTTTCTTTTATTATTTTTTTAATCTCGAGAAATCTCAAACAAGTCACGCAGACGAGCCAGAGGGCTTTTTGGGGTTAGCGTCTTATTGTTGGGCCTCGCGTTCCTTGGATAGCCCCCTAATTCACAGCTCACATTTCCTACGGTTCTGACTGGGGGAAGCTGCAGGCGGAGGTGAGACAGAGGTCTTCCAGAGGGAGGGAGGGAGATGAGACGTTAAATGTCTTGACATCTGGCAGAAACAGCCATCGCAGGGGGAAGGAATGGTGGACTTATATGGCAACATGTCTGATCAAGTCCGATCCGCGGGCCTCTTTCACACCGTGCCGTATCAGTGGCGCAGCGCGGAAAAATCGGTTTGTTTTGAAGGCGCAGAGCTTGCACGTTATTTACAGTGCCTGGCCCGTGCCAAACTGGGATTGTGCTTGCCAGGATTGGGGTGGAGGGGGGACGGAGGGTGGGGTATAGGCGGGGTTGGGGGTGGTGGAGGGGTGGGGGTTACAAGTATGTGGCCTTTAAAGTCTGAGGTTTGGTAAATAGAAACAAAAGGTCTTCATTTTCACTGGGATGAATTCAATGGAGTCCATCCATTCGCATTAGTGAGTCCATGTCATGGGGCAAAGTGAGGTTTGAAATGGTCACAGCAATATTTCTTCCAGATGCAACCCTTTAACACATGTTCAGAAAAAATAAATAGTTATGGCATTTTGGATTTAAGCATTTAATTGCTTGTGTTTATGCTGTATATATACCTCATAAACTTTATATCCATACTGTATTTATATAACTATACAGTATGTGTTCTGTATATGCACATAATGTAAACTCTATACATTTTTATATTCTACGTTTAATGGGATGTTTCCCCTCTATGATCCTCTTCTGGATTTGATGAGAAGTGATTTGTTGAGGTGTCCTCCAACAGGAAATTTGTTGAAATATTGGCCGATTCTGTGCCGTTTTCCCATCCAAACAGTTTAGAAGACTGCCTTGATTATAGCTTTTACTCCAAATGTTGGCAAAGAAAACAAGTGATAAATCTCGGCTCACTTGGACGGTACCCCGCCGCGGCCTATTTGTTGTCTTGATCTCCCTCCAGACTGGCTTCCTGTTATCTGAACAACTCCCTCTTTCTTCCCCTCTCTCTCTCTCTCTCTCTCTCTCTCTTCCCCTCTCTCTCTCCCTCTCTCTATCTTTGCAGGCTTTGAAGGCTGCTTTGCCTATGTGAAATACAACGGTGAGAACCTGCCCTTCAGCGGCGAGCACAGCTCCGTGACCATCTCCAAGTCCGACCCGTCGGTGAAGATCGGCTGCCGCGGTCCCAACCTGTGTGAGAGCAGCCCGTGCAGGGACGGCCTGATGTGCGTCAACCAGTGGTACACCTACCAGTGCATGGCGCCGGGCGACTGCGCCTCCAACCCGTGCCAGAACGGCGGGAGCTGCGAGCCGGGCGGCGTGCGGGGCGGCTTCACCTGCGTGTGCGAGGAGCACTTCACGGGCCGGACATGCGAGACGCTGGTGGCGTGCCTGGGCGTTCAGTGCCCGCAGGGCACCGTTTGCAAGGCGTCGATCAACGGCGGGTTCACATGCAGCGCGGGCGCGGCCGCCTCAGAGATGACCCTGCCCATCTGGGCGGTGCCCGCCATCGTGGGCAGCTGTGCCACGGCACTGGCCCTGGTGGTACTCAGCCTGATCCTGTGCAACCACTGCAAAGGTCGGCGCAACAAGAGCAAAGTGCCAAAGGAAGAGAAGAAGCCGAAAGAAAAGAAGAAGAAAAAGAAGAAGAAGGGCAGCGAGAACGTGGCGTTCGACGACCCCGACAACATCCCGCCGTACGGCGACGACATGACCGTGCGCAAGCAGCCCGAGGGCAACCCCAAGCCGGACATCATCGAGCGTGAGAACCCCTACCTGATCTACGACGAGACGGACATCCCGCACAGCAACGAGACGGTCCCCAGCGCGCCGTGCGCCCCCTGCCCGGGTCCCGAGGCCGAGATCGAGCACTACGACATCGACAACGCCAGCAGCATCGCGCCGTCCGACGCCGACATCATCCAGCACTACAAGCAGTTCCGCAGCCACACGCCCAAGTTCTCCATCCAGAGGCACAGTCCGCTCGGCTTCGCCCGCCAGTCGCCTCTGCCCCTGGGGGCCAGCAGCTACACCTACCAGCCCGCCTACGCCCAGGGCCTGCGCTCCACGCCGCTGAGCCACTCGGCCTGCCCCACGCCCAACCCCCTGTCCAGGCACAGCCCCGCGCCCTTCGCCGCCAAGCCCTCCACCTTCTACCGCAACAGCCCCGCACGGGAGCTCAACCTGGCCCGCCGCGAGGGGAGTCCCCTGGACCTGCACAACGAGGGGATGTTCAACTACGCCACGCGGCTCGGCCGGCGCAGCAAGAGCCCGCAGACCATGGCGGGCCACGGCTCGCGGCCCGGGAGCCGCCTGAAGCAGCCCATCGAGCAGATCCCCCTGGAGACGGGTCCGCCGGTGGGGCTGTCCATCGAGGAGGTGGAGCGGCTGAACACGCCGCGCCCGCGCAACCCCAGCATCTGCAGCGCCGACCACGGGCGCTCCTCGTCGGAGGACGAGTGCCGGCGGCCGCTGTCGCGCGTGCGCAACCCGGCCGACGGCATCCCCGCGCCGGAGTCGTCGTCCGAGAGCGACTCGCACGACTCCTTCACCTGCTCCGAGATGGAGTACGACCGCGACAAGCCCGTGGCGTACGGCTCGCGCGTGCCCAAGCTCTCGCAGGTCAACGAGTCGGACGCCGACGACGAGGAGTACGGCGGCCGGCTCAAACAGCGGCGCTACTCGAGCCGCAGGGCCGAGGGCGGACCCGCCGCCGGTGCCCAGATGCCCCTCACGGAGCACCACCACCACACGCTGCCCCACAAACTGGGCTCGCAGGGGGGCAGCTTCAACTGGGACAACCTGCTAAACTGGGGCCCCGGCTTCGGCCAGTACGTGGACGTATTTAAAGACCTCGCCCTGCTCCCCGAGAACACGGCCGTGAAAGACATTGAGATGAACAGTGGGGACGGGTCCGTGACCATCCTGAACGAGGGGGAGGCTGAGCAATACGTATGAGACTATTTATTCGCTCGCACTCGCACATCATTCACAGAGTCGTTTTTTTTTCACTCCCTCACAAAAAAATCGAGACTGAGAAGAGTTAGATTTTGTGAGCAAGAGGCTGTTGAATAAGCAATAAGTACGTTGACTCTCGTTTTTCTTTGTTTTTGAAATAGGACGACCTTAAATGCAGTAAGGCAGAAAATCCAATAGACACTCAGCTCTTTGTTTGCCAGTCACACTCACGATCATTGATGTGTCAGATGATGTCAACGTCCGTGCGTTCAGACATGACATGCTGTGCTACAAAAAATGAGGCCAAGTCCGAACGATTATCTGGACCTCTAAGAGGGTCCACATGCGCATAATCAAATTTAACTGTCACTTATTACCAATATTACAGTTTGGTTTCAAAATGTTCCTGTCACGCTCTTAACGTTTGGAGATAAGATAGTGATAGAAGTAAGACTTTCAAGCGCTGAATTCCAAGGCCGTTGCAATACAGAAACCAAGCCCATGTCTTCCCCATGTGTTATTCTTGCTAAGGAGAAGCATGTGTTTGATCCACATGCACCTGTACGTATCAAATACACCCCTCAGTGCAGAAATGAACACAGTGGTTAGCCAACACGCTAATCAAGTCCTGCCAATGTTATGTGAAAAGGCTCAGTAACTACCCTTTCTTTGTTTCTTTAGTGAGTTTTTTTTTAATCTGAATGACAGGCTAAGCATTCTTAGAGCTGAGAATAATTAAGAGTCTGCCTTATAGACATTTGAGGAGCTATTGGAGAGTGGTGAAGTGCTCTCTTTGTTATTGTGGTGTTGTTGTTGCTACGGGGAATGGGGCTTGAGTTGCATCGGCGACGGAATCCAGCAGGCTGACAGTGTTCACAGACTGGCCAAAGGGAAGATTGGAGTGTGGCTTGTGAGCGCCATCACAACATCAAACCCACCCCTTAAAAAAAACTATGAAGTTGTGTACATTTTTATTATTTTTATTTGAAGGCAATTGTGGAAGACATTGTTCTCAGTGTTGTTGTTTTGTTTTGTTTTGTTTTGGACCAGTATTTTTAAAGGTGTACTGTTTTTACTTTTTTTTTTACTGTTTATTAACTTAAAGTACTTAAGCAGTGTTTTTATGGATATTTTCATATGCTGGAAATTATGTTCTTACTTTCAGGGAAAGTAAGACTGAAGTACTTATTTTTTACATTTGTTACAAATGTAACATCAGTATTTTCCATTTTTGATAAAACTATAACATACTGTATGCTTTATACATGTAAAAGCCAATAACAGAATAAAAAAAAATATTTATTTAAAATATGCATTATTCCGTCCTAACACCACTATGTAAATGTGTAGAATGTATTGAGCCAAATTTAACCTTAACCTTGGAACTCCCTGAGCATTGTCCTGAAATAGAGTTAGCTTAAGCATACCCCCTGAGCATTGATAGCACTTTGCTAGTGTGGGAGGTAAGGTATTCCGTCCGCACAGAGCCCTGTGCGCATTCCGAGCTGAGTTTAAAGAAAGCCTGAACTGACTGGAACAAAACATTTTAAAAAGGCCGTCAAGGGCCCGAATGAAACGGAGCCACCGCGCTCGCAGGCCAAGCACAACACTGGGAGGACACAGCGACGCGGGGCCCTATATTGCTTTCAGCAATTATTTACATCTGGCCCCACGGAGCCAGGCAGGGGCCTGACGATCCCGGAATGCGACGTGCTTATCTTCTCCGTCATCGAGAGTGCGGGGTTCGCGGGGGAGTGCGAGAGAGAGAGAGCGTGGCGAAGAGTGACAGCCCGGGGGCAGTGTGTGAAGCGCTCCGAGGCCCTCTCGGAACGCCTCTCCGTGCTCCTGCGGGGACCGATGTTGATGAAACCTCCCGGAGGATTCCGCGCTCATGCCAGTGTTCAAACAATGTCGACGGCCATGATATCAACAAACAGAGGATATACTGCACCTCTTGTAAACATGGAAGACAATGAATCCCAATAAACTTCACAGCGTTCCTTTAATGTGCAAACGGCATGCTGAGTTCTGGACATAGAAAAGGCGAGTGAGACAGAAAGAGAGAGAAGAGAGACAGAAAGAGAGAGAGAGAGCATTGAGAAGAAAAGATAATTTAGTTTCCATTTGAACTGGGATATGCCAACTGAAGTTTACACACAGCCACATCACAGTAGATAATATACAGTGCATTTGGTCTTTGATATATCATTCAACACGGCCACATCACAGCAGATAATATGCAGTGCATTTGGTCTCTTATATCATTCAGTCTGCACTGTTAATCTGCCTTAAACTGCTCATTAGGATTGTATGGTGAACTAATGATGGTCTTGGCTGTGGCAGCACAGCAGTAATTGACCAAATCACTTGGGGACGAGAAGTAGCATTCACATCCCTGACCACTTTCATCAGCTCGGGATTGCTGTAGGTTACCATGATTGCATGTTTATGCTATCACGGTATGATCGGAGCTGGATGTTTAAAGAAGCCCTTTAGAACCCGTGGATGTGAAGTAAGACTAAGTCGATTTCCCATGAAGCCTTGTTTGTTTGTTTTTTGGGGGTCGGTGATTGACACATCCACAAGTGTCTGCAGTGTAATCTTCGCAGTAATGGACTGGTGTCTGTGCTGGTATGTCTTCTTTACTTGAGGCCTGTGATTTATTGGTGTTTGTGGTAGGATGACACTTTTGCTGACCTCCCTCCTGCTCGTTCTCAAAGCCGAGGAAGTACATTGGGGATGCCTTCGCCGATGCAAAGGACTCACCCTCTGTCAGTGTGGTATCTGGTGTGTAATTAAAAGCCACTGAAATCCAAAAGTGGGATTGATGATCTTCAACATATACATTAGGGTCTCTTTGAAACCATGACTTAATTTAAGCATTGTTGCTCATCAATTTTGGCCATTATGTTGGCCTTGCTCTGTGAACTTCTTCACCAAGATGGGTTCGAGACTGGTACCATGTGATAGCGCTGATATCTGTTGGTCCATGGAGGACATGATAAATTCAATAAATAAAACAGGACACAGCAGTGTAGTCATCTCTAAATAAACACAAAATGTTCATCAAAGTGAAACCCGTCTCTTTTATCTCTCTGGTTTTTGATCTATTATAACGCTTTTATGTGTAATACATGAACATACCGTACTGTAGGCCGAAACATGCTATTCCCAGAACCTCTCCCCGGCATCTCCTCCTTCGGTCGCACTGGAGAGCGGGTCCAGAGCTATGCGGCATTTGATTTGATATTACTGGGGCAGGTCCTTCGGAGGTCTCCGAAATGGATCATGAGTTAAGGGCAGCACATCCAAGAACATGTCCCGTTTGTCCCTGTGATACTTCCAGCACCAGATCGACAAATTATCACCCTGTCTTAGGGGAGGTTTCAAATCACATCTGTATCAAAGCTGTGGATTTGGTCTCGATACTTCTCCACCATGCCGACTGTAGTCAGGCCAAGCGCTCCCTTCTCAACAGGCATGAGAAACATCAGAGATTGAAAGTGCACGGAGAGGAGACACATCTGCATATTTTTCTGTGACTGTGACTTTATTAATTTATTTATTTATGCCGTTATGATGAGATGCTCTCTGTAAACAGCAGGAGGGTTTGGGAAGTGTCTCGTCGACCTCCCCTTGGCACAGCGAGGGCAGTAAGTTAACACACGTGAGCTCGGCACTGCCCTTGGCTGCAGCCATCAGGTGTATATTGAATAGGACCACCTTTCATCCTTATAAAGCATATGACAAGAAACCTCCACTACAGTACCCGGGGACAAGAGCATTGTCAGTAGGGGGAGGAAAAAAAAAAAAAAAAGATCACCATCACAACAACTGTGGCACATGTGGTTTTGATTCACACCGTGACAAAGTGCTGTTTCAGCTTTTTTTTTAAGTTCTTGTTTAATTCATGGCATCTCTGACTAAAGTGCCTCAGTGCTCTGGGTGTTTTGCCAGCTTTCTGAGCTGTCTGCGGACAGGGGGAGGGAGCTAAGGGGGGGAGAGAAGGCGCTCTAGCCTTTGCTAACCCAATTCCCAAGAGTAAAAGTGTGTGCTGTAAGGTCTTAGGTATGAACAAATTCACCTCAGGGTTTTTTTTGTTTTGTTTTGTTTTTTCTTACACAGAAAACAACATGGCCGACTGCTTTTTTTGGTTTTGAGACTGATCTGACTCTGTGTTATGCTGCAAAGACAATGCAACCAAAGGATTTTTGGAGTTCATTTTTAGAAAGGCACTAGTCATAAATCGTAATCGATGTTTCAATGAAAGACCAGGCTATGAAAAGAAAATGGAGGACCTCAAAAAGTCCACCGTCTGCCGTCCACTCTTTATGGGAACGTAAATCAATGATGGCCGGCGAGAAAATAACACAGAAGGCTGACAAAACCCCCACGTACGAAACCACACAGCACACACAAATAACCATGTCTGCCAAAGCTCCGCACGGACAAGTATGCCTCTGCGGCCGAGTTCTCCGGCCAGTGTTTACCCAGTTTGACCAGCACCCCCACCATAAGACACCAAGCACATTCCGATTGGAATTCTGAAACAATAGGAATTCCGAAGGGCTCAGAGGTTACAGTTTGGACTGTGGTGTGGAGAACTGTAAAGGAAAGGGAAAGCGGTGACTGACCTGTTGTGAAAAGAAAAACAACTGCATGCAAGAATGTGTTGTGGCAAACGGCGGCACAGTAGCTTTGCCTCAACTCAGCCGCAGGGGATATGGTGTTTCAAAATGAATGAATGAATGTGTGCCCCCCCCTCCTCCCCCCTTGCAACTTCATAACCTCTCACCCCGTAGAAAGACCTCTTGCTGCTGAGGAGTTATCATATGTCTTCCTTCAGGATTTAAGTACATTTCAAAAATACTTCAAGTATTTTATTGCAGTGAAATTTACAAGAGTCCTCAAGTAAATGTCAAGAATTTGCTATGCTGCAAAATCATTAATACCATCTATAAACCCTAAGCCACAATCAGTCATACTTGAACCAATGCTACACTCAGTTGACAAAGCAACTGTAAAATGGCCAAAATATTTTTAGTGGCCAGAATGATTAATGTCTCATATGAATGTTTACAGAATATTTGCTTACATGTAGGCCAATAAGATCATTCTGATGGTCTTAGCAATCAGATATATCTACGATACACTTCTCAAATGCTTTACGTGTCCTTTGAACTTGTATGTGTAGCCACTGACAGATATCCAGAATTTCACAGTTTAAAAGCTGTAAGCTTTCTTTGGACATCTCACATAAACACACACATACACACGCTAAAAAGTATTGACAAAAGTAATCTTCACTCTTCATTCGCTGTTCACTTCTGAGAAAACAGAACATCTTACATTGTGTTTCATTACATTTTAATGAGATCATTCCTGAGTGTGTTTGTTGAGTGTTTATGATCATCTATATAAGGCTTTTCGTGGCATTCAGTCAGACTCATTTAAGTGTCCACATTGAAGTGCCAGGCCCTATTTAGAGTTCTGGTGGAATGCAGTTTAAAAGATAGTTTCTAAGCTACCATACAAAATGATAAATAAAGACAATTAAAACAGCTAACGTACTATGATAACACAAAGTAAACATACCATCTTAATGTGATTAAGAAGAACAAACCTCGCATACTTTGTTTTATTAAGTGTAAGTGCTGTATTACAGTCAATGCTTGTTAACTTTGCCAAAAATAATTTAATAGCTGTGTAGCTTTATTTGAAGAACTTCTTTTTTCCTAAAAAACAAGCTTCTATTTATTAACATTCGTCAGAGGAGCGCATGCGCATTAAGCCGCGAAACAAAAATCACGTACAAATAAATTCCTTTCCCTTTTTCTTTTCTGTTGCCGAATGCGCCGCCAAACTTGGCAGCTGTTTAAAGCACATTAATTTCAACAAGAAAAACATTCATTGACTAATTGTCTCCTCCGCTCATTGGGCACCTCCGTGGCTGCATTCCCCCCAAGGCTTTCCCATGCCCCCGCTATCTTTTCTCCAGTCCTAATCTTTTCATTCTGTCAGGCCAGGCCTCTCTCTCTCTCTCTCTCTCTCTCTCTCTCTCTCTCTCTCTCTCTCTCTCTCTCTCTCTCTCTCTCTCTCTCTCAGCCGCCTCCTCAATGCTATTTCCAAGGTCTGGTCTTCATGCTAATCGTCTTTCAATGCCCTGGTTACCTCCCATGCTCAGACTGCTCTGCACTGCACCTTATTCTCCCCAGTGTGGGCCCTTCCAGCTCCCCCTGTATGGGAGTCTTCAGCCATTCAGAGGAGCAACAGTAAATATACAGAGAGAGAGAGAGAGAGATTTGATTTATTTTAGAAACTTTCATTTATAGTGTTTATTTTGACTTATTTATTGTCATATATTTATTCATTTATTTCATGCTACTTGTCTGTCTTGGGTTATTGTTTGAGTCTTTCAAAGGGTAGATGCATTTGATATGCTGGTGGGCCTGGTCTGGTGTCTGTTATGTGTTTAATCTAATGTGTTCTTTGGGAATAACCGTTAATACCCAGTTGTTCCTTTACTGGCTCAGAGAAAGCCTTAATTTTACATGCTAAAAAAAAAAAAGTTTGAGTCATTCAAAAGATGGCCGGCTTAGTCATTATTGACAGCCTAGTACATTTGAAAGATAGCCAGCACAACTGACTCACAAATGATGAAAGGGGACCTCTAAAATGAGCCCAGCACGTTGTGCAGGCAGCATTGGAGGTTATGAAAATCATACCTCAGAAGTAAAGGGACGCTTCTTTAGCGGGTTAAACGAGCGCCGCACTCTCTGAGGCCCTCATTAATGCCACTAATTGTGTCCGCGTAGACCCCCAAATTGGGTAGCAGCTCCCCGACTCAGGAGAGCCCAGGCAGGCAGGCAGGCACTCTGTACTGTGCTGAGACTAAAAGGCACGCACCATTAACATCTATTCAGGACCAGAGCCTTTGATCTTCCCTGGGACTGGGAGCAGTGAGGAGGAAGAGGAGGGGTAGGGGGGATACAACCCAGATATCAGCTGGTGGAGGAGCAGATCTGGGCCAAATCCGGGGAGGGGTGCAGCTGACCCGGGCCGGCTTTGGGCCAGATCCGACAAGGGAAGGGCAACAGAGGGAAGAGGAGGGGAGGTGGGGGCAGAAAAAAAACATTAATCAACAATTCAAATGCACCCAATTATTGGACCATAAATAAAAAGTCTAATTAGCATCAATTGCTTCCATATTGTTGCTATATTTGTATCTTTTCTTTTTTTATCTTTTTGTGTGTACACTTTAAAGAATTCGACATTAGCGTAATGTTTGCTTGAGTTATGATGGAGATGCTTAATTTCATAGTAAAATTGCAGCCTAATTAAAAAACCCTGGGTAAATATTTACTTTTTCATGCAACATCCACATCTGTTTTTGTTTTGGTGGACACAGTGTACACTCCACGCTAGGCCATCTCAGCTGCACGGACCAGATGAGTCGAAGGAGTCAGACTAATAACGCTCACTATTAGCAAAAAAGTGGCCTCCATTTTGAGCATGCTATTGACTTGTTCTTCGTTGAAACACACAAATTAAACATTCATTTTGAAAATGTGTTTTTCTTGTTACAAAAATGGCCCAGAACACAAAATTAATTAAGTGCCGGTGTGTAATTCTTTGTCTAATACAATATTTTACTTGGTTCGCAGCTGATTTATTTAGACTGCGAGATTTCAGACTTAGGCTACATGACTCAAAAAGCAATTTATGAAGACTATACGAGGTCGAGGCTCCACAATGTGCCAAGAAAGATTTGTGATCAGCTGATGTGATGTGATGTGATGTGGGCGAAGAAAAATGAATATGATGGGAAAGAGCATCTAGGATAAACATATGCATTACATGTTTTAAAAGAGCTGCTAAGTGATGACACAGCCATTACAAGGTCTTAATAATCCAATTAGCTAATCATCGTTATACTCATCCATAAGTCATACGAACTGTACTGTATGTGAATTCAATGAAATGTCTGGATTTATTAATTTAGGCCCAGTGTTGCACTTGGATCACCTCTTAGCCCTTACCGCTCCCACTGGTCTACTTGGTCAGCAGCGCAGTCTGCCAACAGCCAATTGAGCCTCTGTGTTGATCGTTCGGAAATATAAGCACTGCGCCCTGTCATTACAGACCTCTGTAATAATGTCTGTTGTTAAAATCTATGTGACGGACAAACTCGACTTGTTCTGACGCAGTGCAACCACAGGGGTCGTCGTCACTGGATATTGCGTGACATGATGCCACAAGGAGTTCCCAGGAAATGAAACTATTGGCAGACACTTTTTTTTTTTTTTTTTTTTAGAGCGACTTTTGTGAATCACTCTGCTTATTGGAGGGCCTCACCCAAAAACAGAAAAGAAAAAAAAAACTCTTTCGACGAGTGGCACCACAGAAAGAGACCACAGCACCTTTGACGCCTTTTGGGTCTAGGCCTCAGCAGAAAAAGAAGATTCAGCCTTCCCCTTTCACACCCACACACTTCTGGCACAGCAAGCTGAAATTTCAGCCTTGACAAAAAAACTCCCTTTTGTTCTCCACAGTGGGTTTGGTTAAGTTTTATTATATGCTTTGATTCATGCAATTCCAATTCATAATCACCAGTTCCAACTTGGAAGGTTACAATAATATGCTGTAGTTCTTCTCTCAACCTTTCATGTTTTCTTTGGTCACTGTGGATGTCACTAGGCCAGGAAAAACGCCAAAAATGACTTAATTGCAATTTGTATTTATTTACTCATGGGAATCCCCTCCCAGTCTCACCAATCACCACTATAGATCCTGGAAATGGATTTCTGGGAGCTGACTTGATGTTATATTGTATACTGTATGTCAGAATTTCCACATGGTACAGAGTCCATAGGTGTGAGTTTTGACTTCATTAGTCCATATTGTAATTCAGTCAAGGGATAAAAATAGTCATGAGGACCATGTTATCCGAAAGTGTCTTATGAAAGCAGTGTGTGTGTGTGTGTGTGTGTGTGTGTGTGTGTGTGTGTGTGTGTGTGCATGTGTGTGTGTGTGCCATGTAACAAGGTCAGACATAACTCAGCCCTTAGTAGGAAATCTGATCTCCAAGTTGAAACAGTCAAGTGCCTCGTAATCTATGCCTATGTCATGCCCACCTAAAAGTCTCATCATTTTTCAATGAGGCCAAGTTAAATATGAATCCACAGTCACACTTTTCTCTCCCAGAAAGCATGAACTGTTTTAAGGCAATGAAGTCAACATAGTAATTTTTTATTTCCGTAAAATTACTAAAAAACGGTACCCAACTGGCATTCTTCTTCATTTTCCCTTCTCATGCCCTAGGTATGAACTTTCCATTGCCCCTGTTGTCTCCATCACCGTTTCATTTTGATGCCTAGCAACCAAATTTCACATGGATGCAACTTGTGTGGGAGCAAGAGAATGACGAAAGCCTTTCCCAAAAGGCTTGCCAAGCAGTAATCATGCGCGAACAAGTGAAACTGTACAAAGCACATTTACGCCTATTTTTCTTTGCACTAGACATTTTTTCGCCCGCAAAGCTATCTGAACTCTGAGACTGTGTTCTGAGCAGCTTTTTTCTGGTGCTGGACACCCAGGCTGAGCTGAAAGCTGCCCAGGTTCTGCCCCCCCACACACACACACACACACAGAGCACACAAAACCTGTTATCCGCCAGAAGGCCTGGATACCCCATATCCCCCATCCCTATCACCAGCTGGGCCTGCTCAGAGGCCTCCAGACTGCTTATGTGGGCAAACCTGGAAAGATCTGCCCCAATAAAGAGCTCTCTCTCTCTCTGTCTTTGTATCTCTCTCTCTCTCTCTCTCTCTCTCTCTCTCTCTCTCTCTCCACTTGTTTTTCGTTACGGTTGACAAGAAAGTGCTGTATAATGCTATTGTGAAATGTACAAATGTAAACATGTTGAAGGACAGATGTGACACAAGATGGAGGGCTTATTTTGGGGACACAGAGACTTTCTCACCCTCTTGGAGGGTTCTATATAAGAGCCCTATCCCCAAGA
>JASCQY010000072.1:14144342-14156230 GCA_030264315.1 Sardinella tawilis | reverse complement strand
AGTGTTCAGAGACAGAGCTCTTGTGTTTTTCTTAAGGCTAGACTCGAAAATCCCCCAAACTCTGGCCCGTGTTGAGTGCCCCTTGCCCATGACCCGCAGAGAGCACCCTTTTTTGGGGTGGGAGGGGGGGCTGGAGGGCTTCACCCATACTGACCAGACAGCTCCGCTCCTGTGAAAAGGCAACAATGCCACACAAGTGGAAAGGCGGTGAAGCTGCCTTCCGCAAAGGCAAACCACTGAAAATATTTTGATTCCGTCCATAAAACTTTCAGTCTGTCCGACTGGCGAGCCCAATGTGCGGCTAGACATGACTGCCGCTTGTGTCTACGTCAAAGACGTCTGAACCCATCGATGCAGAATGCGTTTTGGCAAAATAAGCATGATGAGTGACATGTGATTGTGATGCTGGTGTCTTGTTCTGGAGACTCACTGTGCACACCTCTGTGCTGTGCTGTGCTGTGCTGAGTTGCATCACAACCAACCTCCTGAAAGCCGAGCCAGCCACCTCTGATGCTGCCCATTGATTGCTTCCCCAGAGATGGCATCCACAGACAGGCCTGAGGACCAGACAAAGGACCAGACGAGGACCAAAGATTGGCACCACCATCATGCACCTTTACTGCAATTCTCCGCAATCCCTCTGATGCAGTGCAGAGCAGTACTGCTGGTCATACATATTTATGGAGAACATATATTTGTCGACTAGAGCCATTTAAATTCCATATATTTTATGCCGTCTCTCAAAAGCAACCTAAATCCTTAGACAACTTCTGTGTGTTTTTATTGCGAATAAAGTATTTCCCTTGGACACTCTTCTCAATGATCATTGCATGGGAAAGGCTATGGAATGTATAAAGGACACTGAATCTAGCAGAGAGACAAGCAGTGACATTTTTATGTATTTTGATACCTTTGACCCTTTGAGACCTTTGACCTTTTGAGACCGTGTCTTAGTATGAACATGGAGCAGTGAGAAGGTCAAGAAGGTCACTACTCTTGTTTTATTTTGTCACGCTCAGAAGGCCATCCAGATTGGCCCACTATATTTAATGCTAACCAGAATGGCCATTTAGACTAATGGCACATAAGATCAGCCAATGAATGAACACATGACAAGCCACGAAGGAGCATTAACACAGACACATGAACTCTTCATGGGAAAACAAATCAAGGATGGAGAGAAAAGTTGTTTCCCTTCATTTTCTAACATTATTTTGCCCAGATGGTTAGAGACTGCTCTTCGAGAACAATAACATTAGCCCTAGCCATTACCGAAGAATCCAAAAGCTGTTAAATAGCAAGCTGTTCAAACAGAGCTTAAAGGCCCCGACATTTTTATTGAAACAAAAACTCGAGTTTCCTTAAATATAAAGCCCTCCTTCTCCCTGCCAAGAGGTGTATTGTTCAAAGACCAGAATCCTGGCTTGATCTCACATTTCTGTGTGATCTGGCATACTAAAACCCACTAAACCCGATTGCCAACAGAAATTCATGGGTACCCACTTGAGCCGCTCTCTTCGAGGCATAATACAGACATCACTTAGGGGCGGAAGCCCCATGAAAGGAAAAGCCTTCAAAGAGACCATTAAACACAAACCAAGGAAGCAAAGCGAGGTGGTGCTGTACCTGGAATTGTGTTTAACTTCTCTATATGATGACTGCATTAATTAATAAAATGTCCTCAAGAGAGGAAATTGAAAAGCCACTTTAATGGGAGTGTATAGAATGGTTCACACACACACACACACACACACACACACACACACATACATACACACACACGCACACACACACACACCATCTATGGTGTAAGCAGTGGCAGAGGAAGGCCACCTGGAGGGCCTACTGGACTGTACTGCCAGGCTGCCCACAGGGCCGCGAGTGTGAAAGCTTTTTGGTTTACAGTCATGACTCACTGGTCAAGAGAAACTCCATGGGTGATGGGAATCGCCCATCACCCATTATAACCCTCGGAGCTGTTCCGAAATTCCTCCCTTTCACCCTGGCTAAGTCCAAATGATACATGAGGCTGGATGGCGGTCGGCGGTCGGCTCGGAAGTCGACGGAAAGTCTCAGTGGCTGGCGCTGCCACCGCCGCGGTATAATATTTATCCTAAGTGTCAGGAGGAGCACATATTTCACCGGGCTGCTCGAAACCCCCTTTACGATGAGAGGGAAATCCCTTCGGCGGTTATCAGTGCTTAATTCCGCAGGCGGCAGGCAGACGTGTCGATCGCGCCACAGAAGGGTAAGTAAGAAGCAAAGACGTGTGAACATTTCTGCAAGATTTAATTGAAGTGGACCTGACAAAAGATGGCACGCAGACTATAGACGTCCAATATCGAGGGTGAAGCGACCAGCCCTCAGAAAATGGTGTGTACAAGGAGAGAGGAAAAAAAAGGTAGTGCCCTCTACCATGGCAATGCAAGAAGTGACTCTGATAAATTATGCATCTATGGGTAGGATCTAGTTTCTGCCGCATATCCTGTGTATCATGTTTTCTGACTGTATAAATGTCGTAATTGAAACGTAAAGCAGGGATCCTGAGATACAATATTTACTCAAAACACCTCACATATGGAAGGAATTGGTGGACAGCTGCTTTCAATTGGTGGGTGCCGGGGCAAAAAGATACTCTTTGAAATGAATTTGAAATGAAGAGGGAGGGACGTAAATCAGAGAGTGGCTCGGCTACCTCACAGATTCGATCCCGTGGAAGCATTACGTTTGAGGTGAAATCAGAGTTGTGCCAGACTGCCCGGCTGGTACATCGCAACCCTCACATGCCAACATGCACTCGAAATAAAAACACACACTCTCTCACACACACGCATACACACACACACACAGGCAGGCATTGCAATAATTCCTTAGCAAAACCCGTCTGGAATATGATCTGAGGAGCCTGGCAGGCACTGCCCCAAGGACAACTCACTGTGCAACTTATCACAAAAATAGTCTTCATTATAAAACAACTTTAATGGCCTCGGCATAGGAGGCATACAGAAGTGGAGACAATAGAATGAGTCTGACATAGTAAAGGTCATAAACAGGAAAGGGAGTCTAAGTTGCTTGGCAGCAAAAACTAACAATAGAACAGTGAGAAGGCATTTATGAGCTCCAAACCCTCACTAGAACATTGCACTCAAGACCTACGTATGTTCCGGACGGATAAGCCATACTGATATCGTTCACTTGAAGATATTGCTCCCTTCATCTCCTTCCAAACGATAGCCAATACTTGGTGTAAATTCTATAATTCAATAATAGTCTTGGCGCCTCAATGCGTCAATAATGTTGATGACAGGACTCACAGTCCTCTGTTGGGCTTGTCTCTCCATGCTGAGCTTGGCTGTACTGCAGCAGCTTTACACACACACACACACACACACACCCGTCATTGATAGGCTCTCGGTGGCTGCTTGCCAGACCATGAGCAGCCATCGACATACTGTACACACACACACATACACACACACACACATATAAGAATATATGCATACTTCCTCCTCTCATTTCCTAAGGTTACATCCACACGCTCGCACGGCAGACCCCCGAGCATCAACGCCCATCATGTAAGCCCCCGCTAAGCTCTCATTTCATTCAGACGTTGCAGGATGAAAGCAATGACTCCAAAGGATGGGTATGCGCTGTGTGTCTGCATCTTAAGCCCTTCGGTGCTCATATGACTCCAGCCACAGTGCTAAAGGCTGGCTGGGCTGGCTTGGCTGGCTGGGTTGACTGACGTGGCCCCTCGGACAGACTGCCTTTTCCTATTGTTTCAAAAGTTGCTCCTAAGAGTGCTGTACATCTTCTGTGGACAGATGACGACTGTCAAACAAGTAATCTGGAGGAAAGAAAACGTTGGGGTCTTTTTTTTCGCTGTTGTTGTTGTTTGTAGTTGCAGACTGAAGGCTGTAGAGCTGAATGCTCGGATGAAATCAATTTTGGGGGATTGACAGGGGTCCCGAGAGGGCGGATGTGTAGGACAAAATAGTTCTTTGATGTGGATGAACTGAAAGTCAGGGCTTGAATGGTGCAAATAAATTTGGGGATGGAAAGCTGTGAAACAACATTAATCAAAAGGATATGTCCTTTTCATTCATTGCAAAGCTTGGGGAGTTGTGCACAAGGAAGGGTGTAATGAAGATACGGGAATGGAGAACTACACCGAGCTGGAACATAAACAAGTCGGCAAACAATCTGTTGATCCTCCAAAAGCCATCTGATATGAGACAGGCTGAAAAGACAGAGAAGCACAGAGAGAGAGAGAGACAGAGAGAATGAGAGAAAGAGAGAGAGAGAAAGAAACTCACATACTGGTTTTAATGAGTCTGGGTGTTTTTCTCACCGTAGAACCTAAACTATTCCAACAGACGCTAACTACAGGAGCAGACAGCTGAGCATTGAGAGATCTACAAAAGCCAAATAAATGTTTGAGGGCCTGGTTCCCACAGGGCGCAGACACCACACAGGGAATATCAATGTCATGTCCCAGCGCACAGACTCGCTGGAGCAATCATCAGGGTTTTCGGGCCAGCACAGACAGTGAATGTGTGTGTGTGTGTGTATGGGTTTTAAAGCTGCGTTTTCAAGCTGTTCACCGTTCACATTACCCGTGATGAAGGGTGACTGCCATGTCATATTTTGTGAAAAAACAAGACAGGACACACGTTTCATAAGGGCGAGAACCAATCCCCCCCACCCCTGCCCCCCCACCCTTTTTTCATTTTGTTTTGGTTTTCCATCCGTCCTCTTACCATAACTTACTAGCTTTTTGGAAGCCTTGCAGAGAGCAGCAATCTCAGCAGCAGCGGCTACACACACACACACACACACACACACACACGCCCGAGAACAAGAGGTCATTCGGTTGCTCCATTTCAACATTTGCACTTCCACCATCACCACCTGGTGAAAAACAAATGTTTCTCCCCACAGAGGATGGAAGGCTTGCTCCTTCTCAAGCATCCGAACGCTGACCCATATCACAGACTGGCTGTTAAAACATTCAAGCTGAACCGACCACAGTTGCAGCCTGCAATGAGCAAAAACGATATAGTCTCTAAGAACACTCACTAAGTTATTACCGACGAATGAAAGCAAAGGTTTGATGATGTTTTTTTTTATTTTAAACAAAGTGCTTCTGATTAGCTCTGTAAATATCATTTGAGGGCCTTGATGTTATGCAGGCTGAGTTGTAACACTGAGAGTTAGAGGTTTCCAATGGTAATTACAAGACCCAGGTGAGCCTCTGTGTGTTCTGGGCCACATTCCCTACAGCTGCTGTTGTTCTCACAAACACAGATACACACACACACACACACACACACACACACACACACACACACACACACACACACACACTCTTCCTCACATGCACACACACACACACACACAGATGTACACCCATGCACCCACCCACACACACACACAACAATGAATACATGGATAAACACAAAAGCCTACACACACACACACACACACACACACACACACAGTCACACACACACAACAAACAAAAGTTCACAGATGCAGCGGCCACACAGGAGGACAGAGTGAAGGTCCTTAAAATTTCACCCTGACCCTTTTTTCACGGAAATATTTCCCCTCTTAAGTATCGCTTTGTGTGATCCTTCCCCACATACGCTCTCCACATTGCACCCCTCAGACAAGCCAGCCTAACACGACCCTTGAGGACTACTGCGAGAACAGTCTGGCCTGAGGTCTCTGGTCAAGCTTGTGGGACTGTGGGAGGAGGAGGATAAGGAGGAGGATGAGGAAGAGCCAGAGGGTGGTAGGGTTACACTGCCGACCGCGGGGCTGTTACTTCGAAAGACTCTCATCGCTCTTGGATTTCACGGGTTCACATTCAACAAAAGGATGTACTCCTCTTAATTTCCTCAGCCTGGTGTGTATGTGTGTGTGTGTGTGTGTGTAGTGTGCACCGCCTCAGCCGCCCACACAGATGTACTGTGTGCACTATTAGCCTATGAGGGGAGGAAGTAGTACAACAAAGCGGAACTGATTTGCGCAGGCCCACTTTCCCATGCTGCTCTGGTCACTTGCATTTAGCGGTTTCCAAAAAGAGTTAGCGGCCGGCTAAGAAGCACATCAAGACGGGATGAGGGGAATTTCCTGTGTTTGCTGTGAGAGTATTAAAACACGCAAAACTAGACGTTTTCTCATTCTAACGCCAACATCCTATCATTGTAATGCCCCGCATCCTCTTGTTTGAAGATAGCTAAGTCATGGCCGCCACACACGTCGAAAAAGCACGCTAACTCTTTTCGGCAAAGTGTTTACTTGCAGAAAACTTCTTTCTCGATTTACTTCTTTCTGTCCCCGTAAAATCGCATGGCACAGACCCTCGAAAGTCGATTCTTCTGAGGACTTAAAACGTTATGTCTTGCTTCAGACAAACTGCAGAAAGCTGTCCCCCATTTCCATGTGAGCGGGCTAGCCTTGCCGTGGAACTGGATCGGTGCCCGCTGAATATGAGAGAGATTAATGGCATTAAAGCCTACAGCTGGATAAATCGATGTTGGCCTTTCAGGAAGTGCTTACTGTAAGCCCCCATCATTGGAAACCCATGGCTACAGTGCTGGTGTAATGGTACTAAGGCGAATGGCGGTTAGGAGGTGGTGGTGGTGGGGTGTGTGTGTGGGGGGGTGCGGGGGGTGCATTAGATTCAGGAGCATGACAAAAGTGTAACCATCACTTTAACGGGGACAGATGTCTTTCCCGTTTCTCCTGAGCTTCCAAGGGACATTTATTTTGAAGCGTGACAGGACCAATCCTACAATTTTTTACCCAGGAAGCCAGATGAGGTCTCTCTCTCTCTCTTGTGCATATTCCTCTTTCTCTGTCTCTCTCTCTCTCTCTCTCTCTCTCTCTCTCTCTCTCTCTCTCTCTCTCTCTTCCTTTCTTTCTTTCTCGCTTTCTCTGTCTGTCTCTGCGATTAATCACATCTGTTAAACCAGCTTGGCTTCATTAGCGGCTGTTGCATGCTCAGTCAGCATAAAATGCCTTTGCGTGCCAAATTGTCTCATCTGAAGTGTATTCTTCTCAGAGGAAAATGAATATACTCCCAATATGGTTGCAATATCGCAACAGAGACTTGATTTTGGGGTACTGTGGTTCCCACCGGATAGATAGTATGCCATAAATCATTACAAAGTTCTATATGCAAACCTCACTTTTCTCCAGTATCCACATGCCCCTGCCTGGGCTTCTTTCCCAATACGAAGCCTACAGCATTGGTTGCAAACTCAAGGCAGAGACGATAGTCTCTATACTTTAGAAAATAAACTGTTGTTATCAGCTTTAAACATCATTAACAAGCAAGAGTTGTAACAGGTGCACATATGGGTATCCACACAGCACAGCACAGCACAGAGTTGAAAACAGGTGGTATCATGGCGCCGGGGCAGTTAAAGCTAAGGTACACTGACTCTTGCCAGATGAGCTTTGAATGATCTCATCTTCCTTTGCCCCCATCTAACCATAGTGTCATCACCGCCTGTGTCAGCACAAACTGATTTTCTGTCACCAAGTGATGTAATTTTTCCCCTCAGCGGAGGAGGAAGGAGGAGGAGGAGGCAGCAACGTGCGAGTGAGTGAAGACGAGGCAAGGCAAGCTTGCTGGACCATATGTGTGTGTGTGTGTGTGTGTGTGTGTGTGTGCTGGCAGCTGTGGAGCTCGTGTTGTGTTCTAGCCCAGGTGGATGGGAACTCGGCCGTGCCTTCCCTTCCCCGGGACAGCGTGTGTTACAGCTAGTAAAGCACCTGCCTATTAGGCCTCGCTTTGAAGGTGCCAGCAGGACTCCTCCCAACTTGGCAGGGGGTTGTGGTTCGGTGCTGCACACCCTCTCCACCCCCCCCCACCCCCTTCCTCCGGGCACAGGATCGCACATACTGGATGTTTGGTGAGAGAGCCACGGGGGCAGGTGGAACAGCAGATCCGCCGCCGTACATGGAGGAACAACAAAGGGAGAACAAAAGAGGAAGGTATGCAGGCGCCGAGGGAGCAGCCCCACACTCTGGCTCAGCCTTGGCCCTGGGGGGGCACAGCTTGATAGAGAGGAGGGCCTCTGATGATGGGACGTGGACGGAGCACCTGACGTTTTCAATTAGACCGTGGAGAGATGAAACCGTCTGTCTTTGCTGGATTATTACTTTTGACAACTTTTTTAAGTTGTGATGAGGAGCGTAGCATAGAGGACAAGGAGCATAGCATAGAGGCATAAGCATAGAAAAGAGCTGAATAGAAACATAGAGAGAAGCAGGGGATTTGCTTTTTTGGATTTTGCATTTTTTGTCCTTGGGTACTGTAATTCAGACTGATGATCTATAGCAGTGTTGCTTTTACAGAGGAGAATATTTGTACATGGAAGTTATGTTCATATGCCATGTAAACACTATGCAGAATGTTATATACAGTAATGCACAATGGGGATCACTTTGAAATAACTGTCTATAAAATCGTGTGTGTGTGTGTGTGTGTGTGTGTGTGTGTGTGTGTGTGTGTATGTGTGTGTGTGTGCAATATTGTCCAGGTAGGAGTACCTTTACCATATGACATGTGCCTCAGAACTTCATGATGATGATGATGATGGTTAATTTTATCACCCTCAGAAGTTGCCTGCGTTGATTCCTGTTTTCACAGTAATGGTGGGATTTGGGGAAGGGGGCTCAGAAAATGGCAGTACAACAGGATCTCTATACTGCAACGTCATGGCAAGTGAGGCACTTCCGTGGCAAAAACCCATGTAGGCAAAGCCTCCCCTTCAATAAAAAAAAAAAATAAATGTGCCTCCACGTTCTGATCCCAACCACATAGCGAGGGCCAGCGGGGGGAGGCATGAGCAGTTGCGTGTAATAGCGCTTTTTAAGACACTGCACATGCCTTAGTGCAAACCGCTGTGCACATGGCACTAAACTCATGGGCTATACACAAACACACACACAAAAGGCCGAATTTTTCTCATGAGAGAATCCCATTTAGGAGAGGCAGGCAGGCAGGCAGGCAGGCAGGCCTACTACAGAAGACTCCTAGAGAAAGGGAGAGGCTTGTGAGCGGAGTAGCGCACATTAGGCTAAAGGAAACATGTCCTCTTTGGATCAAACAACAAAGCGTCGGAGGGGGATTTATTGGTAAACAGAGACATCAAATCCATCACGTCAGCGCGGACTAATCAGCACTGAAATCTTTGCCTTTTGTGTCCCATTTTCCCTGACCTCAGCGCAGAGTTCTGAAAAGCCTGGTAGCATCCGTTTCTAATCAACCTCCCGCGGAATTACACTGGGAAGTAATGCGGAGAGCGTAGCGGGAACTTAATGGTTACTCCGAGCCCCCTTCCCCTGCCTCGCAGCTGTTTTTGATTATATAATTAATAGTTAATATGAAATTCAGATAACTTGAGGGTGGACGTAATGCCCCTCCTCTGTAAATGATGAGCTTTAGAAGAGGCTAGCTGGCTGTGAGCGGCCTGCAGCTTTACTGTGAAGTTTTCTACCGCAGGGAAACTCTTAGGCCCATGAGCAGAGACAGAAGGGTTGCTACAGGAGAAAAGACAGGAGGCATAATTCAGGAAGCTGAAAACAACTCACTGCAGTAGCACAACTGTGGTCGATATTACTGCAGTTACACCGATTTAACTAAATGACCCAACAAGAAAGGGTATTTGTTTGCTGTTGTTTACTGTTAAAATATGAAAAATAAGCAGGCCTGTGAAGCATGTCCAAAGTTCAGCTCCAGGAGCGCCGGGCTGCACTGTGTCTGTCTGCAGTCGCCACATCATCCATCACACGCCAAAATCATCTCGACCATGGCGAGACAATATGAGCCTCCGCTGCAGATAAAAGCTCCTCTGTTACCTTTCAGTGCACTGTCTCCAAACACCCGTACGCAAAATGGATGACTCCTCAACTCCCCACACCACCAATAACAAATAAATCCTGCAAAGCCATCATGGACTGGGGCCCATCATTCTGCGCCAGCCAGCGTCAACTGAGATAACGACTAAGGCAACAGCGTGGCGTCAAAGAAAGTCATATTTAAAAGGGGCTGCGGACTTCAGCTTTTAAGAGAAACGGATAAATAATCCCAGCTGTTGTTCTTTTCTGTGAGTGAGTGACAAGGCGGAGGAGATAAATATTTTGTTTTCATCTAGATGGAGGGCGTGCTGCTTTCTCGGCTGGTGCTCTTGTCAGGAAGATGGGCACCTCTAAACCAGTCACTCAAAGTCACAATAGTAGATGGGCCACACATAAAAACCATCAATAATGCAACTCAGGGGTTTACAGTTTGGGTTGTAGTTTTTACTTTCCCTGAGCCAACACAGGACAACACATTTCAGTGATTTAATGTGTCAGAGAAAAATGCCTGCAGATATGATATCTCAGCAACAAGGTTTGCTAATCGAAAGGGAGGTGTGTGTGTGTGGGGGGGGGGGGGGGTTAGTGGGGACTGGGGTCCAGTTTTCAACACATAGTGCATTGGAGGTGTTGATGGGGCATGAGCTGGTCTGGATCCGTGTGTGTCTGGAACTCAAGACTGTGTGTCTTGCGAAATAATGAACTTGATCAATGGACGTTGACCTTTTCGGCTTCGGTCAGAGGTTAACTATACCACACAAAAACTGAGGCCAGGGGTGAAAAACAGCTAGACTGTCCTTTTGCCTCACCTATCCGACAACAGTGAGTAACTCAGAGGAGACTTTGGAGAGGTTTCCCATGTAGTCTTGACATGAAATGGAGTGTTCCTGGACGTAGATTTAACTGGAGTCTGTATTTATGCTGTGGTGTGTGTGTGTGTGTGTGTGTGTGTGTGTGTGTGTGTCTGTATGTGCATTCCTGTTTACTGAGGGTTAGGGTCAGGTTTTTCTTTTTTTATTTTATTTTAAAGACTTATTGCCCATACCTCTGAAGCACATGGGAACCAAGCAGCGTTTGGTTCCTAATTGAACATTGTGCCATTTCAGCGGGTGATAAAAAAGGGTTATGGGGCCTGGCATGTTAAAATGACATATTGTGACTGTTTCTCTCGGAGCATAATGTAATTATTGTGATTGGCCAGCTTGTGTCGTGCAGTAGCCAATAGGTTACCACAATTTTAGAATGTTGAGGATTACTTTTTGCGACTTTTTTTGTCAGTTGAAGACTTACAGCTAATAAAAATGCGCCTCTCCTAGCCTTTTGAACTGTTAAATTCAAAATAAAAAGTTTGTGCTTTTGGAATGGACTAAATGTAAACGTAAGAATAGCAGCTATCACATGTCATTGCAAGTATGGTGAAGCACCACCATGGGACATAGCCTACTTTTTTACCTCCTCCGAAATACTGTCTTCCAAACCTTTAAACAAATAGTTTTCAAAGCACCATCACCATCACATGTGTTGTCCCAAGGTCTAGCAGAAGTTCTCTCTGCCCAACTTCCCTTTTATGGCCTAGTCCGTAAAAATTACCAAGCCTTTCAGATTACTGTATGGGTAACCAATAACAGGCAAGCTTGGCTGGAGTCCCCAGCCCTACTAAACAGCTTCAAATGTAAATACTCCAGTATAAGATCATTGTTAAGATGGAAAGTGGAACCTTTGAGTGTCTTGGCTTGGTGAGCTGTGGCAATCAAATGTGAGTTAGAGACAAAGGGGAAAGAACATCTTTTAAAGCGTGTTTTATTGAATGCTATAAAAAGCAAGTGGAGATGAGTGAACCCTCCAGGGGTCGGCTCAGACCCCCAGACCTCCCTCTGTGAGGTAAACACTTACAGTGGAGTGTACACGTGTGTGTCGTCACTCACTCACTCCCCACACACACACACACACACACATCCCCAGACCGCGCACCCCCCCCCCACCCACACACACACACACATGCAGATGCC
>JASCQY010000072.1:14114621-14129992 GCA_030264315.1 Sardinella tawilis | reverse complement strand
AAAATGACATCGGACTAATTGATTGATCGATAACAGAGATACCTGGACCATGTTCTGTTTCTTATTTGTTGTCTTTAAGTATTTCTTTCCATTTTTTCTTCTTTACATGGACAGATTCTATGTTTGCAGTGCATTTGATCTTGTTGTATCGTGACAGTTCAATGACTCCCAATATATATACAGTGTAATTTTTTTCGGTATTTCAACCACTGTTAATCTTTCATTTCAGCATTACAAAGCTTCTCTTCCCACACCACTCATTTCACATCCAAAATGGATGGCGCTCATGCCTCAGAAGATATAAATTCATAAAGTATCATTTGCTTTCCAGATGTTTTATCAAGATATCTGCCAAATGAAACCTAATGCTAATGGTTTTAGCATTGATTGTGCGTCGTCCAAAAGCAATAAATTTGCAAGGTCATCATCGTCTCATTGTTCCTCACAGTGTTTTGAGACTGTGGGGTGTCTGGGCTGGTGAAGGATGCAGACATCACCTTAAACACAAAGAATCAGAGTCTATAGCCATAGAATTGTCCAAGTTGTCCTATGATGGAAGTTGTACAGTATGATTGAGCATTGTGTCTGCTAGCACACTGTTAAGCTTTCACCAGTAAGAGCGCTAGCTCTCATAGGACCTCACAGAGGACTTTTTTGTGCAATGTACACCCTGGGTGGCGCATATGGATGCAAACTGTTTGTGAATGCAACAATAAAGCTGCCATTTCAAGGCACATACAAAGGCCGTTCCCCGTTCTCAGGAGTTGACCAGCAAGAGGATGTAGCACAGCCAGCACAAGGGTTCATGGGATCCCATTAATCAAGGGAGTAAGGCTTGGGAGGAGACGAACCAAGATGAATGCAGGATGAGGTCCGATTCATTTTTCCTTGAGGCCGGGCCTTCAAAGAATACACATTACAACATTTGGCATCAATATCTGGACCACTTCCAGGCTGGAGTCGCCTATCTGTACAGTTAGGGAGATGGGCTGACATGAGACTGCTTTGATCTGATCCATCAGTCTCTCTGGCATTCATCATATTCTGCACATCAGGGTAAATAAGATAAGGGTCTGCCATATATTCAGAGATTATGCGCCTCCTATCGTTAACATTAATATCTCTTTAAAATCATTTCTCAATGATTTGTGAATTCAGCAGAGCATATCATTTGGTTTATACAGTAAAAATGTCCAAGCCAACAAATACACTTTCAGTATTTCAGGAAGTGTTGCCTCATCTCCCAACAAATTAGCCATATTATTAAAACAGAACGTTTTTTTTTTTTTTTTTTTTAATAGCCTACTGTATTCTTGTACATTATTCATAGTATAAACAGTCTGAATGTATGCTATGTAAACTATTTGAAAGCATTTGCTTATGTTTTTTTAAGTATTTGGAATTAAGTTATTACATTGCTACAATCTCACAAAGCAATTTATAAGTATATTATAAATGCTTAATATCCCCAATATCAGCTCATGAGACATGGCCCAATTAAGAGCCAGTAGCAAGTGTCATACACACTGTTTTTTTTTTTTTTAGACAATAGGGCAGGCATCTGGAAACCTAGACTTTCCAAAGTAGGCTATCACTTGGCCATTCTGCCACCATGACATTGAAGTGTCTTTGTCTAGGTCATTTTCAACCCTGTTTAAAATCTCAACTTTAACCACTATGTAGAGTCAACAACCATATGCTTGGGCTGTATGTCTTTAGCGGTAACCTTGAAGAGAAAACCATATGCAGAGTATATTGAGATGAGACAGTTAGAAAAAAAGACACAAAAAAGAAGAAGAAGAAGAATGATAATCCGCTTTGCCATCATGGAGATCAGGTCACTTCTTTGGAGTTCTCTTTTGATCGATGAGGGGATTCAACATGGGATCTGAGATGGGAGTGATTTATTTGATCATCTCATCTTGAACCAAAATATTTTTAAGTATACAGTACTGCACTTAATTTTATGGTACAGTTAGGGCCTGTAAAGAGGCTCTAGCCAGCTGGCCGGGACTTTTATTGGAGTGTCTCAGGGCTGCGCCACTTTAAATGCTTTCTTATAGTTTTACTGCCCAGACCTAAAGAGAGAACGGCATCGAATGTACCACATAAGTCAAACATGTTAGCACCAAAAGGGAAAAACTCAGGTAACAGTCAAAATAATTAAGACTTGACCCAAATATGTCACTTTCTAACTGCAGTTCATGTCTGATGCGACTGTACCATGAATGTGTCATATTTCTGTTCAAATTCTAAACAATATTCATATATGTATGATCAACATACAGTAGCCATACTGTACCACCAGAACCCCATCCCCTGAATTGACCACTTAACAATTAATTAATTGATCAAGTTAAAAAAAAAACAAAAAAACAATCAGCATCTAGTCTGGTTTTACAGAATATTAATGCATAACATATCAGTGTTTTCCCAGAATGGAGAGAGGATTCATGCATCAGAGTTATTTTCATGATGTTTACTGTAGCCCAGATTAAAGGTTCCGTGAGCTATGGTGGATGTGAACGTAAATGTTTGGAAATGTGGGGAGCCACTCACTAGCCACGTCGTAACCTCCAAGATCCTTAGATAACTCTGCACTTCGAACACAATGCTATCATAAACATGCAGAGGGATTCTTTAAAGGTGTACTGGAAGGAGTCTCTGACACTGGCTTTGATTGCGGAGGTGCCGTGCAGTAACCAAAACAAGCTTACTACAAGATCCGTGTCTTCAAATCTCACACGAGTTAAAGTTCAGGCTCCAGAAATGCTTTTGGTGCCCCTAATGACCTAGTCCAAGTCCAAGTCAAACAAAAAAGTCCATGTTGAGGGATTTCACAGCCAGTCAGCAAGCCCAGGAGCAGTCAAATCTGTCTGTGGGAGAGGTACACACTGTTACACTTACATTGTTTTTGTAGCAGTTGAGGCACATTAAATCAACTGCTTTCAGCCACCGCTCTGTTATGATTCTGTGAGTGATTTTCTGAGACTACACAGAAACTCTATGGTGGAGGCACAGAGTATGGCGGGTTGCTCTTTGCCTTCTGTAACCTTGGTAACACTTAAGTTATAACAACAACAGCTCATCAATATTGTGAGGAAAACTTATTTGTCACAACCATCACATTTGAGTTTTTTCAACAATATATTTTGAAAAGAGTCCATTTTGTTAATCATCAGTGATGTGCCTGTTTATATACAGTTGTTGTTATGTCTGAACTTTGTTATCGCTGCAGTTTATTCATTTAATGTGCATTGCATAATCAGTGGTCAGCACTTGGCAGCCCTTTAGGTTTTCCAAATTATAGTTCAGTTCTGTAGTTAAGATTCCCCTATGTAGATGTAGAAGAGGCAATCAGGTACAGTATTGATCAAATATCCACAACCTCAGTCACAGTTTATGCCATATATTCAGAGGGGCAGCTGGCAGAGACAAATGTGTCTCATAAGCAGTTTTGTATACAGTAGAAGAAGATGCGAACATGTTCTGTATTTACTCTTTATATGGGCCTGTGATTATCATAACAGGCCCCTGACCATGCCGGCGTATCAGTGCTGATGTAAGACCCTCTGTACTTACTACTAGTTAAATGTTTATTACATTATTATAACACTGGAGTTTATTACATTATTATAACACAACCCCCCTAGAACATATGGAGATCCAGGTATGGACTGGGACATAGTTTTCAGGCAACACATATGTCATCTTATCTCTGAAACTAAATAAAACAGATCCTTGAATTTGATATAATCATTCACATTACACAAATACTTGCCATTTTATTTGATGTTATGGATGTGACTAAAAGTCCTCTTGCCGTGGAATTGCCCCCATATGCTGTGAAACTTGTGCTGAAACAGCCATCAGTTCACATTTTAAGTATGATCCCAATTCTGTATGGCCAAGAGGCTACAATTATTATGCTGTCTGGTGGATCCCATTCATCAGAAACCTACAGTGTAGTTCCCCATGGCCAAATTGCCTCAGCAGCAGTGTAGTGCACCAGTTTTAGGTACATGTGGACAGCTGGAGGAACTGAAGCTTGGCAAGCTGTCTTCTTCATTAAGTTTTTTTTTTTTTTTACCAATTTGGTGATTATGTTGTCATCTTGTTTTAACATGTTGCAACATATTAAACAAACAAGACAAGTAAGTGTAATGTTGGCTATCCGAGTGGGCGGATGTGTTCATGTGGATATGTGTGTTAATACAATAATAGTTTGCTGTTATGATGTCCTTGTGAAACAGATGTATGACAAACTCTGGCCAGTTTGAATAAGGAACAAAAGAGGTGTATCATTTTTTTCTTTAGCAATTAGGAAATGAGCCTACCACCCAGTTGTGTTTAACTCGTGTTTGTTAAATTATTGTTAATGGCTTCAACAATGAAAAACAATCATTTTAAAACAAGATTTATTGAGCAACACTTAATCAACATTACTATTTAATCAACATATGCTGTCTTCTGTCAACTTTTTTTATTGAGGAAAAAACCCTAAGACATAGTAACACTTCTGCTGTTTCTTTGGTTAGCATCAAGCACTGCAGTCAGACTTTATTTGGTTCGGTCTGCTTACAAGCAACTTGGGGAGGGAAAACGCACACAAGCACACCGGTGCTCATTAGAAACAGGAGTGACAGCACATGTCCCTTGTTCTCAGCACACCAAGGAACTGGGAACTGGGAACAGGGACAGGGTGGGTAACATATGCATCGGTGATTTGCATGGAAAACATCTGCACACTTTTTTTTTTTTTTTCATTAAATGGCTGTAGATTAAGGGCTTGGTAATGCTCTCCCAGAGCATTGTTTAAAGACGGCGTGGTATGCCAAGCCCCACGACTCTCCAACTCCTTAATAAGGCACACTTAGTGTGCACACTTGATTGGCAATAACACCATAAAAATGCCCTGTTCCTGCATTTTAAAACGGTGTGCGTTGGTGGCCTCTGTTTCTGGACGGGGATGATAATTGCACTATAACTTTCCTCAACGCTTCTGGTGCCAGCTCATGCCGTAATTATTTAAGTATCGGCTAACGTTATTGATCAAAACGTCATTGACTTGGATGACCCCCGCTTATAAATCTGCAATCTGTAGTGTGATGGTGGGCATCACCAGAGCCAACAGCTCTGCATGTTTTAAATGTGCTTTTGGCACATTGTTTGCTAATGGAATTATGTGGATAGGGGCATTCTACCCTGGTGTTCTACCAGTATGACAATTAAATGATAAGTGAGCGTATGAAGCTGTTGGAAACTCCAACACAGACTGGCAAAGGATTCATGAGATTTTTAGTTGGCAAAACTGTACATGCCCACCAAGAGAGTCTATATAAATGGTAACAATGTAGTTTCCTGACACATAATGGCACCTTATATTCAGAGCAATATTTTTTTACATCTCCCCACCCTATCTTCATATTCAGTATGCATTATGAATTGTGAGAAAAGGAGAGATTGCCAGTAGCTTGTTGCGTGTGTGGCCTCGCAGATGTGATATTTCAAGACCCGACCATTATACTGTCATGATTCAAAAAATGTGCTATTTTTAAAAGGGGGGGTTTCAACAAAATAAACAGTCGGTTTATACACTTTTATATATTTATATTTTAACCTCTGTTGATCTCTGTGTGATTGATTTATTACATTTTTTGGTCAAAAGTGAAGTGACATTGCTGTAGCTCATTGGTTTAGTGGAGAGAGAACTACACTCAACTAGCCTGGCAATATGTGAACCTACTCCAAACATACAGTATTTAAGATAAGTATAGGTGTCATATCCATGATTTTAAAGCAATATTTATCTGAAGAGAGTGAGAACTTACAGTACATATCGTAGTAAACTGTCTATTATCCTAATTCATTGTAAAGCCAGCATTCTCCAGCCTTATTCACTGACACAAATGGGCTTGACTTTTTCCAATCATTCTGCACTGCACAGGAGTGCCTCTGAAGTAAAAATGTTTACATGTTAAATCTGTATATTTGTGCAGTCATCTTGCGTTTCAGAAGGAGGACAGGCCGCAGCCTCCTCCCCTCTGCTTCTGGGCCATCGTCCATCTTATTAACCACGGTGCAGGACGCCATGTGTGGTGCGAAGGACTCCATACGTGCCCGTGCTGTTTATTTTACTCCATTAGAACTCCTCTGGATATGATTAGCTGAAGACTAATTAGTTTAAATAAATGTATTTCAGAGAATCTAGGAGTCATTTCTAAACACATGATTTCAAGTCCCAAGTGTCCCATATGTTCCCTGACAGGACGTGCTGACAGAAGTGTGGACATTTATTTTTCATTACACTTGTTTGTACATGTGGGACTTCCAGGCTCGACTCAAGGACAACGAGAAGAGTGCGGAATTTGAAATTGGAACCCGGAAAAGTGATTTATTTTGTTTGCAGATGGCCATGTGTGGTGAGTTAGTTGAAAACCCCGGAGAGACGTGGCGGATTTTGAGCAGGATCTGTGACGTGATGCCTTCAGGTGTGTCTTTAGGAGCCCACAGAAGGAGCCAGGAGTCATGTTTACTGCTGCACATTTTTGCTGGGGTTCTCGTTAGCATTACAGATACACGCATAATGCTTTTCAACATCTGTAACTGCTTGTTCTGCTGTGCCTGTAAGGTGTACGTATACCTGCAACTTGTCATTTATTTGCCTTTACATCATTTTACAGCAACGTAATTGTGTCAGTGATCGAACATTGTGCCAAAAGTCACAAGCTGTCCTTTGGATCAGTCTCCTTCCTGTTTGGCAACATTTGAGATACAGGAGATTATTGGAATGTTCAGTCAACTCTTTTCCTCATTCTGTAAATGACACTGAGAAGCCAGGAGCGTAAGATGGTAAGCCTGAGTAAGTGAAACTACCCTCCAGACCACATAGCTGTGGTTCAGGGGTCACTCAGAACCAGACAGCAGAAAGCCATCCCACTGAGACTGGTAGTCAATTAGATTACCCCACTGCGAGCGGACTGTACTGCAGGTACATGGTGAAAAAAGCAGGCACACCGTCCCGACGCTCCGGGACATTCAACTCTACCTCTCTCTCCTTGTTTTTCACATGTTATTTCGGCCCCCTCCGACTAATGCGAAATTGGCTTTGCTGGGATACAGATTACTTTAATTTGGAGCCAAACTCTACAGAGCGGTGTTTTGTGTAGCAGAAAATGCCACAGAGGAGAAGTGAAAGGCTGCTCCCCTTGTCAATAAATGGCAGTTCTATGTTTAGAACAGAGGAGTTGAACAGAGCCACAGTGCCCATGTCAGAGATGAAACCCATTGCCACAGGGGGAGGGGAGAGGGAGGGTGATTTAGATGAAAACCAATCTAGAAAACGAACACTCTCGTTAAGGCCGTGTATTTGTTTTTGAGGCTAGACCTCTTAAAAAGTTTTCCAGCTGCGCTGGCTGTGCCGTTCACTCCTGGCAAACACAAAAGACAAACAATTTTGAATATAAAATCAGTAGGGGATGGGGAGCAAAGGTTGAGGGTTTGTAAGAATGAAACGTGGAAAAGAAACAAAAAAAAACTTTTTTTTTTACACTGTTAAGGCTGGAGTCGCCCATTTTTGCTCCTCGTCAGCAAACTTGGTGACAAAATAATTCACGGTATGACTCGAAACCAAAACATGTAAAGCCAATGTTTTATGTTGGCCTACATGGAAGAGAAAAAAAGAGAAACCAAACATGAGAAAACTTGTGTGTCCTGAGATACGTGTGCGGTGCTACTGAATGGGAGAACTGTGCCTGTATTGTGGAGTCCTACTCTCGGCACAGGACACGGCCAGCATACTAATCACTCGATAGAATGAAATGATCACTGCAGGTGCGGCCACCGTCTGTCAGCCACTCTGCTAGGAGGCGAACTTGGAGCGGGACCAAACATGCTCACCAGGGCCAATTTCACAGTCTTAGGGCCTCAGTGAATATGTGGAGTGGGGAGGAGGGGGGGAGTAGGAGGGAGAGGGAGAGGGAGAGGGAGGGAGGGGGGAATGAAGGCGCGAGGGGAGATTTGCCAGGCGAATCCCAGACCAAAGTCTGGGTCGGTCTGTCCCCAGCCATTTGCTTGAGACATAACATATTACTTAAGAAGAAATACAAGATAGAAATAGTTAGAAGTTTTTTTGTAAGTCACAGTAAGGAAAGTTTTACTCTATTTTGTCCTGTGGAAAGTAAGCTGTAAAAGGCGAATCCAATATAGTGAAAATATATAAATGGTTCATATTATGTGCTTCTGTGCAGGACAGACTCACACTTTTTATTTTAACATTTAACTTTTCACCTTATTTATTTAATAATGTGTTACCTAAACACTCAGCACAGTGTCTGGTATCGAAAAAATGGCAATGTAGAGTCTGAGTAATTGAATATAAGTCATTTACATTCTTGCATATGGCAGTCCTAGATGCTGCAGCAATATGACACCAATCTACTTTTATTCCAATTGCACATTTTCCCTGAATATTGTAATCTTCTAGACATCAGCCTGTGTTGGACTATCTTTTAAGTCCTATCTTTAATGTTACTATCTTTAACAATCTTAATATTTCCACCATGAAGGTTTGCAACTACTGTCCAGAGAGGACCTTCACAAACTTATGAGTTTGTTTTTTAATTGGTTTGGTATTAAGAGATTTTACCCATGTTATCATATCTTTTCATTTTCCATCTTTCTCTCTCTCTCCCTCTCTCTCTCTCTCACCCCGTCAGTCTTGGACTCAGTCTTGGACCAGTCCCTGTGGAAGGCCGTGCCATGTTCTTAGCTTAATGAGACAGACCTGATCCTATTCCACAGATAAGCAGCAAAGCCCATGTGGATTGTCATAATAATTTAGAAGGTGTTATTAAGAATCAGCCCATCTCCTCCCAGCTGGAGGAAGTGGACAACAAATGATCTTTTATAAAAACTTGGGAGACCCCAACTAACCCGCAACTCTTAATACGGAAAGCTGGGATAGAAGAGTGATACAAGATAACACGGTGAAAAACAGTTTTGGAATTGAGAGATTTTGTATGACATCATCATTCTCCAAGCTATCTTTGACGCGCCATTAAATGTCATCTTCAAACAGTCCAAACCACAGGAGGGACCTGGTGGAATGACAAAGCAGAGTGTCACGACCTTGAGAACTGGAAAACACCAAAGTGAGAGTTTTGCTTTAGTTACAAATTTCTTCAAACGACCATATCCACAGAGTCTCGTGGCAATAAAAATGAAGTACAGCGTATCATTTCTGCTGATTTCTTTTGTCATCGTGGCGGGGGCCAAGATTCCGAGGCAGTTTAACCATGCAATCTCTCCATCTCTCCCAATATACCATAGATTTACAACTACACGAGCGCAACAAGTGATTATTTGCACGATATTTTCTCGGAGGGACCTCAGTCGGGCTTTGAGCGTGCACACATGCACAAAATAAAGTGAGAGGGCGTGAACTCACTGAGAGCTCTGTGCACCCATCACTTCCAGCTGCAAATCAACACACACACACACACACATGCACACACATACTGTACAACCACAAAGAGATCTGAATCTTTGAGGGACAAATTCATTGGGGACACATGTGTAAGCACTTCCTTGGGTTAAAAATACAGAAGATGGCTTTCTTTGAGTTCATCACCTCACCTTTTATCAACAGTGCTAATTGTACGTACATTACGTGTAGATGCACCTTGATGAATAATGTCACGTGTGTTGTTATGCTGCACTGAAGGTGCTGCCCTGTTCTCATTCTGCTCTGGTTCTGTTCTGATTCTGTGGAACATCCTAAACCACTGCTGAGGTCTGCGGTCGGTGGAGGAGAGGGAAGGACGTGACGGTTGTTAGAGATGCCTCAGCTAATCTCCTGCTCTTGGCAGCACAGTGTCAGAATCAGACCTGTGATCGTGCAGAGGAGGAGGAGATTCTCCAAACCAAGCCAAATCAAAAGCAGTCACGTTGCCGTTAGCGTCGCAAACATCTGGGTGGGGTGGAAAGGGGAGGGGTGAGGAGGAGGGAGGGGGGGGGGTAGTTGCTAAATGCTAGTCGCTAGCTGAGGTGTTGTGGAAACGTTTTTCATGGCTGCCAGTGGACTGGCTGGCGTTTGGTCTGTGTTTGGTCTGTTTTTTTGGACGGAGGACAGGGCCGTGGTTAACCTCACGCAGCATATTGTGCGGCCCCGGGAGCCTGGCCTTCCTGAAGTCATCAGCTCGGCTCGAGCGCTGCCAAGCACGCCTGACCACTCCTAGGCACACTCCTCCAGCATCCCAGGGTGCACTCCTCCTCTCCCGTGCCCAGAAGAACTGTTAAAACGTCCATTTAAAACAACGAGGCTCTTCAAAGCGGGAACACTGCTGACTTAAACATACTCTGTCCTGTAAATATCAAATGCTAGACAGTCACATGTTTTGAAGCCAAGCTCTTGCTTAGATTTTTATCTGTGCTACAGGATATTTCGTTTCTGTTTGTATTTCAAAATTTATAACCTTGTCAGGATTTGCCAGTGTACTATCAACAACTTCAGCAGAACTGCTACAAAAGAATGGCAATTTAACTAACGATTTGATTAATGCTAACGTGATCCCAATTGGATTGCCAAAGATTTTCTAAACAAAGATATTTATGCCATCAGCCTCATAAAATTTTCAGCTGGTTGAGTCATGGTTGAACTCCAAACCACTGTCCGACAGTGAAATGCTGTATCAAATGGGCTGTAAAGCTCAGGACAGAGTTCATTTTCTCATGCAACCAACAGCCTAAGGTCTGTTTGAAAAAAAGTGATGCCATTTTTTGAAAAAAGCCATTTAAAACCCACATAAAATGATGTTTGCAGTGTTTGAGCACTATCAGGAAGGAAGGTGACTGCATCCAAGTGAGAGCTGTCATATTCATATCACAATAATTTTTGATATTCTAATGCGATCTGACAGTGAACTTCCGAGGCACAGATGTACGGGCGGGGGCCCAAGCAGACATCGACTTTGGTGCCAGACATCTAAGAAATCATTTGGAAATGCTGGCAGGAGCGAGGTTTTCGTTTTCCTCCAGACAGTGTTCACCTCTCAGTAGGCCATCGTTGGACTGGAGGCCCCGTGTGCAGCATTTTCCCCCCAGACACAAAGAGGGAAAAGGGAGAATCAAAACAAAGTCAATTCCGAGGGGGATACTTATGTTTGTGGTGGCGTCTACTCTTGGTCTTCTTCTGGGGTGGGGAGAGTCATTTTAAGTTAAATAACTCTTTACTTGTTTGAATGGGTTCAAACTCAAGTTTTTCGAACTGGACATCAAAGTCTTGAAGTGGAGAATTGAATCATAATAGCACTTGGATAGTACATCAACCTTAACCTGTTCCCCAATGTATAATCTCATCTGTTATTATTGTCTTTTCATCTTTCCTCTCTAACTGGCCTTCTCCCTTCTTTTCTCTTCCACTCTCTCCTGCTCTCAGTCCTTCTCTCTCTCTCTCTCTCTCTCTCTTTCTCTCTCTCTCTTTCTGAAACACTTTGGAAATAGAACATCCATATCTTTCTCGATTTCCGCTATTGATACCTTCAACCACCACTCAACCTCTTGCTCTTTATTCTCATCTGTTTGTCCCTCTACCTCTCTGTCTCTCTCTCTCTCTCTCTACCTCCACCTCTCTCTCTCTCTCTCTCTCTCTCTCTCTCTCCCCAAGCTATGTGGCCATGTTGCCAGGGCTGATTCTTTTGATTCGAGTGGAGTACATGTGGTTGAAATCTGAGGCCCGTCCCTCTGCCAAGCCACAGGCCTCGTAATGGAGCACTGGATCAGGAGAATGGGCCATTGTTCAGGGGGGCTCTTCCAGGAGGAGAGAGGGAAGGAGGGAGAGAGAGAGAGAGAGAGAGAGGTGGAAGCAGACTCACCAAGTCTTTAAAAAGAGTAAAGGAGAGAGTAAACTCTCACTGAGCAGAGCACTAGGGGTCAAAGGGCGTTCCTCTAATCTCCTAGTAAATCCCAGTCAGCCAGAAGAAGGGGGGAAAAGTCGTCCTCTGTGCGGCTCGTCTGCGGACAAACATGCTGACACCGACACTGATTTACTGCTCTGTCTGAGATAGATCCCCCCTGTGTTCACTTGCACAACATATAACATTGGACAAACAAGAAGGAAAGCATACAAATCATCTGTGTATCTTGTCATACAGACAATTTCTATTATTTTCAAGTGTTTTTTTGTCAATAGGACCAGTTAAGCTTACTTAAGTTTATCGGTGATCTCATGCACAGTGATGGAGTGAAAGAGTGCTTTGGGATTAGGGAAGCCAGAAGGAGCAGAATAAGACATCTGCAAAATGGCAAAGCAAGACCAAGTTCTCTAACGCTCTGGCCATGTACTGTATATGGACTGCATGTTCAGGCAGTAATTCAAAACAAAAGTGGCACTGGTCTTTCTGCTTAAACCTACTGGAGTGAAACGTTAAACAGGATATTCCAAAATGGAACTGGCACAGTTGCAACCATAGCACCAGAGATGCTATTTCTCACTGGGGAGAGACACCATGAGGTTGTTAAATCACTCAGCCACGCACAATTTACAGCGACCTAGATGGCTGATAATTGATTCGCGAGTGGACCCTGGGCGGCCCAGTCATTGTCGCCTTGTCGAGCGCTGGGAAAATAAATCGAGAGACTTTGAAAACCACAATATTGTTTCAGTCAGAGCATGTCTCTGTCAAGAAACACTCAGCCGGATCTCTCTCGCACTTAGTTAACAAATGCTTAGTCAGGAAAGAAAATCCGCTGTGTTCTATTTTGCTACATGGTTAAGTTGTCCTATCATAGCACAATCAGTCACTTCGCGTAAAAACAACGGAGCATTTCTCCGGAACAACAAACAACCAGAGACATTTCAACACGGCCGACACCCAGGAGCCGTATTTACACAAGGATGTCCCCCGTCCCTCACCGGACCCGCCGCTATCATCTGAAGGGCAGGCGACCAGAAGTTTTCACAATCTCATTATTGAGAGAGGCATCTGGAATCAATCTGTGCAGTTAAGCAGTGCACACACACACACACACACACACACACACACACACACACACATGCGTGCATACAGGTCCAGGGGACGTGACATAGAATCTAATTGGGAGTCGGCTAGCACACACTCTTTGACTCAGCTTTACGTGATTGTAATGTTAAGCAGGCTTGACTCGTTTGGCTCCCAAAATTTACTCCCAACTTAATTAAAAAGGTTTTACTAGCAACACTGAGGTGACGGTGCAAGCGTTGGTAAATTACTCTCTCATGAGCAAACCTATTTGGACGATTTTCCTGTTTTTTTTTTTTCCCTCTCAACTTTACTTTTAAGATGTGTCATTATTTTTGGGCACGGAGGGTCTCTTTGTTTACTCCACTGAACACACTATTATCAAAATAGCTGAAACTGTTAAAAGTTTTACGAGAGTCAATTTTTCTTGATTTGACATTTTAAACCGGTCAATTAGATGTTAAGTGTAATAGTAAACTACTTAATTGTTATGTTGACCCTTTGAACTCAGGTACTGTATACGTATCTCTTTGCAAGCCGGGAGGTATTACCATTGTTTAGCGAGTGTTTAGAAGTATGCCAGTGGCTAAGTAGATGTGCTTCAGACTTATTCTACACACACAGTGTGAATACGATGTAACAGCAGATCCTTGGTATTCACTTGTGGATTTTCATGACTGAATACCAAGGATCTAAGCTCTGTTGTTAAGTGGCAAGTATGTTGTTAAAAGGAGTAAAGAGGAATTTCATTGTACCACACCATAAAATGTCACTGACACCAAAAGGTGGTATTGCGTCAATGTTTAGACATGAAATCTTGGACGACTGTCAGGCTTAAGTGTTTCTTTGTTTTTTTTTTTTTGTTTTTTTCGGACTCTGCTTGAATCTTGCAGGACATTGGGTTCACATAATACAACTCTGCACACTCTGCACATGTGTGGGCTATGCTATATGTTTGGTGGTCCTGGCATTGTGATCCAGTATGCTGTGCTATATGTTTGGTGGTCCTGGCCTTGTGATGCAGTATGCTGAGCTATACTGTATGTTTGGTGGTCCTGGCCTTGTGATGCAGTATGCTGGGCTATACTGTATGTTTGGTGGTCCTGGCATACAAGGGTTCCCCCATGGCTTCCCCTCATAAAATCACAGCTCATTTCAGGCTTCTAATCAGGGCCAAGCGGAATAGTGCATCAAATAGTGCATTTTTTTCACCCCCATCCCCTCCCTGCTCTCCTTTCCTGACTCACACAGCACTGGTTAAAGCAACTGTGCTCAGGTCAGAAGAGACATTAACGATAGGCCCAGCCTTCCGTCTCATCAGTGGATGCCCTGTCCTATATGATCTGACTTTTATGACATGGCGTAAAAGCAGGTCTGTTACAGACCCCAGACAGGATGCTGGGAGGCGCCTCTCGCAGGTGACGACAAACCACCATGAAGTTAACATGGTGTTTCAGTGCCATAACCGTGCAGTGCGATTTTATGTTGGCCGTGTGGGTGTAAAATGTGCCCGGGTAGTCATTTTGTCTGACACGTGTGCCAGCGAATGAAAAAAAAGTGTTTATTAAGCAGAATTTACCCCCATAGCAACAGGGGTTAAAGTTTTTGTCTGACTGCTGCTGTAAACAACGGTTTAATCATAAACAGCCCTTGGCTATTGTTAATGGTCGTTAAGATTAATACCCTCCATGAAATGGACTTGTTGCCACCATTGATTCAAAATCTCATCAAATAAGTAATTGCCATGGCTTTGAGAGAGGGCACCTCTCTTCCAAAAAGGTTAGACACCATCTTGCCATACATTGCTGAGATTACTTTTAATTTTGTATATTATCCTTGCTGCAAGGCTTCCAGAGTCCTCCGTGAACAAAAATCAATTACAGGGAAACTTATTTGTTGTGCAAATTAGCCATCAAGCCCTAAAATAAGCAGAGGCGTAAAGACGTAATATAGTCATTAATCAAACCACCTCCAAATTGTGTAAAAAACGTGACATTTCCTTTGCCACCATGACACACTTTATTTAAATAGGCCATGAACCTCACACTGCTGGAAGTAAACTTTCACCATCCTAGAAATACTCCCTCTCTCACCAACAAGGACAGGAGAGCCCAGTCTTGCCTGTGCAGGCAGGCTGCCGCGTACCTCTTGGCAGGCGTTAGCGCTTGATTTATGATGTGCACCCGAAGGAGGAGGAAGGGGGAAAAAAAGAAGTCAAGAGGTCCTCCATGGCTGGAGAACGTAAGGGTCACGGTAGCTACTGCCACTGTGCCTGGCCTCAGAATCTCCTCTCTCAACACACACACACTCTCTCTCTCTCTCTCTCTCTCTCTCTCTCTCTCTCTCTCTCTCTCTCTCTCTCTCTCTCTCACA
>JASCQY010000072.1:14059309-14074653 GCA_030264315.1 Sardinella tawilis | reverse complement strand
TGCGCATGGCCATGTGTGTGAGACAGACTCTGTGTGTGTGTGTGTGTGTGTGTGTGTGTGTGTGTGTGTGTGTGTGTGTGTGTGTCCATGGTTTCGACTTTCACTTGCCCTCTTTTAAGTGCGCTGCCTGCTGCTCCTGCTCCTGGCCTGTCTGGATGGTCCAGCAGGCTGGATGAGTTCATTTCCTCGTCTCCGTGCCTCATTAAGAGATAATGAGATTGTGGCAAAGGCAGCAGTCACAAGAAAATTCGAGGGAAAAAAGTCAAGTCTCTGTCCAAAAAAAAAAAACAGATTTCACCTGATTCTTGCCATGAGTTTGAACTGTAAGCAATTCAGTGTCAATGTAATAGTCTCCATCTTGTTTTTTTTTTTTGTTTGTTTTTTTTTTTCAAAAGCAACGTCAAACTACTTTTTCTTTTTCTGTACTTCTTTGAATAAAAGAACAGAAAATGAAGGGATTTCAGTTTAAGTAGATTGTAGCAGTAAAAGTTTGTGAGAACCCTACAGCACTGAGAGTATCTTGGATTCGACTGACACATCAGTCTGCAAGAGCAGAATGACTTGTGCTCTCCATAATTGAAGACACATTTGGAAGCTTAGCCGGGTGCCAAGGAGGGTCTCTCATGCTTGCTATGCTTGTACAACATCGCCCTCTGGTGACCAGCTCACATATTACAACACCCCCTGTCACCTGTGACTACAACAATGCCTGCCAAATGAAATCAGCGCAGACAAGCATTCCGAAGCGCAAAGATGACCTCTGTCCGCTTGTTGGCATGACGGAGGACACACAGGCTGTGCAAACTCTAGAATTGGTCCCCTTCTGCTTTCATGTCGGGCCAGGGACTCAGCCAGCTGACGGATGAAAGATGTGATTTACTGAGGCAGCGTGAACATTCCTGGACAGGCAGGGAGACGGGCGCTCCCAGAGAGAGCGAAACGAGCTGTTCAGTGTGTGTGTGTGTGTGTGTGTGTGTGTGTGATAAAGAGAGAGCGTGTGTGAGAGAGAAAGGGGAAGGTGAGGCTAACCTAAGGTGTTTCGGAGAGAAGTAGCTGATAAGAGAGACATCTTTGCCTTCGGTGATGGCTGACCCAGGAAACTCTTGCCTGTCCTCGGTGGACTGTGTGGTTGTTTATGGTAACCAGACGGTGAGGCAGGGGGGCTTTTGAAAAAGAGGAGAAGAGGAGGGACACCACCGCAAAGTAAAAATCATGACTGAACTCCAGCAGCAGAAAAAGGAGTTCAAGGACATTGCAAAATCCTTTACAGATGTTCCAGTAACTTCTGCAGGGACGGTCGAAACTTGGTGATTTGGCCTTAGAGTACATTGGACAATCATTATGCATCTTTCTGGTAAAAGATCTTGGCCTGGCAAATTAGACATTAAAGTTAGTCTTAAAGTAAATAATGCCTAAAATCATGGTATGAATACTTTTCTATGATGTTGTTGTACCATGTGTTTGGTGTCAGTCTCAGTTATTATGGGGTTAAAATAAAGTAGTCACAGTGTTCCAACTGTCACAGTATTCTCATAAAAATATGAATTAAACACAGCACATAACAAACTCCCCCCCTGCGTTCAGACATCTGTGAGACAGACTTGCTGCTTTTACTGTCCTGATGGGAGGCCGTGGCAATGATGGGGGATAGTGGTGGTGGTGGTGGTGGTGGTGGTGGTGGGGGGGGGGATATTTCCTCCACAGCTGATTATATAGTGACCTCCAACAGCTGCACCTGTAGACTGACCCCCAACCCCCTTAGGCACTCAAGGACCCATAACTAGTGTCTGCATATTGGTAGGTAGGCTGCATCCATCACAGCATACAGAGGTCTGAAACATGGTTAAGTATCTGCTGGCTCAGCAATGAGGGGGGGTCAACAGTAGGTCAGCATCATTTTCTGCTGCCCAAGACCGCCCTGATGGTTTCAGCTGCCCCCCGACTTTGTTTGCACAGGGGAACGTGCCTGACCAAGAGCTTCTGTGAGGCTAGCTGGGTGTCCGCTGCACGACGCACATGACTCGACTCGCCTTGACACACGCACTACACAAATACTGGAAGATCAACGCACGCACTTATGCACACACACACACACACACACAGACACGTGCGTATACACACACTTGCATACACACACAGACACAGGGGCACCCAAACAGCTATACAAACAGAACCTCATCCGACCAGGCAGCCCCATGTTCCCCGCCTCTCGATAGTATCCCTTTCGTGGGATGATGTCATGGTGTCTTTGAGGCAACAAAAACACTTCCTCCCAGTGTTTGGACATCAGGAGACCTTGCGAGGAGGGCACAGAGTGGGTGGGTGGTGTTTCGACCGCCAGATCGAGGACAGGGGCGCTTTCTGACGTACACCAACACCTCGCTGTCATGCGCGTATGCAAACATTATAGGCCAACATTTACATCAGCCCTCCCACTAAAAAGCCTAAACATAGGGAACCCACACCAGAGAGAGAGGGTGCACTCTTCCAGAGCCGCAGACTGACAAGACTGAGATGAAGCCATTCGTCTTCCCCTGGTATGGTGGGAGAGCAAGCAGCGAGACTGCAGCCCTGCCAAAGTAAGCCTCGCTGTCAGATACACTGGCCCTAATGCTGGAGTTAGTGGAGTATCCCAGCGAACCTGCCGTAAACCTGCAGCCGAGTTAACCGAGACGAGCAGAGAAGGGAAAAGATTTCCTAGACAGACAGAACCCTGTGTGCTCTCTCTCTCTCTCCCTCTCTCTTTCCCTATCCTGCATTCTCTCCTTCTTTCTCCCTCTCTAGGGGGACCCTCTTGGCAGTGAACAGCATAAATCAGCACGAGGGAGAATACAGTGTCTGGTGTGGCCCCGTCGAGTGGGTGCCCCGAGTCCCCATAAAAATCACGATTTACACCAATTAACCACGGTCACCTCTGCTATTTTTACTCCCCAGCTCACATTTGGACCTGCAGGTGAGCATATGAACAAATGAATGGGTGTCACACAACTCCCATAATGACTTTTTTAACTCCCATTTTCCCCTCCCAATGGCCCCCGCCTTAATAAATGAATTCTGGTGCTGAATATAGCCCTGTACGCTACGCAGTGTCTTTTTACAAGGTTCAGTAAATGGTGAATGTAAACATTCTATTCCCGTAAACCTAATTGTAGACCATTAAATAAACTCCTGTATATGTCGGGCTAACAGGTTGTGTTATGCATGAGTGGATATATGTTGTGCCACCACGTGTATGTGTGTAGAGATATTTACAGTATGTGGAGGTGTCTGTGATTCTAAGCAGTGTATTCTGATGGAACATTTTTTTGAACCTGATAATTCAAAGAAGCTAAATGTAGCTGCATTGAGTGTTGTCAGTACCGACACCTCATAAAGGCTGAGGTGTGTTTACCCACTCTTTTATGTCGGAGTGTGAAAGTATCTCTGAACCTCTCTGAACAATCTTCCATCGGCCATACGTCTTACATAGTGTGTTTGAGTTCACATTTACACTTTGGGGTAAAGAAATGACCTTAACAGCAGATGGTGATAACAAAAGTCCACATAATCCCTTAAACAAACTGTATAATCTTGCGTCATTAAAAGGAAAAAGAAATAATCACTAACACTGTATCACACAAATAGTAGAATACACAATGGGCTGCTATGCAGCTCTTGACATGGTGCTCTTCAAATTAATATCTTTATTTATTTATCAAAAACGAAGTAGCCAAGTAAGGATCTAAGGATTACATGACAATGTTGTTGGACTGTATTTAGCCAAGACACATCAGACTACTACTCCCAGCATTGTCACATCATCTCCAAACAAAGTTATCCAGCCTGAGCCTGCTATTTCACTTAGAAGTACAGCAATCCGCCCCAAAAGTCCCTGGGCTGTCTTTGGAGCCGCTTATAATCCTTATTAGACAGTCAACACATGACAATAGCAAACAGATAAATACGGAGTAAGTGCATTAGGTCCACGCTATCGCAAGGCCGCGGGGTTTTAGGGACGCCAGCCCAGAAAACCTCCTCAGAGGCCCTGTTGCTCATCTTACGCTTGGTGAGTAACGACAGGCAGAGAGAGAGAGAGATGGAGGGAGGGAGGGAGGGAAGGAGAGAGACAGAGAGAGCGAGAGAGAAAGGGTGAGAGACAGAGAGAGAGAGAGGGGGGAGGGAGAGGAAAAGAGACAGAGAAAGGGAGGGAGAGGGAGAGAAAGAGAGAGAGAGGGAGGGAGAGAGAGGGAGGGAGAGAAAGAGAGTGTCCAGGGGAACGGGCTTTTCCACTACACCGGGAACTCAGCCATCCACAGCAGCCCCGGCATTAGGAGCGCCTCCAAGACAAAAAGAGTAAAAGTTTGAAGAGCGACGGCGAAAAAAAAAGACGTTTTCTTTCTTTTCTTTTTCAGAAAAAGGAGAGCAGAACGTGGGTTCTCCACGGGGTCCTCACGGGGGTTTCTGGTATCCGTTGACAGCGTCCTCCCCCTGAGAACTCAAAATAAAACTGTAGGTACAGCAGGCCAAAAGCAATGAACATAAACCATACAAAGCACTCACAATTTACTGTGAGAAAAAAAAAACGAGGCTGCATGGAAACTTCTACAGCTGCTCCAGTCCAACTTTATGTATGTTTATGCACAGTAGATATATGTGAAATGTGGGTATGGCGCACAATGTTGTTTTATAATCTTCCTTTAATTTAAGAGGCATAATTCCTGTTCTGTTTCTTGTATGTCCTTTCGGTGCTGGCTAATATGAAATAGGGAGATATACTATATCCTCAGACATCCTCTCATCGCTTTCCAGAGCGGAGGCTACAGTTGTGGAACAGCCTGTCACATCTGCGCCGCGTTAGAAAAGTAACCATCCAAAGATATGCACTGCGGGGCAAATTGCGTGCGGCGGAACACAGACTACTGGGGGCTAGGGTGGGGGTGGGGGTGGTGGGGACGGGGGAACATGCTGATGTCATTAGTGCTCATCGTATTATTTCTGTCCTTTGAGAGAGTTAGAAAAGCATCAGGCTACATGGGAGGTTTGCATGGTAAGACATAAAATATATGCAGTAGCCTACTCCATGTGATTCAACAGGTACAGTATAGCATAGGAGAAGTAGAAGGGCCATCCCTAGGGGCCGACTAACGATAAAATATAAAGCTTAAATAAGTTTAGGATCAAACCGTCAGACCAATGACTACAGATATGGACAATATACTGGGACTGTGTCACTTGTTACCGGAGCCTTCAGTCTACATCTTATGTAGGCCTACTGATTTATCCAGGAGTTTGTTAGGGTCAAGAGATTCATTTCCCCTTACAACTCCTAACTGATTATTTTATTGATGGGGTTAATGTGAGAGACCTCTGACCTGAAACATTAGACTCCGTAGCATCAATCTCTGTGTTCGCTATACATAGTATCCATCACTGTTATGAAAATGGAGTCATGTACAGAACAGTGCATGGCAGGTATTGTTTTGAACACATCCTTGCCGATCCTGTCCTGTCCTGTCCTCACCTGGGTTGGCGTGAGTTTGCTGAACAGCTCCTCGTACATGCCCCTCCACCTGTCCACCTCGGCCTGCAGGCCGGACGTCACCTCCGTATCCCAGGGGGCCTCACTGCATCGGGGGGAAAGAGGGGGTTGATGTTGCATGGAGGGGGAAAATAGGCAGGCAATCAGATCAGGCGTGCTGCTTCCCCCAGCCCCTGATTGTGTTGATTCTCCTTGAGTAAATGTAACCCTGATTGTCTAAATATAGCCCATATGTTCTCTTCAATGCATAAAAAGTTTTCCAAAAGTTTTTTTCTTTTTTGTCATGCAGGAAGGACTAGTAATACAGCTTTGAGGCAGGAAACACAAATCAGTATACTGTACAGCCTCTTGGAACATGTGTGTGACAGTGAATATGTCTTTGGCAGTAGTAGTTACCACACTGGATTTCAAAGGTTTGCAACCAAACACAAAATTGAAGCTTTTATTACCCTTTTGAGTGTAGAAAAATACCAAAAAGAAAATGACCAAATGAACCTGGCTGACCGGTTGTAAAGAGGGATGTCTGCATCCCCTGGGTCCTGGATTGATGAGGGTGAGTTTTTCCTCTTGAGTTCGATCACCTCCTTCTGCAACTTGTCTACTTGGAGACTTAAGGATTCCTTCTCCTCTGACAGGCTGTCTTTGTATCTGCCAGAACACACCAGGTACAGATTTTAGGGGAATTTTTGTAATGTGTGGCGTATAAATGACACCCATAATAATTTAGATATTCACCATTCAATACAATTCTTATATCCATGTAAGTTAACAACATACTAGCCATTCATTAACTGTCCATGTTGTACTACTGCCTTCAAAATCCCACTGTAACTAAAACACATTAATTCACATACAACAATAACTAGCTTACTTTCTCTGAATAAGCAGTAATTAAGAGTTTATATTGGAGAAATTCTTTGTCAATGGTTTGCTATGGCTAGAATAAGGCCATGCAGAAAAAAAGGTATTAACGAGTGACTTGTAATGACTAACAAATGGCTAGTATATTATTAATTAGCATGGTAATAAGCTGCCAGTAAATGGTGAATAGCCTATACACGCCATAATCTGGAGTGCTACCCTGATGGTTTTACAGTTTGTAAAGTAGAGTAATCACCATGAGTCATTCAAAAACAGAGTGAGTGTGTGTGCATATACTGTATAGGTGAGCCCAGTGATTACTGCCCCTCCTGTGGTGTCGAGGCTGCCATGTGCCCCCACCTTTTGAAGCTGCACATCCAGACTCGCTGTTGCTCACACAGCCACTCAAACTGCTCGGCTGTTTCTCGCAACTTCCGTAGACTCCCTTCGTTCTCAAACCGCAGTTCCTCCACCGTCCTCTGGTGGGCGCTGTGTATGTCCTGCATCTCCTGACTGATGGCGGAATAGTCACCCTGGAGGTCCTCCAACTCCTGCGTCTTGCTGTCAATCAAGATGGATGAGCAGCATGCTAGGTTAGGATTGAGAAAAACTGTCCCAACATGTTAGAAAGCATTGATTGTGCAACTTTATAAAAAGGCCCCTCTGCTATAAGTATAGTCCAACAGTGGTGAGAAACAGCAGGCGAATCCTCACAAAGGGGGTAATGGATGTGAACAATTTGGTGGCCTATTTAATTACATTCCACCAAGGTCAATATTTCACATCTTCTTTTTTTGCAGCGGCAGCCTCAGCAACAAAGATGGCGTAGGATTACCACTTGGACAGTTGGGGTGAATCTAAAGTTACCCAAATAGAGGAGGCATGATTCATCACTCAATGATTATAGCCCAGAGGACCATGCAGCAATAAAAGCCACCCCCCCACCCCCACTGCTAGCTAGCATCAGGAATGTGCTGCAGCCTGTGTACCCCAAGGGGGGGTAGTGAACTTCAAGCTGCCTCCTTTTTTATCAGCACCACGGCAACGCTAGAAGCGCCCTAGCAGTCACCACAGGGTGATAACGCTTCCTGAGTCATGTCCAAGTTTCCGCAAGTTAGCCCAGCCCTATACAGTCAGCAAATTACTAGCACAGCAGGCCACCACGGAGCAGTGGACGCTTTCGCTGACTTTGACTTTCAAATCCAGGCTTGTGTGTTTTTGTTCAATTCTTAGCAATACAGGAAGTCCAAGATAACTGAAATTTGTGCTAAAACAGGCCAGCGAAACGCATGTTTGGAGGAGATGCTTATCCAGGTTTGGGCTGGTGGAGCTCTCTGCACGGTGGACCCTCCTGTTTGGTCAAGAACATTTCTCCGATTTAAAACCATTTCCTAGGCCAGTAACAGGATCAGTAGGATCGGTTTATGGATGTATCACTATGCGATCATGCGCCCTTCAGGGGATCCCTTCATCAGGCCAGACATCAGGTACCTTTCAGCAGTTCATCCCGGTTTTCCAATATCCACCCTTTCCATGAGCTTGAGTGCATATCTGCTGTTATTTCTTTCCCTACTGAGATTGTTGACATATGAAAATGCCTGTTTTTCTAATCATTTGCCACTGTTTTCACAGGCTACAAAGTGAATGAGCCAAGACAAAGGTCAAATGTGGCTTTTAGAACTCAAATATTCTACACAATGTGCAATGTCAACATTCTGGTCTGCCGTAGAACATCAGTTCACACTGCTTGCGGAGATACATGTTTCAACATCACCCTTATATTATTAGCATGCTGAAACTAAATAGGACAGTTTTGTGAATATCTCAATTATGTCAGTCTGCCCAGGGCCTACAGTGTGTTGTGCAACTTTATGACTTTATGAGGGGCTTTACTCCACTGCCGTATGTGTAGAAGCATCCTCGGGCACCTTGTGGACCTGACATAAACATTCCAAGCTCTTTAAAGGACACCTATAACCATGAAATCTGTAAGTGTAGTCAGGTTACTGCAGATAATCACTGCAGGAGGGATAGGAATCCCTTTAAAAGACAGGACAGCCTTGGTCTACCCTGCGGTTAAAAAGTAAACAGTCTCTGGCAATGAACTACAGCAAGAAGAACGTGTATACAGTATGTGCATCTGGGCAAGTTCATACAGGTAAACAGGTTCACACACACACACACACACACACACACACACACACACACACACATGTGTATCGAAAGGATGGTGATTTGAAATAGAATAAAATCTTTACAATAGACTTATTAACAGCACATACTGTATAGGATGTTACACCCTAACCTGTTCACAGGCTTGGTTGCAGGCCTACAGCTTGTCTTCCGTAGATGTGGAATCTACAGTATTTAAAGGGCATGTCTTTATTTGTGACTGTTTACACTGATGATGGTCTGACTGACCGAAAACGCTTTGCACTGCACTTGGTAGCACTTTTATCTTTGTTTTGTTATCTATGCATTAAAAGTATTTACTTTTGCATCGGCATTCGAGATGTGCGAGTTCTTTTTGACTGAACTTGCAATAAACTTATTAACAAATGTAATAAAAAACAGTATAATAACAGTAAAATAATATGCATTATTATTAGATTGCAAAAACCACTAAAACAAACTACTACATAGGCCTACGTATAATGAAACACACCCAGTTGTGCTGTACCTGTGCAGCTGTGCCTTGAGGCTCCTAACGCGGGCCTCTCCGTGCCTGGCCTGGGCCCTGAGCGTCTCCACCAGGCCCTCCAGGCGCGCCTCGGAGCCCAGGAGCAGCTGCAGCTCACTGCTCACCTGCTCCAGCTGCAGCCCCAGCAGGGCTGCGTCCTTACAGCTTTCCTCCGCCATGGTTCGCACGCGGTGCTTCAGGATCTCCACCAGCTCCTGGGGTGGAGAGCACCGTCAGCCAGGTCCAGCAGCCAGAGGCAGAGAAAGGTGGGAGATTTTTCTGGCTGTTGTTAGGATTATTTTTGGTTTATTTATTTTATTTTTTTTTTTTTTTGCAGAAACGTTGCTGTTTTGTAATGGATGTGCAGTGGTGGTGTGATGTGCCAAAAAACTGTTAATCTGTGCTGCTGAGATGTCAGGACATGTTGAAAAGAGGCAACTAGCGTATACTATGATGAAAGGTAGAATGTGAAAATGATGTCTGCTAAATGAATTTAAAAGCAATCAGCTGAGGTAAACACTCAGAATATGCCAGTTTTCCAAAAGCTGCTACAACCATAAAAATAAGATCTAAATATTTTGATTATGATGTATAAAGATATGATGTTAATTCTTGCTGTGCAGCAATATAATGTCTATGAACAATTGCCTTCACATTACCAAAACTCAATATATTTTCAGGAGCAAAGAGGCCTATCAGAGGTCCATGCCTTTGATGAAACCGAGTTGAATGGTCACACTGTACCTTGTCCTGGTTCACCTGGTTAAGCAGCTGGTCATGTTTGATCCTCAGCTCAAGAATGGCCTGTTCCTTCTGCCGTAGCTGGCGGCTCAGAGCGTCTCTCTCAGTCTGCAGTGTCCTCTCTCCCTCTCTGGCCACCACGCACTCCCTCTCCAGCACTGCTGTACCACACACACAGGGACCAAACCACCCTTAGCATCCACCACATGCAGTAGATAGGTTCACAATATGACAGCTGGTGGTTCTCAACCATTTAAGATTTCACTTTAATGTACATTTTTAAAGTAGGCCTTCTTATTCATTATGTTGGATTATACTGTCTTATAGGCCCAGTGTATACATTCCGAACTAAAGAGGGAAAAATTATTCTAAGTCATTATTACTTGTGACTTATCCACTACAGTGATATACACCGGTACACTATAGTATGACTCATTAACCTCATTCTGTATAACGCTAAGACAAGGGACAATACCTAATGTTAATGCGACTGCATGCTGCCTTTGATTCAAAGATGCCATTTCTGGTGACCAAGTCCTCCTGATTTACAGTTGCCTAGTCTAAAACAGCACAGGACCTGTAATATATCTTACTTTCCCCAGTATCCAGTGGGAGGTGTTGGGCTTGATAAGTGCCAGTTAGCGCATACAGCTCCCATGCCATGTCAAGGCAAAAGGGGGGAAGATAAATAGAGAGGAAACCATGCGCACAGAGAAATCTTCACGGTCAGTGCAAAATCACTGTCAACGAGAGCATCGACACTGAAAAACACACCAGTCTCCATAGCATCTTATGTTTCCCTGCAACTAAAGAGGAGCTCCAATGACAACAGAGCTGCAATCCTTTACGATCTGCGGTCTCTGGTAAACTTACCATTTTCCTGTGACAGGCGGTTGCACTTGGCGGTGAGATACTGGATCTGGCTGTAGTCCTCATTCCTATGCACTCTGAAAAACCTCCTCATTCCTCCTCTTTATCCCTCTCTCTGCCCTCTAGTCTCCTCGTCTCTCTCCTCTCCTCTCCTCTCGCCACAGTGTCTGCCACCTGCTCAGTGCATGCTTGTGCAGAGAAAGGACGCTTGGGGAGAGTTAGGTCACTGATTTACAGATCAGCCAGCAGGTAATGAGACGCCCCCCTTCCTCCTCCAACATCAGGGGGCAAGTCTGTGCACCTACATACCTTGATACTGTAGTTTTTCTTTTCTTGCAGAAAGGTCACTAGGTAGGATGCAGCAGGCCTAGAATTAACAACACAAGCAAATCAGGTCACTGCTTCTCAGCTTCTCAAACACAAAGGTCAACATATTTGCACAGCCACAAACATGCACAAAGTCTTGCTTTCATTGAGGTAATTGGACACTGCAGTCAAGAGCATGCTTCCAAAATGCAAAAATTGTCATCGGAGCAAAATCTCTCCCTTCAGGCTGAGGTGTGTCACAGGCAAGCTGGAGCTGGCAGCATCAGCCCACTCTGAACAAGCTTGAGTATGAACCACGCCTGAGCCCAAAGCAAAGACTATGAGGACAGAAAAAGCTTCTGACGAAATTTTGACTGAAAACATGATCTTCATTTCAACACCTGGAATGATTTGGTCCTTACTTGGCACACTTTTGATAGGAATGTTACTTATTACATTTATACAATGCAAATAATATTCAAATAGCTCTGCATTAGGCATACTCTTACCACAATTACTGAATCTTGACTTTTTTTCCAGTGGCATGTTTCATTTTTAATGAGTCAACCTTTATTTTTTAATACATGACATTTTGAAAAGAATGTTGAAAAGAAATCTCTCATTAAAATACTGGAAAAAATGGACGAATGTGGAAGGTTTGTCAGACATCCAGAACATTTCATATTGTAAACTATGTAGGCTAAATATGTATCGGGAGAGTAATTATAAAGTTGGTTAGCATCTATTCTAAATGATAAAGTATCTATCTGTCCATCTATCCATCATGCAATTATGCCGACGGGCACGGATACTAATCAACATAGGAAGGGAGAATTGATGATGAAAGATTTTTTTAGCAAAAAAAAAAAAAAAGAAAGAGGGGTGGGGGGTGCATGAAATGCACTGGTACACCTGTGCTGTGGAGATTACAGTACCTTGGTTAACCTCAAAGCAATACCTGAGGCCCTGTGCAGCTTTGGCCAGGTGAGGGAGACAAAGGCCTGATCTCAACAGGCTACATCGACTCTCCCAAACCACTTAAAGCTGTACTTTTAATAACCATTTGAGGTATCCTTTTTGTCAGACATTTTGTTATGTGTACCATCTTCAAATTAATTTAGATGGCATATTAGTCATATGAAGGACACATAAACACAAGTGCAACTTCCCCCAGCCAAACAGGATGTGCATTATGCAGTTCGGTACAGTTGGGTGGGCGGTAGGAAGCCACCACAAAATAAAAGACAAAGCTGCCTTTACGGCATGGCATTGCTGACTGCATTGTCATCAAACACCAATTAGCATCCACCAGCAGTGCCAAGCCTCTAGAAAATGCTAGTAAGGTATTGTGTGCCTTTTAAGCAGTCTTACACTAGAACATTAGTTTTACACCTTAACGTCATAGTTTTAAGCTCAAAAGTCTCCTGTATCTGTATACCCGGCTACAGAAGCATGACTGGTTAAGATCTACATACAGTAGATCTATATTAGCACACTAACCCAGATTATGTTTAAGACATTAGCACAAGGCATTAAAGTTTGCTTTGAAATAAACACACCAGACGTGGTTTCAAAAATGGCATTTATTTTAAAAAAAGAAATCACAATGTTGACTTGAGCCCCTTTAACACACAAAGTTATAGATATAAAATAGCATCGGACATAAACACAAAGCCTCTTGTTAAATGGTTAGATTCGATTCTTTGCTCACTGATAGGCAAGAGGACATGTTCACTGTATTCCATAAAGCAGGCCAAGCAAATTTTAGATTCAATATTTGGCCCAGAAATCAGTTTCTACGTTCTGATTCATGCAATTCAGATTCACAAACTCTCCCAATGTCATTGTACAGTAGAGTCTTCTTATTAATTCATTTCCGCGTCTCTATGAAAGCCGATGGTCTACTTGCTAAGGTATACATTTGTTTTTGAGAACACAAAAATGTTGTGCATTAAGGAGTGCATGAAGGTAGGCAAACAATTTCCTCAGTACGATAGAAAGATTTGGGATCATTTTGTCACATATGTAACTGCATGTAATGTGTAAAAACACAGGGAATCTTCGCCAGAAACAGCTGCTGTGAGGACTAATACTTTCAAAATCAAGACATCTTTCTTATAAAATGTAAAAGGTGCAAAAGGGCTGTCATCGTATCAAGAACAAACCAGAAACGTAACAGAAATATGGTCTCTGCTGAGGAGCAACACAATAGCTAAAAGAGAGTGTATAAAATAATAAAATCAATAAATAAACAGACAGAAAGAGAGAGAGAGAGGTACCAGATTCTCACCAGTGCTTTCTTAAAATGTTTTTTTTTTTGTCTTTTTTAAACATTTATAATTCCTAGGGAGCATAGACAATACTCACAAAAAAAGTGAACCTAGAAGTGAATGCTGGGGAACTTGTAATGTATCCATACGTGAGTTTAAGTCACTAAGATAGGGCGGCTAATATAGTACACATGGCAAAACAGATGCGTCCTGACCTAGACTCGGCTAATTCCATTAGCATGTAACTTCTTACTCCCTGGCTAATACTCAGCGTGAATGTCTCCTGAACTTCCAACAGAAACTTACTGGCATTTACAGCAAAAGCCTGACTTCTTTTTCCCCACCCCCACTCATCTTCTTTTAATGCAGATTCATGTCATACTGTCTGTGCCATGCTGCGATAAATGTGATAACTGGATTATTACATGTTACATGATTGGTTACTGATTACCATTTTACATGGTAAAAGCAGACAGTGTCTTTGACTATGCTGAATGTGAGAGGCGGCCACCCACATGCCGAGGAAAAAAAAAAAAAAAATGTTTGTGGCGCTCAACTAGTCCAAGCTATCCTGAAAAGCTTTCCACCTATTTGTGTCATTATGCTCAATGGCAAGGTGAAGCTTTGAGTCCCCATCTGCTTGTCCACACATACACTGAGCCAAGGTTTGAGGGAGAACTCTGCTTTAACTACAACGACAAGCAGGATTAACCAGAGTAGTTTACTTGCCAATCAGCAGCAAAACTATAGCAGAGTATCCCTTTGTGCCTCACACTCAACACTGACAAATGATATCAAATGTCGAATGATGTAACAGGTCTATTCTGTCTTCCAAATAGCGTGACTTGAGTCTGAACGTTACAAGCCACTCATGGATGCTCTTAAAGCATCACAGAGACTGAGGTCATGTCCTAGTTTGTACTCTCCCCCCGACTCTATGACGAGGTTTTCCGTCAGATAGCTGATCACAAACTGGGATACCGGCCCAATGGTGGATCAATGACCAGAGGGAGTGCAGATGAATGTTGACTGAAAACAAACCATAAACCACGAAGGAAAAAAAAAAAAAAAAAAAAAAAACAATGACGCACTCAGACATCCAACCTAGCTCAAAGCTAAAGTGTTTGTCTGATGTCAGTTCAATATTTCCATGACACTTTAACAGCTTATTGCACTGTGTTCCTGCAACTATGAATGGGCGGTCTCATAAATAACAACAACAATGACAACAATAGTAATAATAATTACAATGAGAGTCATAAAAACAGTTCAGACTCCGGTCCCCAGCCCCGAACTAACTTTACCACTGCTGCCAACTGAAGTCATCATTAGATCCAAAGACCAAGAAGAATCCCAAGATAGTGGCAAAGATGACTATATTGCCTGTTAACACAAGTGCACAAGCTCCCCAGGCAATCTGTCGGGGACAACATGAATTAATTAGACAACAAATGGTGCAGCAACAGACAAGTGAAGCATAAAAAAGAGCTAATCACAACCACAGAAAAGTCTGATATCTTAGGATACTAACCGTTTAAACAGTACCACAAAAAAACATCAACAATACAATACTGAAAAACATTATGTCGCCAGTGGAAATAGACCTACCACTTCTGCACGGGCAAAAACAATGGGCAGTCCAAAGGCAGACACCACTATCCCAGTCGTGAGAAATAAGGCCAGCTCTTTACAGGCGTTGCTGGCTGAGTCTGTGTCATCAACCACCCTTCGGGAGATGCAATAGGGAATTGGAGCCAGGATGTAGAAGAAGAGGAGGAACAGGGGCCAGTATTTACTGTAAAAAAAAAAGAAAAGGAACAGGAAAGGATAAACAATAAGCCCACGTAATCACACCCTGACTCCCCCTATAAACAGTGTCCACCATTGTTATAACTGGATAATGAGCATAGTCATTACTTACTCGTACACTGGCAATGCACATCCAAGCATCAAAAACATCAGTCCAATGGCTCCACCAAAGGACAAGCTGATCAAGGCTGTTTGAAGAAGGGGAAAAACATTCTTTCATTAAAGGGATACACCACCTAATTTCAGGAAATTGCTTATCTGTAGTCAACCCCTAGTTGAACATGAAAAC
>JASCQY010000072.1:14025882-14033461 GCA_030264315.1 Sardinella tawilis | reverse complement strand
TAGGGGCAGATTAACTATAGGGGCAGATTAACTATAGGGGCAGATTAACTGTAGGGGCCGAGTCATATGTGGCAGAGTGGAACAGGTTTCCCTGAGTTTCTCCACTCTTGCTTTCCCTTCTTTGCTCAAGTTCTTCAAGGTGCTTGACGCTTATTTGCGTCTCTTCTCTCCTGGGGAGCCTACAGGGATGTGGGGGTGTGGCTTTCCCACGGCAGAGCCCTGAACTGTTCCCCGCCCCCCCCCCCCACCTCTGCCTCCTGTGCGAGGCCAGGGGATCTGTGGCGCCCGGCGCCCTCCACGCCTGATGGGGTTGATTTGAGTTGATTATTTGGTTTTATTACATCATTAGCAATTAAACTGCGAACATCTGGCCAGTTGTGGCGTCCATCACTCACACAACACGACGGGAGAAGGAAAGGGAGGACGACCTCCTTTACTATTTCGGCTAGTTGGTCCCATCCACTTGCAGAGACTATGCTAAGCTATGCTAAAGGTGTGGGGCTGGGCATTGCAGCACAGAGAGGGGCTGATTGGGGCAGACTGCACATGTGAGAATAGGGGTGCGGAGGGCCGTGGAAGTCTAGAACTTTCTCTTGGACCACTCTGGCAGCCACACAAGACGTATAGCCACCCTTCAACCTCTGACCCTAGGCTTCACCTTTGACCTTATGCTTAATCTCTTAACCCTTGACTGTCTAACCTCAACTGAGTTTTGTTTGAGAGTATGTGGTGGTGTCTGAGAGAGAGAGAGAGAGAGAGAGAGAGAGGATCAAATGAATGACTAAAGTCAGCTTTGAGAGTCATCTGAACTGTTACTACTGAGTTTTATGGAAGAGCAATTCCTCCTCATTCACACTGAACACTCACTCACTCACACACACACACACACACACACACACACACACACATACACTTAAATGTGTCCATCTACAGTACAAGCACGCTGTGTGTGTGTGTGCGTGTGTGTGTGTGTGTGTGTGTGTGTGATGTATGACAGAGAGGGCAGGGCTACAGTTTTAGTCTACATTTGACTGAATATTTTCCAAATAAGTTTTGTACCCTCCCCCTGTAGCCTCAGAGAAGTGAAACACACACACACACACACACACACACTAAAATGACACCTCCTGCCCTAGGGCCTGGAGTGAAGGGAGCTTGAGCAGAGGCCAGAACAGTAAACATGAGTAATGCTGTTCAGAATCTGCCAGCCTCTGAGGAGGAAACGACCCTTTAGATAAATACCAAACAGCCATAGAGAAACACTAAATGACTCTTGTCCAACTATAGATAAACACTAAATGACTCTTGTCCAACTATAGAGAAACACTAAATGACTCTTGTCCAACTATAGATAAACACTAAATGATTCTTGTCCAACTATAGATAAACACTAAATGACTCTTGTCCAACTATAGAGAAATACTAAATGACTCTTGTCCAACTATATAGTCAGTGTATAAATTTTAACCCCGCAAATAATCCTAATCTCTGTCATTACTCAGCATAGGCCTATGTGTGAACAATAAAGAGACAGACAGAGATGAGTGCATGTACCTGTGTGTGTGTGTGTGTGCGTGCGTGTGTATGTGTGCGTGTGTGTGTGTGTGGTCCCCTGCTCAGTCACTTCTTCCATTTTAGTCCACTGACCTGAGGGCAAAGGTCAAACGGTCACACAGCTGTATCAGTGAGCATGTGTGTGTGTGTGTGTGTGTGTGTGTGTGTGTTAGAGAACTGTAAGAGGGTGTATGTGTGCATGTGTGAGACAGCTCTAGAGGGAGAGAGAGGCGGGAGCAAACAGGGAGACAAGACCCAGACGACAGTCTCTTACCCACACACAGACACACACGCACGCACACACACACACACACATTCTGTCACATTGGTTACACAGATCAGGCGGTAAGACACACTGTGTTGTGGCTGATTTGACGTAGTTTTATTGAATCTTACAGCGAAGCTGACATGCGCAGTAGAAGCACTACATCAGAAGGAGTCCACAGCTGCGTTAGGTTTGGAGCAACAGCAGACACGATACACTCCTCTTGGTTTGGTCCACCGAAGTGAAGTTGAGCTTCCTGCAAAGGGGGTCTCCGTTCAGGTTGCCTCGCGCATTAAGTGCATTTTAAGCGCCATTGTCTCCGCCGACCTCACACGGTGTTGTTAAATAGCGCACACCCCTGTGAAGTTTAATGTTTGTACCGGCCCCGCCATTGTCCACATCACACGAGCGACTCGCACACGGGCGCATTGTCCGAATCTTGGCTGTGCAACGAGCTCAGTCCCGTGTCAGAATCGTCGTCATTCACGTTACATGTCTTTGAAAGGCCCCTGGCCTCCTCCACCCATGCGCTCCGGGTCTTCACAGAGCACACCGCGTCGGGCTCAGTAACCGAGAGCTTGACCTCCCGTTTGTCCTCGGTGCCCAAGTCCAGCGCGCCGACCCTGTCGAGTAAATCCGTTAGCTCGCGCTCTTTGGCCGCCCACAGCTCGCGGGTCAGGTCCAAATCGCTCCTAATCGCCTCTAAATCCGTATGCAGCCGGAGCCCAACGTATAAGCTCGTGTCCAGCTGCGTTTTGACCCTCTCCTCTTCCTCCTCCGAAAGTAGTGAGCTCTCTCTCGAGCCCTGCTCCGTCTCCAGCGCGAGCTCACCCTCTTCCGACTGGTTCCCTTTTCCCGCGTCAGGGCCAGTGCGCGAGAGTCGCTCCTTCCTGCGCTCCATCCAGCGCACGTTCAGTTCGTCCGTGATCTCCGTCGTGATACTGTCCAGGAGTGTCTCGTGCTGAGACAGTTCTTCTTGCAGTTTCAGCACCTCCTCGCACCTCTGCGCGTACTCCTCCAACTGCGCGCGCACCTCCGGGCAAGGCTGCTCCTCGCCTCCTAAACTCGCGTGAGCTTCCAAACTCTTCTCGAAGAGATAGGTGTCCTGCACGTAGTTGGTTCCGAGCGTTTTCACCCGGTCGAAATGGACCTCGGTCTCATACCGGTCGATTTCTCGGTCGAGCTCGTGAATGCGCTCTATCTGCTGGCGGATGGTGTGGTCCTGCGAAACGATGAGATGCACGAGCGTCTCCATCCTCTCCACGGCAGGCTTGTCCTTGCTCAACGCCTGCGCGCGCTTCTTGTTGATCTTCTCGAGCTTGCGGAAGGCTTTGCGGACGACCCTCCGCTGCTTCTCCTCAGAGAGAGCCGCCATAGTAACGCGCGCCGTTCCTCGGTGCACAAACGGGCTCTCCTTGCTGGGTACCACACGCGCCTCTGCGCTGCGCGGGCCGCTGTTGGGCAGTGATGCGTCCTGCTTCACGAGCACAAACCTCACATTCTCCTGCTCGTCCCCCCACGCGCTCCAGAGGCGCAGAATCTTGGTCTTATTGGGCAGCACGCGCTCGAAGCCCCGCCACTTCTCCACCAGGCAGTAGGACTCGGGAGATCCCGCCAGCACTGACACGACGGCGGCCGAACCAGTCTGGAAGCCCTGCTCTTCCAGGAGAACTCGCACCACGTCTGCGCAGGTAGTCCGCTTGGACAAGCCCGAGATAAGCTTCTCTTCGCGGCAAACCCACACAGAAATCTTCGCCCCCTCCGACTCCATAGCCGGTTGTCGCGCTCAGGAACTCTCGCACTCTCTCTCGCTGCAAGGAAACCGCGGCTGGGAAGACCGAGCGAAGTCCGGGGAAGTATTATGTCATCGAAGGCAAATTAAACTTTTTCCAGATCATGTTTGGCCAGCCTGTTAGCGACTGAGCACGGTCCGCGCGTGCCTTAAACTCGAGGTGCTCGGGACGTCTCGCACCGGACAACCCCACACAAACGCTCACAGAGCGTCTCTGAGGTAACGGGACTCGTCCCGGGAGCAACTCTCGAGTCACGTGACAGTCAGTGCCAAGTCAACGCCCATATCGGTCCCGTGCCAAGACGTCTGCAGGCAGCTCTGTCTCCAACGTCCAGCGCACATGCGCGATGCATCCTAGCTTAGACACTTGTTTCAAATAGCCCACATATTATGTCATGACTAATATAGGAGTCTTGTTCTGTTGTTGGTCCTTGTACTGTTGTGTGGTCCTTAGATTCAGCAAGATTCAATTTAAAGCGTGTGTCTTCTGGATCTATTTATTAAAACATGTTTGAGAAAAGCAGTTTTTTGTGTATACTGGAAATGTGCAAGTGCAGTTAGTCTAACACCTCACAAAGAGATACATAAGCACATCACACCTATCATCCTCAGCCCGCCCCCCACCAGTGCATCATCATCACAGACCAGTGTGTGAGTGAGTGTGTGTGTGAACACAGATGTGTTCAAGCATGTGGTCTGAAAAGCTCTGGATAATGTTTCTCTTTGAAAAAAGAGTGAAAGTAAGTAAGAGTGTGTGTGTCTGTGTGAGTGAGAGAGGGTTTGTTTTCCTCCTCTTCAGTTCCTGGAATCAGTCCGCCTCTGTGAATATGTATCTGTGTGTGTGTGTGTGAACGTATATCTGTGAGTCTCACAGATTTCACCTGTTAGCTGTGATTGTGGCTTTATTTTTAGTGTGTAGCACAGCCAGAGAAGCCTAAGACACACACACACACACACACACACACATCTCTCTAAGGTCCGGTTCAGAGCATCATAAGCGGTGCCTTCTGTTTTAAAAGCTGGGTTAAATCCTCGACAGACACACACACACACACACACACACACACACACACACACACACACACACACAGACTCATAGAGGCCAGAGGGGCCCAACACACATCTGCCTCAAATTTCCCTAATCCTCAGTGAGAGCGAGAGAGCGAGAGAGGTGGGGGTGGAAAAAGACTAAGGATGGAGAGATTGAGAGAGAATGGGTGAGATGAAGTGGGTAAAAGAGGGTAAAAGATGAAGTGAAATGGAGTGAGGAGAGAGAGAGAGAGAGAGAGAGAGAGAGAGTGATGGAGAGAGACAGAACGCTAGAGAGCGATGTTGTAGATGGGGCAGAGAGAGCGATGTTGTAGATGGGGCAGAGAGAATAGAGGGAATGCAGGGGTTCCCTCTGGTGGTTGACTGTAGTACTGCAGAGAGGCTGACTACTGTGTCTTGCAACGGTATTATATTATTTATACACACACACACACACACACGTGTATAAAACAGAGGTCATCTTGCACTAGTCCAGCCTGGGGCTCGAACCTGCGACTCACAACACCACAGCGACCATGGATGAGGAGCCAACGCCTCGCCAGTCTACCACTCTAGCATCTGTTACATGGTGGGCACGCATTCACAACACACACACACACACACACACACACACACTCTCACTTTTAGACACACACACATACAGTCTCTCTCCCTCTCTTCTCATACACAATTCACACACACACACGACATTCAGGGGAGTAAATGAGAGCCCAAGTCATGTCCTCTTTAACATTTGTTTAATTCAATATTGTTTACATACAAAGTATCTAGAAAGCTACAAAATATCTACCACTTTATCAAGAAGGCATCAAAATGTTACATAGCAGACCGGACTGTAGGCAAGAGAGAGAAACACGTCCACATCAAAGAGATCACCCCTCCCCTCCCCTCTCTTCTCTTCTCCTCCTCCTCCTCTCCTCGAGGCACCTCACACTGCTGTACCGAGCAGAGGCCGGGGGTCGTCTCACACACACACACACACTCACACTCACACACACTGACACAGACGACTGCGTCTATACTACAAAAGTTCATTTAAAGCCAACAAAGTGAAAGGTACCAGTACCTACACAAACACAGCACAGAGGAGCCACTGGCTCCTCTCACACAAACACACACACACACACTCACTGGGGTTATAGTGTTACTAATAATCTGCGTGTCGTAGACTTCACACACACACGTCCTCAGTGTAATATAAGTTTTAGTGTTGCACAAAATCTGATTGGATGTTACACAAATATCACACAAACACTCACACACACGCACACTCACATTCTCAGTCTGATATCATATTGTAGTGTTTATATGGCTGATGGCCACATAATTCTCTCTCTCTTTCTTTCTCTCTCTCTCACACACACACATTCTCAGTCTGATATCATATTGTAGTGTTTATACGGCTGATGGCCACATAATTCCCTCACTCTTTCTCTCTCTCTCACACACACACACACCTCTCCGTAAAGTCATGTCTTAATGTTTTGGATGCTGCACTGAGGACACCATGGTAAAGTTGCAGGCACATTCCAGAGGAATGTGTGTGTGGCCACCAGAAAACACTCAAATTGGACAACACACCACAACATCAAGCAGCAACTATGCCAGAAAAGCACATTTATGTATAAACACACACACACACACACACATACACACGCACACACACACACACACGTGTGTGCTTTCAGGCAGCAGTGTAACATTTTTGCAGCTGGAGTGTGTACAGGTTTGCTGCCATTTACAAGAGTCTGGTGTGTGTGTGTGTGAAAGACAGTACAGTATGCGTGTGAGTTTTACAGTTGTGCTGGAGTCTTTGGAGGGCTGTGTGTGTGTGTGTGTGTGTGTGTTAAGGAACAGTGTTGTATTGTAAGGCTCCTCTGGAATTCCAGAAGCACTGGGGTTTAGGGAGCTGGATAGTAAGGCCATCGGGACATCATATACACACACACACACACACACACACACACACACACACACTCCATAGGGGAGCATCCCCAATAGTCAGGGACAGCTAAAGCTGCTGCTGTGGCTTAGAGGAAGCGGACACAGTGGGCTACGGGCTACACACACACACACACTCACTCTCTCAACAATCTTCATCATTATCACAGGTTGAATTATCATTAGGGTTGTGATGAACTTTAAAAATCTCCAAGGGTTGGCCTCCATGACCAATCTGGCAAACAGACACACACACACACACACACGGTCTCCACATTCATTGGCATTTCTATAAAGGCATAGTGGTGGCTAGTTGACTTGTGGGGATTCAGTAGGCCGGTGTGTGTGTGTGTGTTGAGGAAAGGCTGGGGGTGTTTTTGGTTAGTCTGGCCTGGCGACTGACAGTCTTGCTGGAGCTGCACTGAAGGCACTAGAGAGCAGTAGTTTCAACACACACACACACACACACACACGCACACACGCACACACACGCACGCACGCACACGCACACACACACACACGCACACGTACCCCATCCCTACCACCTGCTGACTATTTCCTCTTCTCTGTAGTGTTAGGTGTGGCCGCTCAGAGAGTGAGTGTGTGTGCGTGTAGGGCTGGCTGCGGATTGGTTCATTGTGTGTGTCTGTGTGTTGGACAAGTGTGCCTGTGTGTGAGAACATGAGAGTATGTGTGTGTGTGCCGTGGCCAAAGGTTACGCTAAAGGCACGCTAAGGCACAGGTGTGTGTGTGTGTTTGGGGGTCAGCTTTGGCAGTGTTGTCATGGCGATTAGGGGGTTTGGGGGTCACAGCTTTACAGTCTTTAAGGGTTGGGAGGCGATGCTGATTAAGGCTAGTCTCACACAAACACACACACACACACACAGACACACACACAGTGGGTCATGGGGATGTAAGTTCAGTGTGTGTGTGTGTGTGTGTGTGTGTGTGTGTGTGTGTGTGTGAGAGAGAGAGAG
>JASCQY010000072.1:13963454-13970954 GCA_030264315.1 Sardinella tawilis | reverse complement strand
GATAGGTTTAAGCACTGTGCACTTGCGTCACTGCATCTGTCTCTCACCAAGGTGAGCAGACCCCTGACACCAAAATCCTGTTCTACAGTCAATTTGCAAAGTGTTTTTTTTTCGTGTATTTTACCTGGAACTGACCACCAAAATCAGGGGCTGGACTAGGAAATCTGAGTCATCTGGTCACCCTGCCTCACACAAGCGCTTAAACTACAGGACAGTCTACTCCATGAGCAGGGCTCTCAACTTTTCAAGATTGCAAAGAGTGAGATTTTCCACGCCCCCTTCCCCCTGATAAACTTTTTCTTGGGAGCTCCTTCTCTGCATTTTGGCTTCTCCTGTAATATTTCCTATCTCTCGCAAAATTGTATGATCCAGACAGTTCTCTTCCACCTCCTGCTCTTCTACAATCAATGAGTCTTATTGCAGGTTTCCATTTCCCAGCGCCACCACTGCTCTCAGTGGCACTCAAGCTCCAGTCCAGTGGGATGGCATAGATACAGCAATTATTTTCAACCAGATTCAGACACTAGTGGGATGAAAGTGGTGCATGTAAATTCGCTCAGTGACTGTCAGCCAGTACATCAATATTAGTAGGCTATATGGCTACATAACACTAACATACATAGAATATAGGCTACATAACACAAACATACATAGGCTATAGAATATAGGCTACATAACACAAACATACTGTACATAGGCTATAGAATATAGGCCTAGGCTACATAACACAAGCATACATAGGCTATAGAATATAGGCTACATAACACAAACACCCTGGCAAGTAACAACAGACAGAGGAGGGGTATTATTTTAAGAGATTATGATAAAGATGGAAATTAGTCGTTCACACCTTTTAGTGTTGCAACTGTCATGATTAGTGCACATTGAGGCTAGGCTACATTATCATTATGAATATCCACAGACATGGGTTGATGTGTGTGTTGGTTGACTTGTGCCTTAGGACAGCTCTGTGCGTGTGTGGAACATTGAGCGCACAGAACAGATCCCCGCCGTGATTGAGACTAGAAGGACGGCGGCAGGGGGATACGTCATCATGAAGGTGCGTACGGGAGGAACGCTGTTCTAACACTGTACAACAGGGCAGGCTCTGACCACAGACCTCTTCTACCAGTGCCTAAAGTTAGTCACACCTAGCACGTTAATATTTGTCTCATTCTTGGACTGAGAATGAGCCAAACGATTAACCATAGTGACAGATTAATGCGTAGTTTTACACTAATGTCAGTGCTCTAACTAGTTCGTCCTCTGTAGTTTCTTTGGGTTATGGCGTTACTGCCCTGAGGTAGCATTACACAGAGACCTTATTCATTATAAAACACACCGATATCAAATCTAAATCTAACACGTGAAACTATGTGCTTTCCTTTTCAGTGCGAAGAGTGTGCGAGGTCTTTCTCTGTCTTCCGCATGGAGTCGGACTCGGCAAACAAATGCGTCTTCTGCCGACTCAAAGCACCAACAAAATATATACCAGTACCACCACCGTGTTTTTGAAAAGATTGGATTGTTTTTATGTTACTTGAAAGTATAATGTGCTTAAACAGGAACGAACAAAATGTCCCCTAATCTCGGATTATATATTATGTTGTGTAGTTCTTGAATGTGATTTTTGCCGTGATAAAACAGCGGCGCCGTGGCTTAGTTGGTTAAAGCGCCTGTCTAGTAAACAGGAGATCCTGGGTTCGAATCCCAGCGGTGCCTTTTGGTCCTGAAAAGTCGAGAGTGTTACCATGTGCTGGAGTCCTGACGACATGGAATAAAAGCATACACTGTCGTCAGTTGGTCTGTGGAGAAATCTCATGTTTTGTACGAAGTGCGCTATCTAGCACTAAATGTGTCCTTGGGAGAAATGTGCATTAAACCCACACCAATTAGACTAGACTCTGTAGTTTATTTCTTGAACTGAAATTATAGCACACGAGTGAAAAAAATCAATCTTCACTGCCATCGCAGCTTTCTCTTCATGTGCTTCAATATTCATGTGGAGTAGCCACCAATGCAGTCATCAGTGTTGTGTCGCCTAGCCTCCGTCCATGAGGGGGCGGTATTGGACGCCATCACTGACTTGCACTTGGAAGCTGTTTCTGGGCAGGAGATGAGAAAGGCACCGTCGGCTTTATGCGCATTCCACTGGCAGACACTTATATTCTCAAATCAGTCTCTGCTCTGGAACTTTTAGGCTACCTACTCGTGCAACCTGGACGCGTCTGATTTGATGTGGCAGGCTAGTCAACATTAGCAGTTGCCAGAGTAGACCAATTCTCATAGTCTTTGACGCTTTTAACTGTGTCAACACGGTTTCACTCTTCTGCTGTTGCCAATGATGTGATGTGATGCTGTGATGGAGAGGATCGAGTGCAACCTGCCGCAGAGGTGGTCGAGTGTGAGTGCGCGCGGCAGATGATGTGTCCGGAGGACAAGCTCCATCACTCACACACTCAGCCGCTGAGCGGCGCGGAGCGGGGATGGCGAGGTGAGTGACTTCAGGATCTCACGGCGAAGATGGAGGCAGTCCGTGGAATAGAAAAATAGACTCTAATCCACGCCGGGAATGTCGGATCGGTTCCCTGTGATGAAGACAACACTTTCATTTGTTATCTCAAAGCGCACTTGGAGTTCTTTTCATTGGGTATAAAAATGGTTTAGCTCCTGTTCGACACCGGTGCTACTTTGTTGCTCTGCTAGCCCGTGCCAGCTCTCTGAGTCCCTGAGCACTGTGAACACATTAGTACTGCAGGCAACTCACAGGCCCCGGCGGGCGCATCCTCGGAGCCAAAGATCACGGGCTTCATGTGGACCGCACATCCCAGGGACTCGCCGGCTACGCGACCCTCTCTGGTGGCCCCGACGCCTGAGTGGAGATGACAAAAGAATGGCAGCTTGTGGCGAGATGACAAGGAGGAGGAGGGGGAGGAGAACGATGGCACCCCCGGGGTCGCTGCTGCTGCTGCTACCGCCGCCGCTGTGGTTTATTCTCCTCGGCTGCGCGGTAATCTGTGTGGGTAAGTAGGCTAGCCTAGACGGGCTCATATTTCACTAAATGTGTGAATCATTGATCCGGAAAGCCCGGCGCTGACAGCTGAGCTGAGCGATATGGATACAGACCATAGACGACCATCGAGCATCTGCGGTGCGCTTCCTGTGCGCTTCATGGATTTGTTGTGACAGATGATCTTAACCAATCTCCCCGTGACCACCTCAGGCAACCCCGTGTCAGGCAGTGTTTCAGCCTGCCTTGTAGGTGGCCGAGGCTGAATCAAGCCACAGAGGTCTTGAAATTCAGCAGCTAAAGTGGACTAGAACAAGACTCGGCGTTCAGGTCGAAATGCCCAAACGCGAGGCTCGCTCTCCAGGGAGCAGTGGCCTGTTCTTTGTCCCTTTTGTCCTGCGGTAGGTAGGGAGCCTCATCACCACTCCCCCTATCTAGGCTTGGCGAGCCTCGGTCCCGGTCCGACCCCGGGGCTAGCTGAGGGTGGATGCACCTAGTTTGATCAGACACCATTTAGCCTGGTGGGAAAGGTTGACCAATCAGCTGTACCCTTCAGCTGTAGAAAGAAACGTTTAGTGTCACTGAAGTGTGTGTTGTGTGTCATTGAGGTAGCCTGTGTGTGTGTGTATTGTGTGTCATTGAGATGTGTGTTATGTTTGTGTGTCATTAAGGTGTGTGTTATGTGTGTGTGTCATTGAGGCGTGTGTTGTGTGTCATTTAGGTAGCCTGTGTGTGTGTGTGTGTGTGTGTGTGTGTGTGTGTGTTGTGTGTCATTGAGATGTGTGTTATGTGTGTGTGTGTGTGTGTGTGTGTGTCATTGAGGTGTGTTTTATGTGTGTGTGTCATTAAGGTGTTACATGTTGTTGTGTGTGAGAGTGTGTCATTGAGGTGTGTTACATGTTGTGTAACTGAGGTTTGTGTTGTGCGTGTGTCATTCAGGCGTTATGTGTGTGTGTGTCATTGAGGTGTGTGTTATTTGTGTCATTGAGGAGTGTGTTCACTCTGCTCCTATTCAAAAGCCTCCACACACACACACACACACACACACACACACACACACAATGGGGGCGGAGATAGGGAGGTTTGTGGTTGGCAACCTCTGTAGTTTCTGTCTCAGAGGGCTATTCAGACTGCAACCACACACACACGAACACACACTCAGGTACACACACACACACACACACCACACAGGTACACACACTCCCAGGCCTCTATGGAGTGTACAAGTGTGTCCTTAAGAAACCTAAAAGCTCACTTATACTGTACATTCATCTCTCTCTCTCCTTCTCTCTCTCCCTCTCTCCCTCTCTCTCTCTCCTCCTCTCTCCCTCTCTCCCTCTCTCTCCCTCTCTCTCTCTCTCTCCCTCACTCTCTCCCTCTCTCTCTCTCTCTCCCTCTCTCTCTCCCTCTCTCTCTCTCCTGAGAGCGCAGCGATCAGAATGTAATGGGGCCTTCAGCCTGAGTGGAGGGGCTGAAATAGGAGCCGGCTTTACGTCACTGGGCCATTGATGAGGGAACAGAATGCCATGCATTTCCTCCTTCCCCTCGAATGAACTGGGCACGGGGTGTTTGTCCTCTAAATGGGTGGCATTTGTTCCACTGTCTGTCTGTCTATCTATCTATCTATCTATCTATCTATCTATCTATCTATCTATCTATCTATCTATCTATCTACCTATCTATGTATGTATGTATGTATGTATGTATGTATGTATATATGTATCTATCTATCTATCTATCTATCTATCTATCTATCTATCTATCTCTCTATCTATCTATCTATCTATTTGTCTGTCAAACACAGTCAGGATATACTGTGCACGGATGGTAAATGAATAATGTCTTCTGTGCTTTTAAGAGAGACTTCAGAACATTTTAGAGAAGAGATGTTGACACCTTTGCAGGTGATTGGGTTGGTGTGATTTAACGGTGCAAATGGAGCGTAAATGGAAGGGTCTGTGGTGTCCATGTCCAAAGCTCATGCATAAGGATGAAAGGGTCTGTCTGGCCGCGCAGCACAGAGTGTTTAGCCACCCGTATTAGAGAGAGCCCTCTGCTCGCCTCATTCAATTTATGCGCCTCTTTTTGTGTGTGTGTGTGTGTGGTGCTGTAATTTAGCGCTTATCGGACTGACCCATTCAAATGGTTCCGCTCGATGTTCTCGGTTCAGGAGGTCTTTGAGCGTAACCGGTTCTCATTTTTGTTCCCATGAATGAGGACGGGGATGAAAACAAAGGCCTTTAACTCACACAAAAAAGAGAACCCTCTATTATATTTGACGGGTGAATTAGCAGTTGGATTAGATTTAAGTAAAAAAGGGCCCCCAGCCCGCCCCTGAGATTGCTACGTTTTTGTGTGCTGTGTTTTGTGTGCTGTGTGTTTACGCCACTGCACATCAGATATGCTACGTGAGCCGCCTTTTGCAAGGAGCTGCTCACGTCCTCCCCACCAAAAAAAAAAAGAAAAGAAAGAAAAACCAAGCCGCCATGCCTTGCTGCCGAATAGGACAGACCCGCAGAGGACTGGCGCCTTTTGAAAATGTAAAACCTGCACTTCATTGAAATTCGCACAACATTCGCCCATTCTCATGCTCGCAAGATTGGCAAGGAGAAAGAGATTGAAAGTGAGACAAAGTGACAAAGAGAAAGAAAGAGAGAGAGGAAGGGAAAATGGGAAAGAAAGAGAGAGAGGGAGGAAGGAAGAGGGGACACCGGGGTTACGGATTGAAATCATGCTATTGGGAGAGGAGACGCGAGTGAGTGAGTGAAAGTGACATTGATAGAGCCAGACAGTCTTTCCTCTTCGTCTCTGCACAGCTCTCTCTCCCCCCTCTCCCCCCGCACAGATCAGTCACCACAGCCGCACCAGGCACCAGGCACCAGGCACCAGGCAGCGTTTCCTGCTTTTGTCGGCTCGGCCTGATATATCGTTAGACACGACGTCCGTCAGGACTACGTTTCCCACCATTGTCGGCTCACAGCTCTCCCTTTTTTTCCCCTCCTCTTTAACACCAGGGGGGAGGGGGAGGGGAAGGGGGAGGGGGCAGTAACTTTTTAAAGAGCGAAATCAGTGCATTATTTAAGAGTCGCTTTAATGAACCCTCTGGAAAGTGCCTGGGGAGATGAGACCCCGGTGATTGCACTTAGCAGACGATTACCTCCAAGGTAATGATAGATATAGAGGCAGACTCCGCCCCCCCCCCCCCCCCCTCCTCCCTAAGGAGATTAGCTCTCTCCCTGCCGCGGCTAACGCTAATATTATTTTGCACTCAAGTGTTGTTGAGTCAATGAGGTGGAGAATAACATCATAGTTTTTATTTTTTTGTGTGTGTGTGTGTAAAGTGGTGTGTGTGCGGTGGAGGTGGTTATTGGAGGTCTTTTGTAACAGTGACTAACTGTGGGGTCCCTGAGCCTAAGGAGATATTAAACGAGACGAGGGAAAGGCAGGGCTGTGTTGTGAACATGCTGTGCTACTCCACACCACATTTGAGGGCCAGTTTTGGGCAAGTAATCTCTGCCCGTCGCTTTGAAAGCCCACAGAAATCAATCAGGGCCGTGAAAAGCTGAGGCTTTTTGGGGGGAAGGCGTGCAGCTGTAGCGCGTAGCGTGGCGCGAATCAATATTATGTTTCTCCACCCAGACGTTCCTGTTTACACTGCCCAATCTATCTTTGGTTTAATCCCCCCAGGAGGAAGCTGGGGGCACTGTGCTGCCAGTCCCATGCAAACACACACACACACACACAGACAGACACAAATGCACGTTTACACACACGAATAGAGGTACTCTCTCTCTCTCTCTTTCTCACACACACACACACACACCCATACAAGCACACACACATTGGCATACGGTCGCTTTCTCTTGCTTATTTTCTCTGTCTCTCCGTCTCTCTCCAACTCATTCATATTCATCCAACTTTCCCGTCCCCAGTTCCACCTCTTCTTTTTTCAGATTACTCTGTCACTCTTTCCATTGCTCTCCAGCTCAAGAGTCTCTTTGACGCTCTCCCCCTTTCCTCTCTCTCACTCTCTCTCTCTCTCACTCTCTCTCTCTCACTCTTTCTCTCTCTCTCACTCTCTCTCTCTCTCCCTTTCTCTTTCTCTCTCTCTCTCTCTCTCTCTCTCTCACACACACACTTTCTCTCTTGCGGTGGCCCTGGAAAGGAGGAGAGAGGTTAACAGTGAAGAGCAGTGAAGAGTGCCTCTGTGCCATTGAGAGGCTCTGACTGGGGCCACCTTTGGGCTGCCTGAAAGAGGGAGAGACAGAGAGAGAGAGAGAGAGAGATACAGAGAGAGAGACAGAGATACAGAGAGAGAGACAGAGACATTATACAGAAATTCGTTCCAACTTTTACCCCAAATTCCAAGCAATACATGCACAATTTTATGAACTTGAAGACTTCCATAAGATGAGATTTTTGCTAGGAGAAGAAAAAGATTGTGAAATACTAGCTGCACATTACATTTACAACTGTGACAAAAAGAGGAG
>JASCQY010000072.1:13893262-13906606 GCA_030264315.1 Sardinella tawilis | reverse complement strand
TCTGTTTGTTTTTGTTTGTATTTGTTTGTTATTGCAGTACCAGTTTTTGGCCACAATCTTACATATGGCTCCTTTAATGTAACAGGAAGTAGTTGGGGACCAAGATAGAATGTTAAAGCATTGTTTTGTCCAGCTATGGAATTAAAACCTGAAATAGTCTATTGAGACATTTTCTCGAAAGCATCTGATTTTTATGATTTGTTTTGATCGCCTAGCCATCCAATAGTATAAATCAACCACAGTTTTCCCTATAATTACTCAAGTAATTAACCTAGTAACAATGTGCTCTATTTTACACAAATAAGCAGTTGTAAGTTGTGAAATACGTGAAATAGTTTAATAGGTAACTTTACAGAGCATTATTTCCTTGCTAAGTCTCCTTTGACCCTGTTCCCCTGCTCAGGTAAACTGCCCAAAAACTGCGACCCCAAGTCGACCCCTGACCCCGAGCGGTGGTTGCCCATGAGGGAACGCTCGTACTACCGCGGCAGGAAGAAGGGCAAGAAGAAGGAGCAGGTCGGGAAGGGAACGCAAGGCGCCACGTCGGCAGCGTCTGCTGAACTGTGAGTGAACAGACCTGAGACCCACTCCCGTTAATTAATCATGAACGGCATCTGGAGTAAATCATTAAAATCATGTTTTGGGTGACGACAGCAAATGAGAGTTTATGTACAAAATAAAGTTCTCGTCAAAGTGCAATGCAGAGAATTTGTAGGTGTTACAGTAGGTGCTGCAATAAGAAATTGGATATAGTAATTTTCTGTCTTTTATTCCTGTAACTGTGGCTCACCTGTTTGCTGTTGCGCCGTTTTCAAACCGTTTTCAAACATCAGGGCGACACATATCTAAATTACCATGATCTTGGGTAGATCATTTCTCGGAATCTTTAACTTAAAGTCATTGGATGTGTACTGCCAAAGATGCCCCCAGAAATGTGTGTAAACCCTCCTGTGACATTTGGATGTTTCAGGGATGCCAGCAAAACGGCCAGCAGTCCTCCCACGTCACCAAGGCCGGGCTCGAGCACCACGGCAGCGTCTGCCAGCAACGTGGTCCCTCCGCGGCAGCAGAAGCCCGCCCCCTCCACCCGCAAGAAGCAGCCACAGAAGAAGAAGAAGGGAGGAAAAGGAGGATGGTAGAGGAGAGGGACACTTGGATGGAGCTTCATGAAGCCCATGTTGGATGTCATGATGGAGACTTGCGACTGATTTTTTTTTTCTTTTTTTTTTTTTTTTAATCTTCTGTTTTGTTTTAGTTTTTCAACCTGACGTTATTTTTATTTTCTTGTTTTTGTTTTTAAAATACCATCCAAAATGTATTCTGTGATCAGTTTTTATCCAAGCCCAGTGACCTCAGTTGAAAGTTAATTAATGGGTGGAAATGCCTTTACTTCAGTTTGTCATTTGCATTGACAGGCTTTGTCAAAATGTGTGTAAAACGGATGTAGATTATTAGTTCCTGTTTGTCTGGCACAAAAATATATATTTGCAAGAGACAAACTGTCCAACCATCACATTTGTTTTGCATCACTTGGCTGCCTGAAAATCTAAATATTTCTGTAAGGTATTGTCAACCAAAAACTAGAAATCAAGCTGTTAATGTTAGCGTCAGAGTATTTATTTTTTAACTCCCCACGGAGAGCCCAATTTAAATATTATTTCAGAACGATTTATTAAACTTTGGCATTTTTTTGATAGGAACCACAGAACGCTAAAGAATGGACCAGAGTCTTAATAAAAATGGTTCCTGGCACCACATTTTTTGCTGTTGTGATCTGTTGGGGTCTGACTGTCCTGAATTCACAACTGAATGCAATTTACTCTTCAGTGGAGAGTAGAATATGCCCCTCAGTGGCGAATACATGTAATTGCAGAGGGCACCACAAAATAGTCTCCCATTTTAGTCATTGATGGATCAAGATTAACCAGAGGTTACAGTCAATTTCAAACAAACAAAAAAAAGTCATGCCTTGGTGATAATTGTGTTGATTGCTTTTCTGCATCATTCCAGCTATCCATCAGTAGATTGAGCTTGTTCTTTTTACATCACATTACCAATGAGGCAGGATTAATCCAGACAGAATCCTGCTTTGTGTAACAAGATGGCAGTCTTTAGGCGACTGTCAGTGTAGAGAATGCCGGATTAAGGTCAGCAAACACGAATTTTACCTTTTTCGGAACCATTGGTCTCCAACTGTGGTCTACTTCCTGTATGCATTAATTTAGCCCGGAAATGTCGTGTCTTCCGCGTAATCCACCTGTGGATCAGTTCAGCAGCAAACTTATGTCAGGACTGTTGTGGGCTACAATGCATAGTGTGTGGTAGTTTTTAGGGATACATTGTTTCGTCGAGTATGGCTGGTTTAAGGGAGGTCGGGCTTGTGGGCGCAGCTTTGGCTCTCACCGGCGGGCTGGTGTATATCATTTGGAATTTTTTGTCAGCTACAGAAAAAAAGAAGCCCGATAAGAAAGACGAAACCCCTCCGAAGCAAGAGAAAATACAAGAAGTAAAAGCCGATACCGCTCAGGCACCGGTGCAGGCAACAATAGTACCAGAGGTTGGCTGCATTTATCTTTTATTTTTCCTCTAAAACCACTCTCCACCCTGACTTGTCGTAGCTGCTAGTGGATGTTTTCGTCGTTGCCATTGGTTATGTGAGCACCATGTGCAATACTGAATAAATCAACGTTTAACTATCGGTTCACGTTTCAAGTGGCAGTAGCCTACTCCATTCAACATCGAAGCTAGTTTGCATATAGTTCGCGCCATGCATGAAATGTCAAAATGTCTTGCAAAAAATAGATAAATAAACCTTGCATGCATGGACTGTTTGCAAGACTCAGTGTGACGTATGATCTTAGAGGAACATTCATACAAAGTTACTGCGTGCGTGTAGCATTTTTAATGATGCCGGAGATGTTACTTAGTTGCCTTGAAACTGTTACTTTTAAAGGCGGAGAAGTCAGTAGAGTGAACTTACGTAGGCTTCAAGACGCTGTCCTGTCAGCCTGATCGAGTCATTCATAATAATATCATAGGTTACCTAAAATAATATGCCTTTGAATTGAACCCCCCCTTTCGTGACACTTAAGGTGAAGGCCGATGTTTGTGTGAAATTGACTACAACAATTATTAACGTTAGATTCAGAATCATTGACCCTTCTCATTTTCTCTGCCCCAGTAGCCTAATTGTATATTTTGTATGTATTTTACTGAGAAAACAAATAGCCCATCACTGGCAACCTTTACAAAGCCTTTGCCTCATAGAGCACACCTTAATATTAGATTTTTTTTTCACTGTTCTTCTTTGCAAGGGTTGTTGGTGGGCAGCCATGTTTCTAACGTTAGACAGATTCAGGTGAAGGCTCTGGCGAGGGCACTCAAGGCCACTCTTACAGTTGTCCCTAAGCCACTCCTGTGTTCTCCCTCTTTGCTGTGCCCTTGGGGTCATCCTAGTTATGGCATAGTCCAAAGAGTGGGACTTGAACCTTGTGAGCAAAAGGCACATGCAAGGTTTAAGATCTTTGCCATGGTTTAGTTCTGCCCATGCAAGGCTTATCTCTGCTTATGTGAACATTGTAAACCACTTGCTGTAGGATTACTCTGTTCACAACCTATGGTTGCCTTTGGTTGCCAGGGTCTTGGGCTAACTGGCCCCTTGAGCCCACTGTGTGTAACTAGTCACCGGACCACAACAGTGGGTGCAATTGAGGAGCCTGACTGGCTGACTGAAAGCAATCTAGGCTACTGAACTTGAACCAATGTAAAGTTCTTATTGAGTCAAAGTCTATGATGGTCTATGCACCATTGAATCTAGTGTACATTAACGTTACTTTAAGACAACGGCTTATGCCTGTAGCTGAAGTTGAGCACACCTAATTACATACTCTTGTCTGTGTTTTTCTCAAGATATACTTAATTAAAGTGTAACAAGACTAAAACTATAACCTATATGTCAACCTTCATGTCACTGACTACATGTGAGTCTGAATGGTTTGCATTAGTTCCAAAGAGGGTGGATGGAGAAATTCAGCAAAAAAAAAATTCCCATTCTGTTTCATCCATGTTTTACCTCCTTTTGAGTTCAACTCAACTTATCAGCAGCACTAACCATAATGCTGAATGCTTGACTGTTCACAACCCCATGACTCTGGTATTGTGTTTTTTCATGCCGTTTATCATTTACAACTAGATCTTTGTTCTTTGAAGGTACAGGCAGCCAAGCCAAAGGGTACATGGGTACTCGTGCTTGGACTGGAGGGAGCTGGAAAGACGAGTGTGCTTCACTGCTTTGCCACTGGGTCTTTGGAACAGGACGTAAGCCCAACAGAAGGCTTCAACGCTGTCTCTATCAGCAAAGAGGACCTTCAGATTGAGTTTCTCGAGAGTAAGTATTGCCAATAAGTTACAGAAACAACATCTGGAAATGATCACAATTCATCACATGTTCATCAGAAAAAGTCTTGATAATAACTGCAATTTCTTCCTGGCAAAGTTGGAGGAACAGAGAGCCTGCGTGCCTATTGGCAGAAGTACCTATCCAAAGCACTGGTTCTGCTTTATGTGGTGGACTCAACTGACAAGGCCCGCTTTCCTCTCGCCAAACGACACCTGCATGAGCTGATCTCCTCGGATCCACTTCTCCCCTTAGTGGTCCTGGCCAACAAACAGGTGAGAAGTTTTACAGGACATGTTATGCAACTGTGATATTTCACATTTGGCACTTAAGTGGGGTATGTAGATTAGTCCTAGTCATTTGGACTAAAAGCCCTTTCTCAATGGGGCTCTCCATTAAAGATATCTTTTAGTCTGGGATTGTTCCTGTACAGGGAACCAAACCATTTGAGATTCAGAGAGCACACCCATAAAAGCTAATGCCCTGACCACATCCTTACAAGGTGGCACAATAGCTGATTAGCACACTAAGTAGTCTGTTTTTGTCTCGTGTCAAACGACTCCCCTGTAATAGATTAGCAACCTGGCCTTAACTCTCATCCAGGTATACAGAGAGCAAAGTCGGTCATTTTGGCTACCATCTCCTTGTGAGTGTGTGATCATTATGACGGTCCTCCAACAGTTGTTCTATATTGGCATCAGTTTTGTTCTAGAATAGTATCTTTCATGGATATTTAATTCTATGTGGAATGAGGGTAGCGATAATGTCCATGCTGTCCATGCTGTTGTCATATGGTCATGGTTGTAACTGATGGGCTAATAGAGCCAGATGACTTGATAGATTGTGACGTGTTTTTGAAATCTCTCCACAGGATTTGGCCAGTGCCTGCAGCATCACTGACCTCCATGAGGCCCTCGATCTTGCGGCAGTGGGTGAGGAGCGAAAACTCTTCCTGATCGGTACGTCTGTGAGGAAGGGCAAGGAGCTCAACTCGGGCGTTCAGGACGCTCGAGATTTGATCATTCAGATGGTGGCACCTAACTGATAGACGTGGCTGACGTGTAAGTGGCTTATGTGCCTACACTTAACAGAGTGTTAAACTTGCGTGTGCTGGCTAGCAGCCAAATATTGGTGATGAGCATTATGATGTTTGAACATTTCAATTATGTTTGGAGTTGGTCTGCACAATAGGACAAGTCTTTCATAGAAAAAATGACTTGGTTTGACTTTGATATTGCATAGTTAGATGACAATTAACATTTCTCGTTTTGAGTTAGTGGCATAATACACTGGGTTTCCATCCAACGTTATTCGCTTTTCATATTCGCCGTCTATTGACTCAGGAAAACTATGTGGAGCCCAAAGCGATGAGTCTTTGCTCTTTCATGTTACTCCATAGGTCATAACACCCGAGAGTACTCTTGGTCACCCTCATCCTTAAGTCCCACAGATTTTTACAGTATCCTCATCCGCACAAGAGAATGTTTGTTTGTTTCTTTGCTTGTTTTCTGGATGTAAACAGTGGCAATACATATTCAGTAGCTGAAAAGGGAAGTCACATCTTATGGTGAGGTTGATGCTTCTTTCAAAGGAAAGCAATTTGTTTAAAAATGATAAGGGCCTTCTCTCACTCTGGACATTTCTTTTTCAAGCGTTGATATCAGTTACTGTATGGACTTTTGTGTAAATGTGGAAAGTCTGTCATAAAGGTACATTTTAAACACTATCATTAAATATTTGAGGTTTGTAGCTGTAAAGGAAATTTCAATATATGTGAATTTGGATTTTTGAAAGGGACTTGTACAATTTTAGGTATGTCATAGAGGACAATGTGCAGTGCAGTCTTTATGACACTGTAATATTCTACTTCAGATAATTATTGTTTTTTGGATATAAAATACTACCTTACAAAAACAGTACTCTAAACAAAATATGCCAAAGCACTCTCCTTAAACAATTAATCACTGTTTACACTTGCATTGGATAATGTTACTTCTCTCTTGTTGTTGATTTAATTATATTTTGTATGGGTCATGTTTATGTTGCACTGGTTGATGGAGTTTTATTCCTTAATGATCATCTTTTGTCTCTTATGTGCATTGCTGTCAACAGGCAAAGTAAGACAAATAAGAATTTTCATACATTTAAGAAATGTAAGATATTGAAAGTAGTTTGGTAACGTTTCCCTAAAGTATTGTTTGTCATTTTTAAAAAAAGAACTGTGTCATGTTCTGGATGTTTGAAACCTCTGTAATCGGGTGATGTAGAAAGTTCTATTGTATGTATGTGTGGTAAATTTTACTGGTATGTTTACAAATAAACCAAAAAAAAAATAGATATCCTGAACCACAGTCACATTGAGTTTTATGATTTCATTCATATTAAATTGTTAATTTCTCTGTGACTGACTTTGACTTTGCTCCCTGGGGCATCCCTTTCCATTCCTTTTGCATGTCCAAAATATTATGCCTCTATAAATGCATCCAACATTGGAGCTCTCATCTGAGTTAAAGGGATCACATTGCTTGAGACTTCCTGTGTCGGAAGTCATATGGTGATGGCACTGTATCACCTTAAATAGCCCCCAGACTCTGGTTTCAGCCTGCCCTTCTAAAGTAGACAGGCCATGTGACGTGTTGCCATGGACGCTGGGTGCCCTGGCGACGCATAGAAATCTATTGTTACACAGTCACTGTTCTGCATTCCATTGACCTCAGAACCTTGTGGCTGGTAGGTTTGGAGAAGCAGGTAAGACTACAGTCCATTTGTTTATGTTTAGGTTTGCATAGTAAGCTCATATTTCCAAATATATTGTATACCTACAATATAGAATAACAAGCATTACAATAGCATTAATAGTGATAGTTTACAACAAAAAAAAGATTTATTGCCTTACTATTAATAATGTTTTACATTTTTAAGATGGAGCTGGACCTTTGAGAAATGGTTGATTGATTTCTTACCTCTTTTGCAGGCAAGAATCCTGTTTTGGGTGCTAGTACTGATATGAACAATGGTTCATCTTAGTAGAGTTCTGGAGCTTGCCCAACCCAAAGACTCTAAAACAATCTGGATCACTACGCCGTGGTATGTTAATATTTATAAAAATTTAAAAAAAGTTAATATATATAAAATATTTTTTTTTCTTATATTTGTGCATGCATTTGTGCTGACTTATAGGTGTTGTTGTCGTTGTTGTTGTTGATGTTGATGTTGTTGTTGATGATGATGTTGTTGTTGTTATTGTTGTTATTAGTAGTATTTTTTTTTCATTTTCATCAACAGGTATGTCAGATGGGGTAACCAAGAACCAATTGTGCCAATCTCCTTTGCTGCTTTAAAGGCAGTTCCAACAGCGAGACTCTCAACACTGGCACAGCCCAAGAAGGACTTTGCTGGATTGAACAGACATCAGACCAGGTAGAGAGAGAGAGAGGGAGAGAAATTAATTTTGTACAGTGTACACCATGTGCCATTTGACTCCGTCTGTGGTTTTCAGTAAGTGATCTGTAGCCCACTGGTGGTTTGAGAAGGCATTGCAGGTGGCCCCTATAGCCACACAGTCAGTAGTTTCACAGTGGGACCTGTTCCCCAATTCTAGTCACATACTACTCAGATTTTTTTTTTTTTGACCACTTTTCTCACACAAAAGTAATTGATCATATTATTGCATTACACCAAGTCAGAAAATGCCACAATTGAGAAATGATTCAGATGTTTACAGTCTCCATAGCTACCTTGTATATTTTTCTCAATAATGAGTGTAACCATTAACTTGTACCCTACTCTACTACTGGCTTATATTAACAGCAAAGATACTTCAGAAGTTCATCAACCGTCTGAATCAGCAGAGAAGTTAAGGCCCACTGTGTTTCAATTCAGCTCCTCATAGCAGGGAACTTTGACTGCAATAAATCTCTAGCATAGTTCTGCTGTGTGTTTGAAAAGTTGCCTGAGTTATGGTCAGGTTGTTTTTATTCTGCAAGTTCAGCTAGGCAGAAAGACTAGACAGACAAACCAGACAGTTTGCTAATGATTTCAAGGCAGTCATGTAGCACTGAAGAGCTCCAGTTTCATTTCAACATACAGTGCAGTGACCATTTAGTAGGGGCATGCATCTGTCCTCCAGTCTTGAGAATTCTTGTGCTCCGACCTCTCCTTTTTGTAAAGAGCCAATGAGGAAGAGCATCTGCCCCCTGTGAGGATGTTGCGTTCTTCCTGCAAGGCAGACCAGCGTGAGCGCATTGTCCGGCTTTCAACGCCCAAGAGGAGATCCTCCAGCTCCCAGGAAATGAGGTACGGGGAGGGGAGGGGAAGGTCACGCTTTTGGAAATGTGCTTCTTATCCAGCTGACAAAACGCAGCCAAATAATTTCAAAGCGACTGGGCAGGGCCATGTCTAAATTTAACCCTAGCAGAGTAGGAAGCCAATATTTTGACATCTGTTATTTCAGTAGTTCACAGGGGGGGAGTAAGGACTGACTGCCAAGACAATAGACCCCATTGTCCAAAGACTGTGCCCCCCGGGAAACGCTTGCAGTCTGCCTCGGAAGTCTTTTTATAAATCTGAAATCACCACTGGGCCGGCGTATTTTTGCGTTCGTGTTTCACAGGGCACAGACTCCGATCATCACGCTGGTCCATCAGATGCTGTGTTTGTGGTTAGATGGAACCATTGAGGTTTGGCAGCCAGCAGCAGCAGCCAAGTAAAGTGGTGCGGAGATCCACACCCTGGCAGTGTGGTGTGATGCTGCTGCTACTGCCAGGCCTCTTGGGTTCCAAAAGCATATCTATTGTGACGTTCACGGTCATGTTCCTTCATGACATTGTGGTAGACCACAGCTGGAACCATAAGTCCCTGATTTATCTTTTGTGACTTTGACCTCCCTGACCCCTGACCTCTGACCCCCATCCACAACACACCCTAGGCCTCCACATACAACCTGGTGTGAGCACAGCTGCCCAATCTGGCATGTAGAACCCAGAGTCAAGAACGCTTATGTCTCACCACGCATCAGACAACTGGCCAGTCCAAAACCCAACCATCCCGACTTCCAAAGTAACAAGGAGGTAAGACAACCCCTCTGTGACCTGTGTTCTATTTATGACCTGGAAGTGCTCTCATAAACTGGGACATGAACTGTGTATCAGCTATGTATCACTCATACACACACGTGTGTGTGTTGTCATGTCAGTGTTATGGTCTTTTTCGTGAGAAGCACACATTGCTTGAGAGAGAAGAGAAGGTTTTGGATTGTCTCTGTGTTTGGTTGTTAGACTGTGGAGACACATGTCTCGAGTACAGCTAAAACTGCACAGACCACGTCGAGGTTGGATTTGCTGGCTCTGTCCAAAAAAAGAGAGAACGGGATGTTCTACGACCGTGGACACCCAGAGCGCCCTATCTGGCTTGTAAGTGACAATTGAAATGCAAAAAAATAAAAAAAAATACAAGGCAAGAACATTTTTGTCTTAACCACAAGATTTTTTTTCAAGAATGTGAAATGAATTGGACTCCATGTAATCTCATGAAATGATTTGAGTTCTGCTGATCTTTTTAGATGACTGGCGTAAAAAAGTGTTTAATTTTTAGAGGTCATTAATGTGTGTTGTTGTGGGTATCTGACTGCAGGTGTCACAGGGTGCGATGAACGGCAAGGCCAGTCCTCGGGTTGAAGAGTTGTCGTTGCCCAAGCTGCTTGCCAAGGACTACCTTCCTCCGAGGGATCTTGTTTTGAACGCCTGAAGAACATAAGCTTTGTGGAAGCGCACTTGTACTACCAAAATGCAAAACAGGCAGAAGAAAAGGAGAGAGAGAAAGGGCGTGATCAAAGACAGAAATAAAAGCTCTCTGAGAGGCGTACAAAAGGCCTCTGGAGCAAGTCTGAAGTGTCTCCTCTTCACATCCATAAAACATCAGGGCCTCCAGGATAACACTGGACTCTTCTTTTCTTCTTCTCTGCTTTTGTAATTGGGTCCCTCAGACTTTTACTTGGAGCCCTCTCTCTCCTGTCTTGTCAAACCCAGCTGATGTATTACATTGTCTTTAGCATGCAGCCAAACCTATTCGGGCGCCCTGAACCGCCAGGGTTGTTTTCCCATTCATTACCTTCGAGTCTTCCTCTCTCCAACTGGGCCCCTCCGCACATTCCCCTCAAATCTGTGAACGGGATGCCATAAAAACGATCCTCATCTGCTTTGCGGTCCCTTTAGTCCGCATTATGCACAGTTGTTGTTTTTGGTACAGTGGATAAAGGCAGTGTGATAACATTACAACACTGGATTCAAAGCATCATTTTTTCTATTTCTAAAGCGCTTATTAGCTCAGTCACTCTGTTAGACTCATTGTTGCTCGCTGGCTTTCAAGTCTCTCTGAAGTTCAAGAGCTCGTGCCGCCAGAGGTTACATGATCTATCCAGCCTGATCTGCAATCCTACAGTAATCCAGGTTTCAGTGGAGGTGCACGCGCACCATGGGGGAACCGTGCAGGGCGTTTAATATCAAAGGATTGATGGGATTTAGATCCCCATAGGAAGTAGACTGTGGGTGTGTTGTGCTGTGCTGTGCTGTGCGGTGCGTTGCGGTGTTGGGATGTGGAAGGGAAGGGGGAAGTGGGGGAAGCTGTATGGTGGCAGGCAGAACTGGTGTCTGGAGGGAGCCAGGAAAGGATTGGCCGCAAAGGGCCAGACCTTAATAAAATCCGGCGCCGCTCCCGGTGTAATCCAGGATCAGCCAGCAATGATCATGACCTGTTCCGAGCAACGGGAGACGGAGCAGGTCTTGTGTGTGTGTGTGTGTATGTGTGTGTGTGTGATGTCCTTCAAGGGCTGGCCTGTGGCTAGTTTTATAGTTTGTGTTGTGTTGTCTTGTGGGAGTCAGTCGGAGACATGGTGGTTGGTTTATCAGTAACCTCAGGTGTCACAGGCACAAGCCACAAGTGTTTTCACCCCGCCCGTTCCCATGGGATCTTAGCCCTTTTACTGGGTTCATTGGTTATTCGGGTCACTGTTATAGCAGTTTGTAACATCTACAGCAGTATCAGTAACAGTATTAAGTGGTTTTCAGATGCACATTAACAGAGATTTGATCCTTAGTGCTATTGATGTTTATTTTGCTAAGCTTAAATGTAAATGCTGTATAGCCTACAAACTAAAGTGCAAAGGTTGTTAGGAATGAACAGTAATCAAAAGCTCTAGACTACATGCCTTATTTTTGCCCACTCACTGGCCACAGTAACAAGTCTGTTTGGACTCTATGGTTGGTGCAGATGTGTGCAGTTCCTGTTTTTTGATCTAATCTGTGCACCAGATGGTTTTCCTGTGTTCCAGAGAGCATGCAAAATTCTCATGCAAATACATTTCCTATTATCAATGTCAATTTGCACTGGCCTTACGGTATGTCTTTAAAACAAAAACCTTTTCCTGTGAAGACAGCACCTAATATTGTTTTTGACATATTTCTTTGGAAGCAAGTGAGGAAGTCACATAAAAGTACTTAGCGGCCTAGGGAGTCTCCCTATTTGGAAACTTGGAACCGTTGCTCAGAGTTAAATAAAGTTAACCAGTCTGTGAGTGTAAACTTTAATGTGGATCACTGACCACCACGCTATGGCATGTTTTGCTGGTCTAGCATCAGCTGTTGAGTCAAGTAAACAGAATTGGTGCCTTTAGTGACCGTCTGCTCTTCAGTAACAGCAGAGATAGCCCACTGGACTGGTAGGCTAAATCAGTTCAATTGCTCTCTGCTTGTCTTAAATCACAGGGTGACGAATTCCTTGGATGTCTGTGGGATCGTCGTGGCAACAGACAATTCCCTTGCCAATTATAATTCTGTACACAAAACCATGAGTTTGACAAGCCTGGAGACCCATTACTCAAATGAACTCCAGGTCACCCGTGATAACACTAGGCTAATGACACGACGCTAAGCATGTTTTTCAACAACACTTTAGTCTATTTTTAAGTGCTGTGCATCAGCAGCTAATGTTTTTTTTATGGTTGAAGGGGTTATTTGTTTTGTTTTGTGTGTCATTTAATTTGTAGCTATGCAGTTCCCATGACTGTCATCATTATGCAAATGGTAGTGAATTAGTTGTATGTTTAAACATTCAGTGTTGTAAACAGTAACACACCCAGCCGAGAAGCTGAAGAATGTTCATCACTTGGTTTTGCTTGAATTTTTTTTCTAATTTGCGGCACAGCGCACAGCTGCATCTGGGCATGTTATGTTTTTTTCCCCTACTGACTGTGAAAGCATATTTACCAGCCAATTGGGCAACAGTCCTTTGAGCTCCCTCTTACAACACCCCATTCATTGGGCTGTCTTTAAACGTAAACATGTTTGTTTTTCCTCACACCCCAGTCCAACGGCAAAGAAAGAAGACCATGTACCTGTGTTTAGTGCATACCATACTTATGAGCTTGTGAGAAGGTCTTTTTTTTCCTATCCCTGAATTTTACAGAACGAGAAATATTGGTTGGTTGGGTGTCGATTGCTCAGTGTGGAATTTACCTCAGTGTCTTGGCACTCAGTGTTTCATTGTTTCTCTTCCCTCTTGATTCTTTAATCGTTCAATTCTGTTATTGCACTGTCAGTCATCCACTGATGAGTGTATTTGCTATTTTGGTGTTAGTATGCATGTTAGTAGTGTGTCAAACTCTGTCTTTCCCCTGCCTTTGGTCATTGCTACATTAGTGACCTATTTCAGGGTTTCCACACGTCCTGGAAAACCTGAAATTTTAGAGGTGGCTCCTCCAGTCATGGAAAACACCTGGAAATTGATAAACATGTTAAAAGGTCCTGGCAAAATTCTAAAAAAAAATTTCTTTCAGATTATACTACAGTGTACATCTTAGTGCTTACAGTGCCTGATAAAAGTCTTGTCGCTTATCTATTTTGTAGAAACAACAGCTTATAACCTGACTTTTAATTAATCCATTGGTTTTAGAA
>JASCQY010000072.1:13881463-13893078 GCA_030264315.1 Sardinella tawilis | reverse complement strand
CTCACAGGCCAGCCACAAAGCCACTGCCATGTGCCCCTGAGACACCCACACACACACACACACGCACACGCACACACACACACACACACACACACACACACACACAGCTCCTTCCTCTAACATAGAGATACCTGATCACTTCCCAGCTGAGCAGGCCTTTGTAAGCAACCAAGTGCCTGTGGATCCATTTCAAACAACTCATGTAAGGAATATGAAGACTGAATATATTTTATTTATGTAAACGTAATATTAGCACAAAATCTAAATAAAATAACACAAAACAAATGTGACTCACGTACACTTCACATTTAGCATATTCGACTCTGATATAAAATTAGGAGGGGGTGAGGGGAGGGAGAGGGGGTAGAGGCAGGGAGAGGTGGCTAGCTTCTTGGCAGTGTCAGGCCAGATAGGCGCAGCCCGTAGAGGGTGGAGGGGATGGAGACGAAGGAGATGGGGCTCTTTCTCGGGTAAAGGGAAGATGGATCCTTTTTCTCAGTCCTTCACTGATCCCACGTCAGCCGGCAGGCCCTCCGACTGTCTCCACTGAGCGTTGCGTAGCCTGAACCATTTCTGCAAGAGATAACAACCACAGGCAAACAGGAGTCAATGAAAGGTTGAGGCCCACGTGTTGATATTGCTAGGAGTTCTATTAAAACAGCTTTATCATATTACTTGTCTCTTGTGGGAGAACGCATGGAATGAATGCCTTGGGAATATGGCATCAATAGCACACCCAAATTCAGATGATTTATGAAAAGCGTCTCTGTTTCAATGATTTTGCTATTTAGTCTGGAGATCTCTTGGTCTGGTGACGTGACTGGAACAGCATTGCACAGCAGAGAAGAGGAGTTGAGTAAGCGCTTTGTGTCTTTGACATGCAGACTTCACCCTGACTTAGGCAGCTCTCTTGTGGCTGATCATTGCAGATTTAATCGGGCTAAGACCCTGGCAAGACCAGACCCTGAGGCTCCTTAAGGGTTCCTGTCAACCCAAACACCTCGTTTGAGAGCTCAGTGCTAAACAAAGGACCATGGCAGGAGGGGTGGATTTAAAAAAAAAAAAAAAGGACAGAAAAATACTCAGCAGGGGCACAGTGGCCCCTCTGTGGCTAGGAAACAGAAGCTGTACTCTGTCAAAGAAAGAAAGTGAGAGAGAGAGAGAGAGGGAGAGAGAGAGAAGAAAACAGACCAAAATGTGAAAAAGCCAAAAGGAGGGCGTGCCAAGGGGGTGTGTCCCCTACAGCCTTAAGCTAATGTCCCACTCGGTTCTTTTTTCCCCAACTAGATTTCCTCCATGTATATGACCCTGGGAAAACCTTTACCGTCTTAGAGAGATCTTGTCACACGTCTACTGTATGTGCGCCTGCTCTTATGGGGCCAAGCTGCAGTAGCAGCAGCAGCAGCAGTCGTGGCTCCCTGTGTTTCCCATGGCAATACAACACCATTCTGTCTGTCCACTCCCCTCTCGTGTGCCTCATGGTGCCCCCGCATTAAACTTCTTCTTCTATGTTCCCCCCACAAGACCCTCAATGGTGCAATTGGCATTTGCCTTGGTTGGCTGTACAAAGTACCATCACCGTCTGCCAGTCAACCAAGAGCTCTTAATGGTCCCTGAAACTATTTGAAATCAAACCATTCAGATACTTATTTTTTTCTGTTTAAAATCAACATTACCAACTCTAAGCATTTTTGTATGTGTCATAAATTTCAAAGTATGTGATCACAGTTCACAGAAATTCACTGTGGTAGAACGTTTTTTTTTAATCACTTCCAACAGTCTGGTTCACATCACAAACACCACCTTACGTCCCCTTACATCTATACCTCTGTCATAAATTAAAAACTTAGATGTGCTGACAAGAGGCTGGATTGTTTTGTCTGCTGCACACGCCATGCGACAGTGATAAGTATGTTTTGGTGAGCTTTAAATGAAGCATGTGGGACATCCTCTCAGATTTAGTGCTGTGCATTGCTACCCAATGACAAACTTGCAGACAGAAGGCTTGTGACTCATAGAATGAAGTCAATGGATATCATTGGATATACTGCACACAGATCTTAGTCAGGCATACATAACAAGGCCTCACCTTTAAGACCAAACCCTCTCCATTCAGACTTGTTTTGATCCAACACCAGTAACCATAGACAACAGTAGCGGTGAATCAAGCCCTCTTGCCAGGCTGGGCTAGCTGGCTCTCTGGCCAACGGCCAAGGACTCTACCTCATCCCTGGGCTCCAATGCCCAGTCTAAATTGGCCAGGCATCTCCCCCCTTTGTGCATTCACAATGGACATGTTCCCTGGACTCTTCCACTATTGAGGAGCATGATCTGGCAAAACCGGTTTATTCTCCTTTCTGCGTGTCACCTGCCGCACATGTGTTTCGAGACGCTTCCATGCCCCTAGTATTCAAATAACATGAAGCACAAACACTGCCCTAGGCCATTGGATGGATGCATTGTTCACTCACACACCATCACCACCCTGCTAGAATTTGCCTTGGAAATAAATTCTATTCATTGGTTGTTGTTACAGGATCATACACAGTTGACATTTTGTCAGCAATACCCCATACATATTGAAGTATAAATAATTAAGTCAGACAAATAGGCCTACCTACCCAGACAAGTCTGAAATTAATTACTCATGTGTTTATTGATATAAAGAACTTTCAATCTCATGACCTCTATGGTAAATGACAGGCCTGTGCCTTTTTGTATTGCCATGAGTCAATAGATATTGATAGATATTGAGCCTGTGCGTATGTTTTATGATGAAGACATCACACCTTTGGTAGGTCTAAGATGTAGTCATGCTTTTAAGTAATTGTAGACTTAACAGTCCTGGCGTGATAACCTGCTGGTATAGGTGCGGCGCATTGGCCATGAGTCAGTTGAGAGCACACTCCCAACATCACCTCCAATTGTAACATTCCAAGTGACTCATCACATCATTACAAAGTCGGTTTATATCCAGGGCTAGCGTTTGTTGACAAATTACCCCCGCCAACTTCGTCACTGTCATAGTTTGGCGACATGACGGAGAGAATGGCATGAAGTACGCGCGCTTGAGCGTGTGCGACCATTGGTAATCGCACGCGACTTCCAGCTGTCTCTGTTGACATCGACGTCAGATAGGCAGAGAAACAGCAGCACCCAGTCTGTCATTCGTCTTACCAGACTACATAGTGTATCCGACAAGTTCCTTTCGTCTTTATTATCTGGTTGTTTTTTTATGTTAAATATCTAAACATTTCTCCAGCCTTCCGTGACAGTGAGGGGTTTAGGAACACTGTGTTTGTTCAGCGGTGCAGAATGGTTTGCTATGAGGCATTCATTGAAGACACGGAATATCTCTCCAACATTTTAAGTTGTGAGAAGGGTAGTGTTTACCCAACATGTGGGTAACAGGCTTGGCTACTTGAATGTGGTAAATAAGGTCCAACGACTGAAATGTATTAAAGTCATGAATGTCTCTAATCAGAAGTAGCCTTACCGAAAACTAGAAAGCCACATCTTCTGAATTCATTCACTGAACAACAAAGATATCTCACAAAGTGATACAAAAATGTGTGTACTCACTGCTGTATCCTCTTCGGACAAGCCGACCTCCGCAGCAATCAGCATGAGCGTCGTTTCATCTGGATGCTTGGTAACTTTAGTGAAATTCTCCTCCAGTACTTTGATCTGGTCCTCCGCAAGCTGCATTCCGACTTCTGAAGCCATGTCCTGTCTCACAGTAGATTGTCAATATTTTCCCTTGAAGTTTGTTGACTTAAGCTGTAATGGCCAGTAGCAGACCGCGCTCAGTCTTAGTTCACATGCAAATGATGACCAAAGTTTGCGAGTAAACAACAGTGTCCACCACGGAAAAATGTTGTGGATAAGCGCAAATGGAAAAGTCTCGCAGCAGCAGCAATGTACGGAACAAGCTGACAAGTTGTAGGGTGAGTCCTATTCAGCGTGGACCGTGTGAAAGACCAGCGCTGCAAATAAACGTAGTGGGTGTGTGTTTGGAGGGGGGTTACAGAGTTACCACCCTCTTCCACTAAACAGACTTGCCAGTTCGACTACATTTTACGCAACATACTATATGCAAATATCTTGTGTAGCCTATAGCCTACTTCTGCGTGAATGAGAAAGAGACTAATTCAAAGTTCTCAATGGAAAGGCAAACTTGTACTCTAACAAATGGACACAGCTTTTGACTTGACCTATCAGCTCCCTGTTGTCGGTTCAACTGTTGCTTGTCTGGTTATTATATAACATTTGCTAGGCTGCAGAGCAGATAGTTAATATGTTTATGAATTAGTACATTTCTACAAGATTCTCATAGGACTAAATTAGGATTAAAATAACTCCTCAGCACTAAATCATCTGAGTGCAAAGAGGTGTGAAGACTGGCAATAATGTACATGTGCCTCTGACATGTCTTTTTTTATTGACTGGATAATACTTTTGTTTTGTTGCGTTTGTTAGATACACCAGATATTTAAATTATGTCAGTCACAGTAAGTAAAATAAAGTAATTACTGTTCATTCTGCCCACACTTATCGGTACATGATGGGAGTCAAGGGTGAGGGTGTCTTATCTTACTGTTAGGCTATAGTGTCTTCTAGTTATCTATGGGCCTATCTTAACCCATTATCATCATGTCAGTGAGTGCTGAATAACATCTACTGTAGGCCTACTGCAGCTCTGGAGTTTTAGTTTGCATATGAAAAAAAGAAAACAGAAATGTTGGTGGTCAACTTGCCTTGGCAAAGTCATTCAGGGCAGTGAGATAAAGGTCATGATATTTATTCAAGTTATTTCCATCATATTTATTGAGTTTGGACGATGACCTCTGATGCAATTTGGCACAAAGCAATAAATGAAACGGAATTGATGCAATCCAGTCTTATGTTTGTCTTGTGATGTTTGACCTGGAGTTTGTACACAAACAGTGAATTGAATTCATTCAAGAAATACCTAAAGGTTGTAGTCTGGTAGTCTGTTTCATTACAAACGGAACTATTTGATTCTACCATAAGAAATTAAGTTGTTGCCTATGTCGCCTATGTTTAATGCTTAATTGCAAATATTTATTGAAAAGATATTATGTCCATCACGTTTCACAGACAGGTTGTCACACCTTAATAACCTCAGAGTACATTGTTATTAGGGTGTTGCTCCTCACACACTTGTGATCGATAGGTCTTAAAGTGCGCCGTAAGCCTCTGAAACATCTACTGATGGAGCCAACACAGCTCTTTGGCATGAAAAGCGCACCATCTTGCATTAATGGCTGACTACAAATATGGGTATGTCAATCGAAAACATGCTGAGGAGCATATTTTGTTAGAGGGGCTTGTGTCCTTAAATGCTCTATGGCCTTCTGACCCTGACCTGATCACTCTCTAGAGGACATTATAGTTGGAGTTTAGAGTCTGAGGCAGAAACACTCTTACCATGCATTTGTGCCCCAAACACATCCATAACTATGCTCACTGTTGTAATCATTTTGCCATGATTTCTGTTCCATCACAGCTGCAATACATACCCTGAATATTGGGCAACTTCTTCATAAAGTGACGACAGGGATATTCTGTATGTTGCCAGTTATATTTATTCTGGGAATTTAAATTGTGAAACAGGCTACTTCCATAGAAGTTGCTGATGGAAGGTTTTTCATAGGCAGTTGCAGAAACCACATCTCTGTTTCTGCTAAATATGATCATTCTTATTGCTCAACATAGGCTACCGTTGCACATAACAGACAGGCATAACCAAAATCAGTTTTTTTGTCTGCCTATGTTTCACTCCCTCTCTCTCTCTCTCTCTCTCTCTCACACACACACACACACACACACACACACACACACACACACACACACACACTCCCAAACATATACAATTCCGTTAGAATGACCAGAAAAGAAGCGAAAACATTTGAGACCCCACACACCCAGATGTTTTCACAACTGGGCCACGTGAGCCCCTACGCTGGCTGAGGGAGAGGAAGTGGAAGCCCATCTGTGATGTACAGATATGGACATGAACTACTTATAAATTTCTTGGGGCCCCTTGGAGACAGGAGCAAAAGGGCCCATATGCTTCCCTGTTTTCCCTAGTCATAACCGCCACACCACACACACACACACACACACACACATACATACACACACACTTGTACAGCAGGGCTGCCCCTTGCCTTGTTTCCATTACTCCACCTCTCCTCCTCGCTGCCTCCAAGGAGCACACAGAGTCAGTTATTTTCAAGGAGGTTTTGAGGCAGGCCAGCAGGCACATGGCTCTTATATAAGCTCAGCTTCTCCTCCTCCCCTTCCTCCTCCTCCTCCTCCTCTTCCTCTTCTTCCTCCTCCTCCTCCTCCTCCCCTCCAGCTCCTCCACCCCGTCTCTAGTCTCTCCCCACAGTGCTCAGCCCTCCCCTCCTAGAGAGATCCCAGACACATCTGGAAATCAAAATCAAATTCGCCTGGAACCCGTCAGAGGAAACGAGGCTCCTTGGTTATTGAATCTGCGGCCAGGGTGCGGGGGAGGGACTAGGAGGCATCGGAGCAGAGTAACGGCCATTCCTGCTCCCGCTCTCCCAATGGCACACTCTCGCTTACATGCCGCGGTACCAGAGAAAAAAACATTAACCATGCACACACACACACACACACACACAGGTCAGGACTTAAACAGGAGCTCCTGGTTTCCTGTGGGTTAAAGGATACAGTAGAGGCAGTAGATGGCCTTTCTCATTCACAAGGAGGGGTGTGTACTGGGTAAATATATGTGTGTGTGTATGTGTGTGTGTGTGTGTGTGTGTGTGTGTGTGTGTGTGTTAAGGTGGCTCAGATGAGGAGCCAACATTGTGAGGACGAGAACAAGCAGGATGCATGTGAAAAGAAGGGGGATTTATTCCCTATGATGTCAGGACCCGGGTCTTCTTTCGGAAGATACTTCCTGTCTCAACATGAGACTTGTCCAATTTTGCCGTTGTGTGCCAAGTGTAACAAGCCTACAAGCCACATTGAGAATAATTACCATATGGGCTGATGCTGTGCTGAAAAGCATTGTTAACACAAGGGATGCTCCTGGGTCCTTTAGTATATCAAAGGACATGGTTTTATGCAGTACAGAAAAGTGTAAGGCATAAATCTGTGGAAAAACTGTGTTACTATTGTTCCATCTGGTTGACATGCATTTAAATCTGCCTGGCTGTGGAGAAATATGATATTTTCTGAGAAAGCAGTGTGTGGAGTTGATAAAAACGCCTCCTGTCAGCGTGACAGGGAGGTGGGTCCTGCCAACCCGCTCGGCGGGAGCTCTTTTCAAAAACCCGCCTTGCATGTGGCTCCAGTTTTCAGAAAGTCCTTCCCCTCACCGAGAGGAATGCTCATCAAAATAAACTCCCGGCTCTCCCTCTCTCTTTATCGCTCTCCCTCTCTCTAACCCCCCCACCCCCACATCCCACCCCTTTCTCAAACATCAGATGGGGGGCCGATTGTTTGCCTTTGAGCGCTGTCGAGCTGCAGGAAAGCTGAACAAACACATCGTTTCATGCGTGGTCCTTGGATGCCGCTGCCTCTGTGAATAGGGGGGTGGTGTGAGTGATGATGTGCGTATGATGGCACAGTAACATGGGGCCTGCTGAGCACGGCCGGGCGTCACACACACGCTCCGGTGTCATGCGCTGAAGCACGAGACCGTAACAGGGTTGTGTGCATTTCCGAAGCAAAGTGTTGTCAGGTACTGTGCAATAACACAACCATATAAACCATCAATGTTGTGTGCATATGTGTGTGTGTGTGTTTGCATGTAGGGGGGCGTTAAGGTCTATTGTGTGTGTGTGTGTGTGTGTGTGTGTAGGCCATTTTGAGTATACGTGTGTATTTGCATGTTTGACTGTGTGAATGTGTCCACTGTGGGGGAGGATAAGGTCAATTAACCCTTGATAAGCTCTTGTTTAAAAACATGTTCCACACTCATTTCTGAGTGTTCTCAGTCTTCATGGGAAAGGCAAAGGAAGGAGCAACAGTGTCACAGTTGCTGTTTCTTCCCCCCATGTGCCTCACACACAGCATTCACTCCTATGACAAATCCTATCTCCTGCATTTCCTGTTTAACAATACCCAATTGTTTGCTCACAGGAAATGTATTGACTTTGCTGAAGTTAAGAATACACCTTGAATCTTGGTGGCTGCTTGTCAGCCTATCTCAAGAAAAATAATCTCCAGGACTCGAGGCCGCTATCTGTGGGTTGCCCACGTGGGACAATGGAGTCAAGAATTATCAGCAAACGTCTACTTGATCAGATTTTTTTTTAACATTCCAGGCCCAACAGACCCAAAACAAAAAGTTGAAGAAGAGAAATCTTTTAGGGAAAATGCAGTCATTCAACTAGGGGAAAGGGAAACAGTGACATCAGGGCCATGAAAATATCAAAGACAGTTTGTAGTGGAAACAGGGCCTGTGGAAATGGGTGTGGGTAAAGACTGGCTTGCAGAGTGTGAGGTTAAACATAGCGCCCAGTCCTCACTTGTGAGAGAGTTTGTTTGTTGCTACAGTCTCTGGTAATTGTACTGCAACACCTAACAAACCACATCCACCACAAGGGTGGAGATGAACATGGCAGAGGGCAAAGCAAAACCTGTCATTGCGTGTGTGTGTGTGTGTGTGTGAACTGTAGTGTATTTCTCTTTAGAAGTATCTATGTGCTATGTGCATGAAATGTGTGTGTGTGTGTGTGCTGTAAAATGTTTATTGCTGTGTGTGTATGTGTTAAGAAGTGTGTGCATGCGTCATGTGTGAGTATGTAGGAGGGAAGAGGGACAACCTTTGAATCAGAAGTGTGCATGTGCGTAATATGGGCCAGATAAGGCTTGAGTCAGTCTTGTATCTCCATGTCATTGTAAGAAAAACAAGTCTGTGTGTGTTGCAGATTGGTCTGGCAAATCCACTCTGATTATGCATTCTTCGCTTAATAACAGCCACTGTTCCGTTCTTTTCTATCAGACAACTGTGTCCCAGTCCCAACTGGAGTGGATTAGCCCACGATTAAGCTGGGTCTCTTTCCCTCGTAGCCAGCCAGTGGACACGTTGACAGCAACGGACACCGTCTTGCCCGACTACAATGATTAAACTGTTTCCATAAGGACGGACTGGCCCGAAACACTGTGGGTCTGAGGGCCAGGGAACGATTTTCCCTCCAAAGAGCCGACCAGAACCGAGCAGAGCAGAGCAGGCCAGGCTGAATAGTTGGAGAGTCGTGTCGTTAGCAAACGGGCCCACAAGGCCCCTTGGAGCCTGGGAGAGGGGGAAGCAGAATACCTCATCAGTTAATTGTACTGTATGTAGCCTAGGTAGGCCTACTGTTAAGTATGCTTAATAGTATTTGCCCTTGAGCTGTAATGCACATAGGCTCTCTCTTTTTTTCAACCATGTAAGAGACTTCCTGTTATTAAACAAAATAAGAAAACAAGAAAAGACAAATGTAGGCTGCAGATGATTGTGAGTGTATTGTAATGGTGTTTTTTTTTTCTCCCTGAGAAACGCCTTTGCAATAAGTTAGCATGTCATTTTCAAAAACATGCCACGTTTTCATTTCTTTGCCCCCCCCCCTCCTCCCCTCCCCTCCTGCCTTTTTGCCTGAGAGCAAAAGGTTTAGCAGTTCAGTTGCTTTACAGAGATAAAAATCTTTCACAGGGAACAGGAGATTTGTTTTGAGGTCCCTGAATGCCATGTCAGCGTTAAAATCAGCCTAATGTTGCAGAGGCTGGGTAATAACAGTAGTCGGGGTCGGGTTTATTTTTAGCATCAGCTAAGGGGGGTAATTGCAATGCATTTAGCGGCGCATTGGACAAGTCAAAATTATCTGTTCAATTTCCTTGTCCAAGTCAAAGCAAACAAGACCTAATCCCAGGCATTTCCACCGACACACTGCCTTCCTCTGCCCACAAGCCCTCTGAACTAAACAGCGCTATTTAAAAAGGGAGGCCTTCCCATGTCGGATACCCATCTGTGAAAAATCAGAGGGCATGCCATCCCCTAAACATATCACATGGGAAATAATTAAATATCATGTACATGTGGGCCTATACATAAAACTTGTGTTGTTAATCATTTTCTTTTGGCCCTGGATATAGCACTAAGTCCTTAAAGCACATGCAGCTGACAGGGGCAGAATTTAGTACTGTATGTTAGGCGTAGTAATTATCCTAGCGTTTAATTAAGTGCAGGTGGGGTATCGCACGAGAAAGCCTCTGGCCAACCCGACATGGCTTCTCTATGCAGCCCTCTGCAGTAAACAGATTCTGTGGGAGGTCGCATGATGGCCTGTGGCTGCAGGGGATGCCACACTGAAGCAGATGCCAGCGACCAGCGACCAGCCACCTCCATCTTCCCAACGGTGCTGTTAGGCCCACAGATCAGGCTTGGCTACTGGTGAAGGGCAGGAAATATGAATTGAAAAAGTACTGATTTGAGAGTGTAGGTGTCGGTCTGTCTTCACGGTTTCACAATGCTGTTGCTAAAAAAAAAGGCATCTGTTGCGATATGACTACAAACACTGTGCAAGAATCTATTGCATCACGCTGTGCTGCCAGTGGTATTAATCTTTAATATTAGCCCTCCTACTGTTAATGACAAATAGCTGAGACTTAAATTAGAACTTTGAACGCGTCCTCCGCATCCTACCACAACAAGCCCCGTGATTCATGAGACATTGAAAAGTCTGCGAGTGTGTGAGGGTGGACATATTGAGACTGGATCATTGTCTTCCTGCCACATCCTCCCCTTGACAGGTGCTTGACTCATGGAGCATGTTCACGCTATGACCTCATGGCTCGCTTATGTGTCCAAGAGCTCTGTGACAGGGGGGCCATATTTATTTCCAATGACATAACCACCACCACCACCACCACCACCCCCAGCACAACCAACACAAAGCTTTATAACTGTTATAGGCTATTGTTTCAACTCCCATTTAGATATATTAAAACAAAATGAACATGGCAACATATTCTCTTTTTTTCCATTTTAATCAATAAGCTGGTCATAAATTATAGCACATAAAATATGTTCTGTTTTTCTTTTCTTTTTCTTTTTTTTTCCTCCCCTATCCCCTCCTCCCCCCTCATCCCCATTCCGAGTTACAAAGTGGGTAGCAACTTCTGGTGGTTGATGCCTGTCTCTGAAAACAACAGCAAACAAACGGTGGAGCTGCTGACGGGGACAGTCCTGCAGCTGGAGCTGGAGCTGGAGAGGCCAACACACATGACTGGGGGGCAAAGCAGAGAGGGGAGGAGATGGGCTGCGGTGGGCAGGAGGATGGGTGGGCCTTTTTTTCTTGTTGTTGTTGTTGTTGTTGTTGTTCCCCAACAGTATTCTGTGGCAATTTGCTACATCCCAAAAAAAAAAGCTGTCCTCATGTGTGTGTGTTTGTGAGTGCATGTGTGTGACAGTGTGAAAAAAAAAAAACAATTGTGTATGTGACAACAAAAAACAAATAAAGAACAAAAAAAGAAAAAGATAACTCAAATAAATTAGAAAGTGTTAAAACAATGTGAACATCTCATGGTGGAAGAAAAGGGGGGGGGGGGGGGGGGTGGGTTATGAGCTGCAC
>JASCQY010000072.1:13835713-13846066 GCA_030264315.1 Sardinella tawilis | reverse complement strand
CCCGTACGGGAAAATGAATAGGTGGTCCCCAGACTAAATCTCACTTGTGATTTAGTCTGGCATTAGCCAGGCTATGAATGTATAAGCATTTGGTGTACATATTTTACATTCAATTATAAAGGTCTGTTAAGGTCTGTCTATACAGTAGATGCTGAATTATTGCAGATTGGCTTTTCAGAGTTTTTCTAATTATGTCTGTATGTTGTTCACAAATGTGTGAACTTTCTATTTTTATATTAATTTCGGGATACGAATAAAGAGCAGAAGGAAAATTGTGAAAATGAGGAAAGTTGGGAAGATTTATTCTATCAGTTAACAAGAAGCTCATCGTGACTATGGCCTGTTTTCTGCCACTGTTTTCTCAGGGTGAGATACCACCGTTCAAATCCAAGTTAAACAGCTTCGGGGGGGAAAACTTCCTTTGCAAGCGGAACTGATAGTTCAGTTCCCTTTCAATCTCAAGAACATGTAAACGCTATCATCCCTCTCCCCTTTCCTTTCCTCCCCAATGCACATCCTCTTTCACACCCTTTAGGAACAAACGTCCTTGTGTGTGCCTTTCAAACTTCCGCTACTCTCTCTTTCTTTCCCTCTTTCTCTTTCTCTCTGTCTGTTCTCTGTCTGTCTGTCTATCTGTCTCTCTGTTCTCTGTATCTTTCCATTTATGTCCCCTCCTGCGTAACAATAGTGTTTGCTCTTGGAATTATAACCTAAACCATGATCGCTTGCGCTAATGATTTTCTCTGGCACATTTTTCCGTGTCAGCTGAACAAAGAGCAGAGCCTTCTGATATGGTGTTTCTATAAACACAGAGAGACTGAGAAGCACAGGCTGTGGCGAGATAAAGGTCCCCTGGAGTTTTGGACACTGACGAAGGTGCTCACTTTCTCAGAGGAAAGTGTGGAGAAAAAAATATGGGAGTGAAAAAAAGAGAGAAAGGAATAACAATTGGGTAGCTTGGGCCTTCGCCTCAGTGTCTCTCGAGGACAGCCAACAAGCAGCGAGAAAAAACAAATGGTGTCCTTCCCATGTCCAGTGGACAAGGTCCAGACCTTTGGAACAGGGTGGGAATCTGTTTGGACCACTAGGGTAGAGGTCAGTAGCAACAGAAGACGAGTTCTTGTTTATTAACGAGACAGAGGAAATGGTATTTAAAATATACACTTTATTTTATTGTTGTCCCCACCTTATAAAATATCCCCTATCAAAATACTCTTTCTTTTCTCTTCACAGTGCAAACACACAGTATGATACATCACACATTCACAGATGTGACATACCAATACTTTTGATATACAAAAATAAATACAGCTTGATGTACAATAGAGATATTTACAGAGATTTCAAATAAAAACAGAGGTTTGTGTGAATATATTACTCAAATATGGAATGTAACCTTGTTCAGTGTAGTGACTTGAATGCTTAGAACACTGGAGAGACAGAACAACAATGATAGTTATGAATTTTACTTTTTTTTTCTGTCAGAAACACGTTCGACATTGATATTTTTTTCTCTTTCTTACACCTATTGTGTGCTAGTGACAGCTCACTGCGAGCATTAGAGTCTCTGTTGTGTTTGGCACCCCAGGAACTCCAGTCGAAGGGCAATGTCGTTTATCCAGCCTTTGGGGTGAACACGGATATAGCGGGCGAAGAGAGGAGGATCAAAGAGGTTCAGCTTCTCTTCATCGGGTTCCACGTTTCCTTCAAAGATCTGAAACAAAAGCATAAAAAAAAAAAACATCCCTTTGTGATTACATGGGGTCTCAAGGTTACAAGTAAAAAAAAAGAACATCTGTTCACAAACTCTGCCACCTCCGCCGCTGCCGGTTGATTACAATTCAAGTCTATTTTGTCAGAGCTGTTTGATAAAATCCATTGGTAACTGCACAGGCTACTGTGCTATTTTCACTGCCTGCAGTATGCCGCTGGTGTGTGGAGGCACATGAAATTGTCGAATTTGAAAGTGCTCAACAATGCTGTCTGAGCCGATATATGGAGGCCTTTACAATCTCCATATCTCTGGTTGTTCTAGAAAGGCTCTATTGTGAACTATGAATGACCTGGCAATATTTGTGTGTGTGTGGTTTTGTGTGTAAGAATGTGCATGTGTGTGTGTGTGTGATGTTTCCTGTGTAAAACACAACACACCTTCTCTGCCCCACGCTCCGTCACCATGATCCAGGAGCGATCGTTGTCGCTTATGGACACGGAAAACTCAGTGACCACCATTTTTTGAAGCATGGATTTTGCCCCTTGGGTCACGATCCCTGTGATCCTCTTCTGCTCCCCGAAGTCTACCTTAATCCACTGGTGGGGGTTATTGTTCTGGGGGCACAGAGAGACCAACAGCAAGCTAGGGTCAAAAGTAGGCATGCATAGCAATGGCAACCATATTGGGCTACAGGGTCATTAGAATAGAATAGTGGCTAATAGAATAGAATAGAATAGAATAGAATAGAAATAGAATAGAAAGCCTTTATTGTCATTATATACAGTATAATGAAATTTAAGGAGCATCTCCATAAAAGTGCACATGTGCTTAGCACATTATAAGAAACTATGCAATAAAACAAACATATAAATACACATTTAGGGAATGACACAGACAGACGGACATACAGGCAGATTGTGAGCACAGGCATGTGTGGACACAGACAATTTCAGCTTGTACTTGAGTCCAGTGAGTGAATAAATGTGGAAAAAGTGGTAGTTTATGTCTGGTGGTGCAGTGCAGGTATGACAGTACAGATTGTTTTTAGTGCATGTTTGAGTTGAGTATGGTGACGGCTTTGGGGAAGAAGCTATCCCTGAGCATGTGAAACATTTTCCCATACACAGAATAAGAGTGGTGCTAGATCAATAGGAAACCTCAATGGAAATGTCTATGGAAGAATACTTTCAGTCTGAATTAATTCATTCATTTAATTCCTGATGGCCTGACATATTCACTGCTCATTAATGTCACTTATTTTGCTTGTTTTTAAGGTTTAAAAACAATTTACTGAAGATGTTATCCTAATCCAAGATGTTATTTTTAAGTCATCATGTTTTGAAGATCTGTCTTAGGTCAACACTTTTCAAAACTAAATATAAAGTTACAAAACATACTCCATGTCAGCATGTCTTAGAAAGGATCTTCTGAAAATAACAAAAGGCCCTGAACCTTGCGATCCCTCTTATCGAAAGTGTGCGTATCCAGTGCAGTGGCAAGGGGAAGTGGTAAATGTCTCAGCCCGGGTAAATAAATGAGGAGAGACAATGGTGTTGGGCTCGGGCGTTTCCTTCGTTTCACACTATTCCTCCTGCCTGTGAGTAATATGGTGGTGCTGCTGTAAGATTATATGCTTAATCGCCGGCCATCTAGAAAGACACCCTTTCCAGGGAATATTTCTTTCTAGGGTTCCTTTGTTTTTCTTTCTGCCCCTGGCTAAACTTTGTTCTGTTTAAAAACAGTTTTAAATGCATCAAACAGTTGTCTAGCACTTTACATTCAGTTTGCAACAAAAAACTCTGCTATGTCAAAAAATACGGATTTGTTTGTGCAGGTACTCACGAAGGCTGCCATGCCTTTGTAATGACTTGTGTGATTTTCCATTCTGTATAACGTTTGATCTGTCACTGAAGCAAAACATTTTTCTCCACAACTTGAAAATATTAAACTTGAAATGTACCAAAATGATTAAACTTTAACTAAACTTATTGAACTTTATTTAGGGATATTACTCTTTTTATTTACTCGAGAGTCCTCCTTTGTAGGGAAATTCTGGGGCTATTGTTTCTGTGGCACCTAGAAATACAACATTATACACCCTCTTTCCACCATGGTGAGTAATTATGTCCAGTTATTTATGCCCCCAGGGGAAGCCATACCTTCGGCCGCCAGGCGTTGGCCCGGCCCCTCTGATGCAGTCTGGCCAGATGCGGGGTCCAGGACAGCAGCCATTTGTACAGATAGGAGGAGGCTGTGACGTTTTTGTCAGGGATGACATTCTTCTGCATGCCCAGGGGCATCAAACAGCCTAGAAGCAGAGGCAGGACAGGGTTAAGGAAACAGATTACTGACAGTGCCAGTCAGTCAGTGTTGCTGATGCACGTATCAAAGGAGACAGAGAAATAAGAAAGATGAGTGTTTAAGTGCTTATCTCTGCAGGGTTAAACAACCCAAGGACATGGAGCCTGCTGAGGCTTTGAAGCTGTGAAATGTTTTTTCAGAACTGACAAACTGAACTTTAAAAGCGTCAATACTTAAATAGCTGGGAGAGGAAAGATATAAGCCTAACTTTGGAAGCTGCGCACACAAAGATTACTTTAGGTTCATACTACTGCAAGATCCCAGATTCTCAGTATGCATGCACACACAATCCTTCAAATATGAAACAGAATTTGAAAATGTGGGACAGAGCTTCAATACTGCCAAACAAAGCACAGGGAAATATTATTTTTTTCATTCTACAAACTGAATATGATGCCTTTTCAAAGATAAAAGAATTCATCAAGAAAGGAAACTCAGAGATTTCAAACGTGTCAGAGCAAAGTATCAGCTAGGAAAGTACAGAAAAAAAACAAACAAAAGAGAAAAACAGTAAAAAAAAAGGTAAAGTAAATTGAAGGCTTTTTCACAGATCTTTGCTGTTATGTTTACATTACAAGAAACCACCGCAGATGTGGATGACTAAGTGTGGAATGAAAAAGGAAGCGTGAGAGAAAAGCCAGTCTTGTGGGAGGTGCTGTCAGTCAGTGATGCTCCCAAACAAGTCGTGGAGCTCACAAAAGACACGTTTTCTCTTCTTTTCATTTCAAGCGTCAAGAGTCATCATCAAGCTCTGTGTTTTTCATGGTGTGAATCAAAATGCTTTGATTTAAGCTATTATTCTCGTCTTTTGAAATTCAGACAAAGCAGAACACAAAGAATACACTTCAAAAGTATTGTTCAGTACCCTACGGCTTCTATTTGACAATGAACTCCCGATGAACAACAGATGTGTTTTAAAAACAGTAGGTGTCCTTGCGGAGAAGTGTGTAGCATTTGGGCAAACAAAAGCAACTCACTGTTCAAATCACATCCCAGGAACTCCAGGCGAAGAGTGGGACGGCCCTTGTAGATGACTGGATTGAGTTTGATGTACTGACCAATTATGGGCGGGGACAGGAGATTCTCTTTCACGCTCGAGCCATCCCAGTTGCCCGTGAAGACCTGCGTGCAGCACAATCCAATCAAATGCAATCCTCTGACGATCAGTGAGCTACACCTCACACAGCACTTCACAAAGGTAAATGGATTCAAATTTAAAAAAAGCATTGCCTCACTCTAAATGATTCGAATGCAGTGCAATTATATAAATGCTAACTAAAGCACATGATCTATAAAAGTTATTTACAAGTCCAAGCACAGAGGGATGAAAGGCACTAACTTTGGTCGGCTTGGAGCTGTTTCCCCGATAGACTTTCCAGTGCTCATTGTCCATGCTGTATGAGATGGTATAAGCAATGGTGAACGTCTCTGTGAGGCCCATGGTGGTTCTTGCTCCCTGGGTCTGGATGCCATGGATCAACATAGGCCTCTGTAGGTCCACCTGTTTAAACAGGGGAAAGAGCAAGTCAAGTCAAGTCAAGGCAAGTCATTTTTATTTCTATAGCATATTTAAACACTACAAAGTTGACCCCAAAGTGCTTCACAACAGCATAATCCTTTATCCCATTTTATCCACACACTAGAATAGTCTGAATCCCAAATATTCCGCCCTAAACCCTCAAAGACTTAACTGGCATGAATCAACCAATAATGGAATGATCTATATATGTGCAGTATTGTATAAGGGTTCAGGACTGCAGGGAGTGCATCGGCCCACTGTCTTTTTTACACTCACAAAAAAGGTTAGTGTCCACAATTTATCCCCCAGTGAAGTTATGTGGATGTTTTGACATAAATATAATGCGTCCACATAAACTTGACACTAAACGTTCACATAATGTACTGGAAGTCAAAGCAACAGGATGATTTGTGATGCCCTGATGTTGAGAGTCAGTGGTGAATGGAGCGCGTGATAGTGAACTATTAGTGGCTGTCACTGACAGTTAACATGTTGATACTTTATGACGAGATTGCAACGAGTTTGAGGCATAAATAACGGTTCTAGCAAGAGGCATGTGTGAGCAAGATGTTAATTTAGTATTACACAAGACACATGGCGTGCTAAGCTAAGTCTCCTCACTGCAGGACAAAGTTGTAGGTCATAAATTGTGGTCTGACTCGTTTTGACGTTCTGACGTTTATATTGCAGGATTCTTATTCATTCTTTTTGCCCAAATAGCATCACAGGGCTTTTCCCCAAAACATTCGAACATTTTGAGAAAAAGATGAATGTAAATTTAGTCAATGGCATGATATAGAATTCTTTGTTCAATTTGGCACTTTTAGTAAGGATTTGCTTGGAAGTTCAGTAATAGACACACTACAAAAGACATTTGCTGCTTGCATATCACTTTTTACACTTAACTGTATTTATACTGTAGGCTTGAATGTTTTTCAATTTCTTTCTTTCAACTGTATGTGTGGATTTCCTGTGTTAATACCAATGTCTGGTGAAAATACATGCAAATAACCCTATACTTGAAAATATACTGAAAAAATGCTGATGTCCCATACTTCTTTTCCCTCTTGTATGTAGGATGCATTGTGTATACGCAGCATTCTCTATGACACTGGTTTTAGACCCGTAAGTATTGCTTCAGAACTTTGCTCAAATAACTTGAGGAATCTGTATTATTCTGATGAAATAAACTACATCCTACTGGAAGTGGCCATGCTTGTTAAGGCGCTGGTTTTCTCAAAAGGTCTTGAGAGGATGTTACTGTTAGGGTTCCCACACCTTATTTACTCAAATTGGCTTTCCTGGTCCAATTCCCTCAAATTAAAGACTGCCTACTCTCACAACACAAAAATGATTTTAATTGGACAACTGAGGGGGTGTATTGGTGATTTATTATTCTTTTTTTAAAAATTGAAGCACTTTCAATGACCTATGACTATTTACGTCTAATATAAAAAAAACTTTCAACAGAATTGAAATTATTTTTTCAAGGAAGCCCTGAGGACAAAGCTGTGAGATCTTTTAGGCAAGTCATCTCAGGTCTCCTCTTCTTACCTTGAGCCATGATGCGTCACTGAGGCCAGCCCAGGCGTTGATGGAGCCGGAGAGGTGTAACCTGGCCAAACCAGGCTCCCAGTTACCTGGTGAAAGCAACAGATAGACACATGCCTGTGAGATGTGAAATGCAGTCAAAGAGGTGCTGTCAGAGATGCTTTGTGGGCTGTGCTCTACAAAGCCTGCAAATACTGTACCAAACAGTGGCAAAGAGAGGACAAATGCATTGTGTGTGGATTGTGAATGATGAAGTGTGCATTTCCCATTTTTAGCTCCCGCGCATTTACCGTCAATGGCTCTGTCACATGGAATCTGTCAAGGCTATGGAAAGCGTTTGGAATGGTGTAACAATGCCCTTCCAGTCAGCTCTTGAAGATTCCACTATAATCCTCATCATGTGGCAATAGCAGAGATCATTCCTGACCCACATAGCAATGCTGCTTTACAGATGACTGGAATGCTAATGTTGCTTTGCCTTTTTCCCCCTCCTATTCTTCTCCCTTTGTCATATCAATTCAATTCAGTTTTATTTTATTCATATAAAACCATAACTTATGAATATGACTCAAGGCCCCTGACTGGAACTTGATCTCCCCAGTATTCAACGCCATATCAGTTTTTAAATTCATGGTAATTTAATTTATTCAAGTCCTACAGGGAGAGGCGCACAGAGACCTCAAACTTTCACTGCAATTGTGAAAACTCTGGCTTGTTACCCAACCCACTCACTCATAGAACTGCAATCCACTCACAAGTATGGACTCAATCAAAACATCTTCAACTTCAACATGTGAGCCGTGGTTTAGAAAAGTACAGAAAGAACACTGCAACCATTTCAAAAATTGACAAGTTGTTTACTGTTTTGGGTAATTACCAAAATGGTCTGAGGCAAAAATGTGTTCATCGGAAATAATTCCGGATTGCATTCCCAGTGGTTGGATACATCCTGGGGGGAAAAAGAAGCAGAGAGTCAGTGATGATGAGCAGTTCAACACCCTCCTATAAACCTTAAATCTGGGAAATAAATATGAATCTGAACATAAGACTTCAATTCAGAATTCCCAGATGCGGGAATGCGAGACCTACTTGGATTATAGACCAGCAATTTAGCCCTCATGCCAGAGAGCTGGTATTCCCCTATGGTGCACTCCACCATCCAGGTGCCCAGCATAGTGGGCATCATCTCCACAGTGCCGAACACACCTAAACACACAGCCACAATAACAGTCGGATAACAGTTAATGCAATTCAATTTAATTCAGTTCAATTCAGCTCAGTTCAGTTCAATTCAATTCAAAAACGGTACTGTATGTATCCCCAAAGGACAACAAGCATAGCAATGGGTCCACAAGGAGGACAAGAAGGACAAGAAGACAAGAGGATGGTATCAACAACTGGGTCTTAACTTAGAAACCAAAAAAAAAAACCCTACTTTCACTAACTTTTTTCGTGTAATAATATCTTATGATGGTGCAGTACATGTGTAGTATTATACACGTACTGTATGTGAAGACTGGGGAAGGTTATAATGATGTCATACTGGATTACCTGACTTGTAAGGAATAACGTCCGCTGAGGTGTCCCGTTATAGGGAAATAATGGACGAGGTGGAAGCGTTTTAACAGTCTGACGACGAAGCCAGAGGACTGTCCATTATTTCCCTATAACGGGACACCTCGAAGGACGTTATTCTGCTTATCACAAGGTACAACCAGCGTTTGAAACATAAAAGAAATATGTAGTTCACTTTTAAAAGGTGCTAACGACCGTGCTTAATTTGCTGTACTATATTCTTAGGTTACTGACCACAGTAAGCTTGATGATAATAGCTGATTCCATTGCTGCTTGCTAATTAAACTGTCGTTTTCTATTGTCGCCATAGTTACCATTCAAAAGAGCACTGATATAGAACGGTGATTAAGGTTTTTTTTTACCAGATCTACTTCATAGGTGTCCTGTTATCTAGAAATAATGGACACCTTGTCAACCAATCAGAAAACAGCATTCCATTCCACCGTGTGATAAGGTGGATTGCAGCACCTGATTTTTAGGCCAGCCACAGCCCTTACCAGGGTAGAGATTGAACACGCCCTTCCTGTGCTCCTCGTCATTCCTGACACTGAATGGGAGTCCGTGGAAGTGGACGGCATGGAACTCGCCCCCACTCCCGACGTTCATAAGGTGCCATCTCACCGGTTGGTACTGTTCAATAGCCAGTCCTGGAAGTGTCTCTGCCACGTACCCGTTAATGGCTGCCAAGGAAGATTTAAGTTAGATCAGTCAATCAATCAGTCTCTCAGTTTTGTTCTGTGATTCTGTCTCTCTCTTTATCTCACTCACACACATATGTATACGCCTATGCATAGTGTAGGCGGACACACACACACACACACACACACACACACACACACACACACACACATACACACATATACAGACACCGACATATGAACGTACACATGTCTTCAGCCAAATAATAATTCTCTTTATATTTGCCATTACAGACAAAGTACACAGTACCCTGTACAATCCCTAATGATTCAATCTGCCTGTGGGTTAAAACAGAGAACACATCGTGCTACAATTATCTTTGTTGTGTTCTCTATTTTATGGGCACAACAGCATCCTCTTGGGTTCTCCTGATAACAACACCTGCATCTCAGCACAATCTTCCGATAAAGAAGACTCATTTTGTATAATAATAAAGTTCTGTGAGGTGTCTTATTAAGTAGAGTGCATAATGGAAGCCAGGATGGAACCATGGCATGCTATCAAAAAGCACTATGATAGCAGCGCAAGCATGATTCACTACCCATTACTAGGACTCGACTGCCGTGCACCGTGGGGCCTCAGATTGATTTTACAGTATAAACATATTTCCCACTATCTATCCTTCCCTCTCGTTCCCAGTGTCTCTCTTTACCCTGGTAAAATTTAAGAAAAACTAAAAATCCATTTTAAAGCTGCTTTGTGGTGGTTTTTAAGTTAGAAATGAAGATTGAATAATATAACTGCCTGTGCTCTGTGTTATCTAGATATCCAGTGCAGTTAGCATGCAAGACAAGTAGCAGCAGGCAAATACAAGTGATTGCAAAAGCTACAGTCGAGACAATTCAAAACAGACAGAATTCTACAAACCCAATTCCAAAAAAGTTGGGACGTTTTTAAAATGTGAATAAAAACAAAATGCTATCATTTTCAAAAC
>JASCQY010000072.1:13689668-13692780 GCA_030264315.1 Sardinella tawilis | reverse complement strand
CACACACACACACACACACACTGGAGCAGAAAGAGCCAGAGTCTCACGCTGTGCTGTTATTTCTCTTCGCTCGTGACTAATACTGCTCATCTGCGTAGGGGGAACTTTATTAGATTTAAAAATGATCAAGTTCGCAAAAGGCTCGCATGGAGACGGGATATCGTCTTACACCATCTCATCTCAAATACGAGGCCCATGCGGCAGCTCTGTTTGTTTGGCTGAGCACACATCATACATCAGCTTTTACAGTATGCGATCTTCTCACTCTCTTACCCGCTCTCTCTCTCCTTGTTTCTCTCTCTTTCTACTTTGTCTTTTTCTTTTTCTTTATTCTCATTTTCTCCCTTTTTCTCTCTCTCTCTCCGTCTCTCTCTCTCTCTCTCTCTCTCTCTCTCTCTCTGATTCAGATTCAGATTCAAAGTGCTTTATTGGCATGACAAGGGCACTCGTATTGCCAAAGCAGTTAACAAATAGTACAATACAGTTAGTACAGTTTGTCAAAAATATAATAAAATAAAATTATTATAGTACTGAGCATGTTTGTGTCTCTCTCTCTCTCTCTCTCTCTCTCTCTCTCTCTCTCTCTCTCTCTCTCTCCACCTCTCCAACCCCCACAGGATGAAGAAGGTGTGCTTTAAGACCTTGGTGGATGAGGTGCAGGAGCTGGAGGCTCTGTCCAAGGACCCTGGAGCCGTGGTGCACGGAAAGAGGTAGGAGGCCGGCCTTATCTGCCAAAGATCACATTACCCATAATCCCCCAGCAGCCAGGTGTCCCTCAGCAGGGCCGCCCTCCACACACACACACACACACACACACACACAGAGAGCACACACAGAGCATCCCTACCCCCACCTCCTTATCTGATAGAGTATCACCTGACATATTAAAGGAGAGAACACTCATGTTCTAAAGGCATTTGAATCTTTAGATTTTTTTTTTCTTGACATATAAGAATATTTGAAAATTGACTGCTAGTGCCCAGGCCTGAAGCCTCAGAAGAAGTCAAAGTGCCCTCCAAACCCCCACCTCCTACCCACCCCTCTATAGATAGATAGATAGATAGATAGATAGATAGATAGATAGATAAGTAGATAGATAAGAAGTACTTTATTAATCCCGAAGGAAATTACATTTCGTCTATATGCGTTTTTCTGCCATAACGTGTTACCTGGTGCTTTGTGTTTTTAATTGGTCTCTTATTTCCATTGACTTAAAGGCGAGAAGACAATAAAGGTTAGCATGGACTATAAGGTGGTAAGAATGTAGCTAGCTAGCTAGTGAGCTAGTTCAGAGCCCAGTAGAGCGCCCCAGTGCAGTAGAGAGCAGTGCAATGCACTCTCGGAGTGAGTGAGCCACATCAGCAGCCACACTAGCCCCAGACGAGCCCCAACATTTAGCATTATCAGCAGCTCCAGTAGCCCCAGATGAATCCCAGCATTAGCATTAGCCGCAGCCCCAGTATCCCCAGATGAGTCCCAGCAGTAGCAGCAGCAACAGCGTTAGCATTAGCATTAGCCGCAACCCCAGATAAGCCCCAGCAGTAGCAGTCGCGGCATTAGCATTAGCAATAGCTGCAGCACGGGGCCTGGAGGAGCCAGACTAGCGGCAGCCATCCATGGCCTGCAGAATTGGGCAGCTCCGCTGATACTAGAGGAGCTTGGCTAAGCCCCTGTGCTGCCTGCCCTGCCTGACTCTTATTGCCCTGCCGTGCTGGAACACACAGTGTTCTAAGCATCTACTCAATCGCTCCATAGAGTCCTGTATATGAATGACAATGCAATATTGCCAGGAGCTCGTCAGAGTCCATGGGTTGATGTTTTCAGTGAAGTCTGAAAGTCTGCAGTCGGTCTTAGTCTATGGCCAACCTGCTCTTTCTGTCTTTCACTCACACACTCTTTCTGGGGCCTCCTTTTACTCTTGAGTGTGTGTGGACCCCTCTTCTTAAAAAAGACATAGAGATGTGTGTGCGGGTGTGTGACGGAGACTGTCCCTACCTTTGTGATTCCCTCTGCTCTCCTACACACACACACACACACACACACACACACACACACCTACGTCCATCTTTCCATTCCTTACTTCTTTCCATTCCTTCAGACGGTCTTGCGTGGGCGTCTCTTGGGCTCTGTCAGACCCGTCTCTTCTTTTCAGCTCCTCTCTCTCTTTAATCTCATCTCCTCTTTTCAACTCCTCTCCTCTCTCCTTGTCCTCCTCTTCCATCCTCCTCTTCACTCCTCTCTTCCTCTCTTCCTCTCTCCCGTCCTCCATACTTCTTTCCTCCTCTTCTCTTCTCCCCTCTCCACATTTGGCCTCTGATATTTCCCCGTGTTCCTCTCCTGTAATAATAAGTAGTGTTTTGCTTTTTGAGAATGTATTAACCCCCCCCTCCCTTTCTCTCTCTCTCTGTCTTTATCTGTGTCTGCAGTTTGACTGAGAGGGCTCAGCTCTTGAAGAATGTCTTTAAGAAGAGCACTGTTAGTCTTTACCGATCCGATTCCATGCAGCAAAACCTACTCCGTAAGTTAACCTCACACACTACACACTACACACACACACACACACACACACACACTCACACACACCACACACACGTGAGCCACAAATCACAGTTTGCAGTTACATACAGAAGTACATCTGTATTCTATCTTCACTGACTATTATCAGTAGTAACAGATGCATATTCACACACACACACACACACACAAACCCTTGGACGTGAATATGCAAAAGGCTGTTCACATTGCACTATTCAAACCTAGCAGTGCTGTTTTGTAGTCTAACTGACTATTAACAGTAACCACAGGCCCATATGTATTCCCTTGAGAGACTTTCAGATCCAGAAGGCCGTGCAGCCTGTGTGTAGGTCATATATACATACACACACACACACACACACACACACATGATATCAACATGTGACAGAAGGCCAAAGTAGAGGCTGGAATTTGTCAGCTTTTAAAAGTCGTTGGACACAATTTCACATAAAATCCGACTCCTCTTCTGTTTCCAAATGCGGTAATGTGTCATCTGTCATTCTGTCATTCTGTCATGCGGTAGTGTGTCTTGGACACACGCAGCCTAATATGAGAGCAAGACAAACATAGGGAGGCA
>JASCQY010000072.1:13682168-13687168 GCA_030264315.1 Sardinella tawilis | reverse complement strand
CTGTTATTGTTTTGACAGTTTCCTGCAGAAGTTAGTGGTTTTCTGCCGTATGTTTTTGTTTTGTTTTGTTGTTTTGTTTTTTTGTTTTGTTTCGTACAGCATCATTTTTGATAGCTCTTAACAATTAACTTTGCATTCCATGTGTTTCTCGGCTGCGACGATCACAAAGGTGCCTATCTAGGAGTTTAGTTTAGTTTCCCCGTTTCCCTGCAAAAGAAAGTATTTCCAATTTTACTCCTCGCTACTTCTCATATTGCCGTGCTCCACGCCACGGGAAAAAAAACATCCCTCTCAGTCCCCCAGCGGGAACGTGAAGGGCCGCATCCCTTTTTGTGGGACGCGCAAACAACTCTGCCTGGTCATGTAACACAGGGGGTGGTGGGGTGATGGGGGGGGTGTTGGGGCGGCGTCTGTCCAGTAGACAGACGAAATGAAAGTCTTTGTCCGCAAAACCGACGGCTTGCGAGCAGCAACTTCCGTTTCATCCATACTTTCTCCGTCAGCACGGAGAGTCTGTCCTACAAAACATAAGTGCCATTAGCTCAAGGGAAAACAAAATGAAAGAAAACAACAAAAAAAAAAGAGTGATAACCCGGAAATCCACACAGTATTGTTTAAAAGAAATACTTTGTGTCGATAGTTATTTTGTGAATTTGTATTTTTATATTGGACAAGTATGACTTTTCGGATCGACCTGCTTTGTAACGAATTGTCCTTTTTTCCAGATAATGACAGTGGTGAATGAGGTGCTTGTTTTGTTTGTTTTTTTAGTTCCTGTATGACTAAAATGTCTGTAATATTGTTATTAATGCTTCTTAATTTATTTATAGTCCAATTGTTGTGCTTTTTTGTTTTTTCTTCTCCCTGTGGGAGATCAGGTTGTAGTACAAGTATTCAACGGGTGTTGTCTGCATGTGCATGTCTGGGTTTGTGTTTGTGTGTGTGTGTGTGTGTGTTTGCGTGTGCGTGTGAGGTCTTAATTTTGTAAGCCTAGGCACAGTGTAGTAATTGGAGAAGATTGTGTTCTGTTGATACTGAGATACTATGGGTTTACTCAAACCTCCTTTTGAGCTTACAAGAATTTCTACACTGTGCGTGTGCGTGTGCGTGCGTGTGTGTGTGTGTGTGTGTGTATGAGTGAGAGAGAGACTGAGTGTGTGTGCGTGCGTGTGTGTGTGTGTGTGTGTGTATGAGTGAGAGAGAGACTGAGTGTGTGTGCGTGCATTTCTGTTCATGTGTGCTGCTCGCTCTTGCATCTGTCTGCACGACTTGACAGGTGTAATGATGAACTACTGTTAAATGCTGCATGGCTGTGTGTGTGTGTGTGTGTATGTGTGTGTGTATGTGGGTGTGTGTGTGTACTGTACTGTACTGTATGTATGTATGTATGTGTGTGTGTGTGTGTGTGTGTGTGTGTGTGGTTAGACCCTGTGTTCCAGTCTGTCTCCATTTCGGGCTGGTTGTGAGGGAACCATCGTCTGTACTGCTAGCTTGACAGATGTTGCACAATGCATTGTTTTAACTGTCCTGTAGTGGATAATTGGTATTAATGACCACTAGGTTCTACTATTATTTATCTGGCTGTATGTTTTAATCCAGTTTTCCTTTCATTTCTCTCTCTTTCTCTCTCTCTCTCTCTCTCCACGTCTCTCTAACTTTTCTCATGTGGTGTTCTTTAAAAAAAAAAAAAAAATCCTGCAGATTTTTGACTATCTTGATTTCTCTTTCTGGGGATGTACAGTACAGTGAGCAAAAGTATATATACATTTCAGGCTTTGTTGTTTTGATGGGCTTTTTTCTGTCACTGTTGCTGGTCTTCATCAGATGTCACAAACTCTGAGCTCTCTTGTTGGTCTACTGATGTGAAAGCTGTGGTGAATGGCTTAGGACTGTTTTGCTTTTCATTTCTTTTTGTTTGTTTTTCACTTATTCGTCATCTGTGGAAGTTGTTTGGTGGTTTGCATGAATGGAGAATTTAAAAACAAACAAAAAAAAAGTTCAGTTTTCAAGTGTTTCAAACTGTACTTTGATTCTCTCCCTCTCACGTCTTGGTCACTTTAAAGAGGAAAATGCACTTTTTCTATTTGAATCTCTTTTCCCCTCCTTCTTTCTTTGACCTCCTCTGTTTGATGATTGTTCAGCATGTTGGGACTGCAAAAACTTTTAAGTGTTTCTGTCTTTTACTGCCATAAAGGACTACTGAAATAAACTTTACAACTGGAAAATGGACACTCGAGCCTGATGTCTCATTTTTGATAACGCAGCCCTCTCCTGGTCCACTGGGACTCCCATCTGATTCGCCCCCTGGGAGCCATTTGAGCCGATTCGGCGAACGTGCGGGCGTTTCGTGTGAAATTGAATTTCCATGTGGTTGTGATTGCGTTTTTTGGAAATCCAGCTTGACGGTCAATTGGTGACATGCGCCTGCAGTTTCATGCACCATTTTGCAAATGCCAGATTAGCTAAGTGGCCCGTTCGACAAGTGGGAGACAAGGGTACGAGTAGCCGTGTAGTTTCTGAAAAGCAAGGATTTCATCTAGAACCAAGGAAAGGCATCCTGACCCCTCATGCACCAACTCCATCCCACCCTCCAAATCGCTCCTTAAAGAGGCCAACCAGTGGTCTCTCTCCCATGACGGTGTCTGTGTCTGTGTGTGTGTGTGTGTGTTTGTGGTGTGTGTGAGTATCTTTAAGTGTATTTTGTGTGTGTGTGTGTGTGTGTGTGTGTGTGTGTGTGTGTGTGTGTGAACTAAACAGGACATGCGAAAAAGTGCAGCATATCCAAACAGGAAGAGGCAGGGAGAGACGTTGTGAAAACATCCGTGCGCTGACACACTCGACACGCAGATGGCATCATTCTGATCATGTTTCGCCGCGTTTGTTATTATTGCGCTGGAGACCGACTGGCCAGGCGTTCGCCTGGGTTTGGGCTCTCTGGTCATCTCGGGGCTCGGCCATGTCGTCTCCTGTTTGCATTTACCATAACAAGCAAATTGTTAGTGTTATTTTTAAGTGTATCCAGTGTCATAGACTGTGTCCTCAAAACTGAGTTAAATCCATCAGGGCGTACACCAAGACGTAAGGAACCAGATGGCTCTTTTTTCCAAACATTTAACAGGCTCTACATGGTTTTGTGAGTGTGTGTGTGTGTGTGTGTCACTGTGTGTGTGTGTCTATCTCCATGATCTCAAAGGTTCTTTTTATATCAGTGGTGAACCTGTGTGAATGTGCATTGACCTCTCTTTTCCATAAAGGGCTTGTTAGAAAGAAAATCATGATGTGCTTTAAAAAAAACAGACATGATGCCATTCTCTACTTTAATAATCATTGTATTCCTTGTATATGAAGTCGTACATAAGACGTGAAGTGGATTTTAGTTTCTGAGGTGGATGAGAGTTGCTCTTATAGGGTTGGGGAAGTCCTTGCTGATCAAACACTGGTACAGACGATCCAAATCTGTGCTATTGGTCTGCTCCGACAAACATTAATTTTGTAGAAAAACTACTGGGGTGAAAAAAAAAAAAAAAAATCAAACCAAATGAACAGATTCGTCTTTGCTTCTATAGTGACCTATATGACAATGCGGCTCTTCCCTGATCTCAGTCTCATTCTATAGCTATAGCTGTGGTGAGGTGAGTTGTTTAGAGTGCAGCGGCTCATTGAAGCTCAAAAATCCACCACGTGGGTATCAGACCACAGAGAGTCTCATTAAAGCAGACTAGTATGCATGTGTCACATGTTAATGTTTTTAAAAAGCCTAGTTTACTTCCCCCCAAAAAATAGGTCTTCAACATCATTTACATCCTGTAACATACAGTATATGAATAATCTATTCATGTGACAGTCTAGCCCTGAAGGAATGGTTGTTTATTATGTCTATGGCATGAACATCACTGCTCTTGCAGACCCAGCTTACCTGGGGTCGGTACACAGCTATAAAAATGACATTTTTTTTAAATCCAAAAGTAAAAGTTCATTCTTTTCCCTCTTTTAGAGGAGCCTTGAGATTGTCAAAATTTTAGAAAAAAAAGAATCCCTGGTTGTTTCCTTTTTTGAATGCCATTAGACGATGTGATACGAACATGTCCAACACAAACTGCCAACAGTTGTCATTTTAGTCCTCGTTTGGGAAGTTGGGATCAGTCGTCTGTCCGAACAACCGTGACAGAGAAAATCTACAAAATATTTAATGACCCATGTGTCATGGTATGATGGCAGGGCAGTAAGAAAACAACAGGAGGAAATAAGGAATGCGTATAAAAGTGCCCATAAAAAAACAAATCCATCGCTGGCTTGGTGCACTCTGAAGAGAGTCACATGCCCTGTATTTGGGTCTATAGAAAAAGCCTTCACAGCACAGTCAGTTGCTTCCTCTCTCTCTCTCTCTCTCTCTCCCTCTCTCTCTCGTGCCGTCGCACGTTCGGCTCCGGCACATCCCTGAAGGTTCTCAAGAAAAGGCAAAGACAAATCCTCCCCCCGCGGTATGATTCTGCAACCCAACCAAAAGGCGCCACTGTGAGCACCCATTGCTTTGTCCTTACGCACACACACATACACAACACACACACACACACACACACACACACACACACACATACACACAGGCGACTGACATACACTCTTTCCTAGGCGGAGGGTTCAGAGTGTGTCCAGGACCAGTCAGCTCTGGCTGAAGTCGGCGAAGCCCTTGGCCGCGCCGAAGGGTTCAGTCTGCAGGGGAAAGAAGTACTGCTGGGGCAGCAGGAAGCCCGAGCCCTGGGAGGGGTGGTGGAGCTGCAGGGTGGTATGGGAGTGGGAGTGGGCATGGGCGTGGGTGTGGGCGTGCGAGGGTGGGTGTGGGTGCTGGTGTGAGTGCGAGTGAGGATGAAGATGAGGATGAGGGGGCGGAGGAGGAGGGGGAGGTGGAGGTCCGTGCGAGTGCGACAGGCCGCCGTGGACACACGCCGTGGGGGAGCTGTAGGGGGGAGGTGGGGCCGGTGGCAGTGCCGGCTGGGTGGCCT
>JASCQY010000072.1:13639086-13668685 GCA_030264315.1 Sardinella tawilis | reverse complement strand
AAACACGCTATACTTTTGACCTATTCGATTTTGACCTGGGTCATGGCATAGACACCCACTGTTGTGTACACAAGACTAAACTGTATTTCAGGCTAATCATGCAAATACTGTCTTGATGGGAAAGAAGCTTGACTGTTAATGCATAACCAAAACACAAGACTGGTATTACTTAACCAAAGCCAAGCTACAAGTTTCAGAACAGCTCAGTTGCTGATCCTTGATCAGTCATGCTGCTACTGTAGGTTGTAGGGAAACCATCTGGTTTCAAGTTGTTAACGGTTCTGGGGATTCCCACGGTTATATACTGTAGTGAGACACCATTTTCCATCCCATAGTAAAGCCTGCGCTGGGAGACCTCACACCCTCAATCTCTGTGCTCACTCAGCATGTGCTTTTGCTTTCGCTGGGCGCTAGACCAGAGGATTAGAAAGCTCGGCTTCTTAAAACAACATTTCCCCCAAGTTGTAAAAGATGACTTAGCAAAAAGACTGTCTTTCCCACCTACTTTTGGAGCTCTTCCTCCATGTACATAACTAATAACGGAGAGGAGGACACGATGTAGCTGACAAATAATTCATGCTTATTATAAGCCTATAAAAGATGAACAGCAAAATCATATTTGTTCAATTCTGAGGTGTTCATTTCTGAGAAATTCGTAGGCTAAATAGTTTTAAAAACTATTTAAGAGCTCCCTATTTTAGTCTAAGGACAATAAAACCATTACTTATTTAATTCTTTTAATAGTTGTCTTAGCAGATGCCATATTGTATGATAAATATTATATGAACTCAAATTAATGATAAAATCTACTTCTACTGAATACATTGAATTAATTTATCCTGATCAGATGGCAGTTTTTTGTGACTTTGTTGTTTCACCCCCAGGGCAGCAAACAGCTGTTGGGGAACTACCCACTCTTCATCACCAACAAGCAGTGGGATGAAGCTGTGAACTCCTCCAAAAAAGATGGCCGACGCCTGCTCCGCTACCTGATCCGGTACGTCTTCACCACGGACGAACTTAAGTACTCCTGCGGCCTTGGCAAGAGGAAACGCTCCGTCCAGTCAGGCGAGATCGGGCCTGAGAGACGACCTCTGAACCCAGTCAAGGTCACCTGTCTCAGAGGTAGGCCCATTGGCCGGACATCCCAAGTGAGCGTGCAACAGTAGTCATTTGCAGAGAATATGCATTTAACCCTATAGAAACACCACCACCACCACAAACAAACACCATACAAATACACACAAATGTCAACATTCTTGACAAACAATCAAAAAAGATTGTTGTAGCACACTCAGAACTTCTATATGCACATTTATTGGACCAAAGTTTCAGCTTACGCCTTCATCAGTGTCAATAAATGCGCAAACAGAAGTTTTGAGTGTGCGACAACAATCTTTTTGGATTGAAAGTACTGTTGAACCGTTGTACGCACCTCTTAAGGTGTGCGTTAATGATTTCAAAAAAACATTCATGACAAATGCATTTCTTTTTTTCATAAAATGTAATCCATTGCATAATAATTGTAATTCTTCTATTGCATAGTAATTATAATTCCATTTTTTGTCATGGCTGATGTGCTGTAAAGGATGTTATACGACAGAGGCTCTTAAGTTCAGATCTGTCACGGCCCTGTGGCCAAAGGCGCAGATTTAGGACCCAAGAGCAGACAGCCAGGCAGCAGATCAGTGACAAAAGGTTTAATGAGTTCATAAACATAGAAGTTGCCCAGAGTCCAAGACATATCGCTAACAAAAAATCCAAGGAGTAATCCAACGTAGAACATCAAATCCAGAGCTTGACAAACTTGACAAAACTTCAGGCAAACAGGCAAGAACAGACAACTTGACTTGACTTGACAGACTATAGCTTCACCAAAATGCACAGGAGACAAAGGACTTACATTGACTGCAAGACGAAGACGAAAATAACTCTGCAAAGCAGGAAACTCAGCAGAGGGTTAAATACTAAGATAGAGTAGACAAGTGACATCAGGTGTGGAGAACTCAATTAATAGACACTAAGATTGGTAGGACAGAGGAAAAACATGGAGTGGACAAAGCAGCATGACATGGCAACAAATGACAAGAGAACAGAAAACATGGAATCCAGATCTAGGGATCTGGACCGGATCATGACACAGATCTGTGCATATCTAGTCCACTCTAATCACGTCTGTGTTCCCACAGAGTTCATCCGAATGCACTGTGCTTCCAACCCAGACTGGTGGATGCCCTCTGAGGAGCAGATCAACAAGGTGTTCAGTGACGCGGTGGGGCACGCACGCCAGGGACGGGCAGTGGGCACCTTCCTGGGGGTGAGCGGGGCATGTGTGGGGGTTGGAGGTGGGGGAGGGGGTGGGGGAGGAGGCGGAGGCAGTGGGAGCAGCAGCAGTAGCAGTAGCCTTTACATGGAGGGGTTCGATGGCCAGTTGTCCCAAGATGAGCTCTTCCTCAAGCCTCCGCAGAATGGGCTTGGCGACTAAGACGTTCGCTTCAGTTCACCTTAAGACTTTCTTGAAAAGAGAAAGACAACCCTACGCTGTAGAGACACAAAAGGCCAAGCCACGTGTTGAACGGAGACTGAGGTTCGTCAAAAAGAAGCTCAAAAAAATACAGCTCTCCCCTTAAATGCCCCCACCCCTTTTGTGCCAAGAAGAGACTTCTTTCGACCTGTGAACATTCCAGAGTCCTCTCAGCACCTGAAAACCTCGACAGATTCCATTCTTACGTGTCTGTGTGTGTTTTCTCTGTTTTCGTTTCTGTTCCGTGGACCTCACCTTGCACAGGTCTGATTTCCATGGTAGGTTCGCCTCACAGTTGCACCCAGATTAGTATGATTTCTTAAAGTACTTTTTTTAGTATTTAAGGTATTATTATCAACACTAGTATTATTGCAATAGCCGTTTGCATTCCTACTTATGAAATGCCTTTGTAATGTAAAGTTTTTTATTACTCAGGATATAAGTTGATATTTTTGCCTCATTGCTATATCTGCCATGCCATAAACTGTGGTTCTGAATGTACTGGAATATACTGTTTAAGTAAGTTATTTGACAAAAAGAAAGATATTACTCCATGCATAAGTGCAAAATAATTGTTAATAGATTGTTATGGTGCTATGGAAAAATCTGATGTTTTATTTACCGAAATCAACTTTACAAATCAACAATTATATAATGCATTTGCTTTGTCAGATCAGAGAACAAAGTGCCATGTTGTACCAAGACATGTTGAATACATACACACAGTGAAAACTCTGTATGTATAACCTAAGAGTGACTAAGTATTATCTTCATGGGTTTCTATAGACCCGCTTTGTGACATATATGTGACATGTTCAAAGTCTCCTACAGACCAAAATAGCACTTTTCATAATAACCTTTACACGATGGCAGACAGTCTCTTGGGAGTTTGCAAGGCATCGCCGTGTGGAGTGTATTTTTACATTTGCACTGTGTGTGTAGAGCTCTGCTCTAAGGGTTGGACCTGCATCTGTGGAAATTCCCTGACGTATGATTTAATTTAAACTTCTCCAACAGCATGTTATGTCTGCTTGTCTTACCTTGTCCAGATCTTTAAGAAATGGGTTGGGTTAAAAAGCCTCCAGCACTACGGCTTGTCATTGTGCTGTACCATGTTGTGACTGTTATCATGTAGCCACCATCGCTCTCTGCAAATTAACCTTCTACTCTCAGAGCTACCCTGTCCACACTGTGAAATGACAGACTAGCAAAATTTGACATACATGTACTTGTGATTTCTTTTTTCAGTAGCCTTTTTGTCAGTTGAAATAGTTTCCGTACAAAAAAAAAGCTGAACAGGGGTCCTTTACCAAGCAAATTGGATTAACTTGGACTGTTCTGTAACTTCCTTAACAGTGATATTAAAGATGACTACTTACAGCTGGGCTTGTCTGGGATGTCAGTTGGATGGAGCTCGCTTCTTTAGGAGCAATATGACTCTGTGTATACAGTTACTGTCTCTGAAAATGCCTCCTGCCTCCCTACCACATACAGTACCAATCAGGTAGAGCACCTACAGATATTTTTTTTTAGTAGTGTGTGGGGCACATGCATATAGGCCGTCCACAGCAGTATGCCATTTCGGAAACAGCAAACGTATTCCACCAGATGGCGGCCATGTTCAATCTAATGGGCTTTCTTTCTTACCCACAAGACAAGTCCTAGCAAATTATTTAAATGCTAAGGAAAGTGTCTTATACCGTGTGTAATGATATAGGCTATGCATGCTCCTCTGCAACTGTATACTTCAAGAAGTCGGGCCGGGGGTGGGGGGCGGAGATGGGGACTATTTTTGGGTGGATGTATGATTTACCCCTCTCACGTCTAATTATTGCCTGCCAGGATAGGCCTAGGTCAGGTATGGTATTAGCTGCGTTTATAATGATTTTATAAGGCCAAGGGATAACGCAAAAATACTATTATTATTATTAGTATTATTATTATCATTATTATTATTATTGGTATTGGTATTATTATTATTACTACTACTACTACTACTACTAGGTTACTACTCTTACTGTTACTGCTACTATAAATGCACCACTACAAATACATGTTTCACACTGTAGGGCACTGTACTGCAAGGGTGAACTAAGCCCAAGGCTGGGCCTGCTGGTTAAGTTGGTCTCATATGTAACCGACCCAGAGCGCGACCCTTAGATAATCTGCACGGGCAAACTGTTATCACTGGCCATCAGTTATGTAACCTCCTCTGCCATTCTGGGAGAGCTTCGTGATTTCCCGTGAAAATAATGATGTGGGCACAAGTAGACGGATTTAGAGTTGATAGTGGTGTTATCTTGCAGCAGAGCGCCCCGCCCTGGTTTTGGAGACGAACACAACTTTTCTTTCGGTCAGCAGCAGCGGCTGTCACCGCATAGGACCGCATTACTAAATGGTGCGGCTGTGATGAGGCATTTGTTCGTTCCACCTCGGTTTATTTTCTCGCATCGTCGTTTACAATGGTGGCATAATGCATCATATAGCCTGCATGCGTGAAACGAGATCATTGCGCATATGACGCTGCGAAAGTGAAGCTTGCTCTATAGTTCGGCAGATATCTGACACGCGGGCTGCAATTGTTACAGTGGGCGGGCCGTCATCACAATGAATTATCAAAATCTGTGAAGATGTTGGACTCAGGAGCCGAGAGAGTAAACAGTTTGAAGGCCTGAAGTTAAACCACGCGTGAGGAAGTTGTTATTGTCGGCTGGTGGCATTGTGGTAAGCAAGCGACAAACGAATGCGCAGCATAGCATTTTAATATCCAATGACGGATATTCCTCCGGATTGTATCGTATGCGTTTGGGGGATTATGCAGAGATTTTCAGCCTGCCTGAACGAGCAAACACAGTGAGTTAGCTGGGCCGGACAGACGCAAGGGCGAGGGCACAGACGCCAGCGGACCGAATGCGCAATTGTCAAGACCGTTAGACAATTCCTGGAAAAAACAGCGGAGTGTGAGGAGGAAGGTTCCTCTCCCCAGTGCTCTCCCACTGCAGGCATCCAGCTTATGTCATAGCAAACATTTCAGGATGCCTTTGATAAGCCTGGACGACGACGATCAGAGATGGGTTCCCACGCATGTAAATGTGACCGTCCTTCGGGCAAGGGGACTGAGAACGAAGGGCAAGCACGGCAGCCGCTATGTTTACACCATCATCCAGCTCGGTAAAGAGAAATACACCACCGGTTTGGTGGAGAAGGCAGCGGAACCTGAGTGGAATGAAGAATGTACTTTCGAACTTCTGCCCGGGTTGTTGGAGTTGGCTGGAACGAGCGCTTATCCCCCGGGGAGCAGCAACTTGGTCCTCACAGTGATGCATCGAGTCCTGATTGGACTTGACGTGTTCCTTGGTCAAACTATTGTCCCCCTGGACAAGGTCTTTCAAGATGGAGTTTGTCCGAGAAATGAGTAAGTTTCAGTTATAATTGGCAGTGGGGCATGTGATGAATGTGTAACGTTAGGCTTTCATCTTTGAAGAAAGCCTTTGATTGTTTCACAAAATGGCAATTTCTTGGACCACCTGAAACTAATTTGTCGTGGACCTGAGTTTGTAGGTTGCCTGAAAATGCCTCTTTTGAGACTGGTGTCACAATTTAGCAGCCAAAGATTAGTGGGATAGAAGGACATTTGGGAAAAAGCAAAAACAAACAAAAAAAACATCAGGCCTACTGCTTTGCATCGCAGTAGATTGTCCCAAAGCAGAAAATAATAGGCCTATCTACATGTCATGTGGACTGAAGCTCACTTCTGTGTTGTACCTTAAGAAACTGTGGAAAATAGGAGGTTGTACTAACACACAATATGTTTAAAAGTATTTCGGATATCACCCACTACATTCCTCAGATGGCACAGCGCATCCGGCTGAGATGCCAGTCTCAGCAGTGCAGCATTTGTTTGGGCAGCACGCTGTACGTGCCAGGCACTGACAGAACTCTTACAGCAAACAGACACTCAAGAAAGCTACAGTGCTACAATGCGATGACACTCTAGAAAATTCCATGCCTTGTACTTCCCCTGTCGTCCACACTTGTGAAAGTGCTCACATTGCTTACATAATTGAGGAGGACAGTCTTTTTTTCTGTGCTGTTTAGTGGGGTGAGGTTTTAAGCAAGTCATCTATTTCCCTCATCATGATACATTTCAGGCATTTAGAGTGCACACTGAGACAAGCTAATGGGCCCTCTGGTTTAGAGAATAAATAGGCCTATAGCTAGACCACCTAACTAAAAAAAAAGTTATGGTATCAACATTTTCCAAAACAAAGCAATATACTAGGCCTAAACCTATCTGAAAGAGTCATACGGGAGGTAATCAAAGGAAGAAGAAAAGGCAATATGCTGTGTAGGATGGGAGACTTAAATATCACAGTCTGCATTCTGTGCACCATTTACACTTCTATAGTAGTAGTAAGCTATGAATGTCAGTGCTCAGTATCTATTTGTCAGATTTACCAAGCAGTACGTTTCAGTAGAACACATTGTCCTCTTGACTTTTTTTCAATATGGAAAAGATTGTTTGGACTGTGCATTTTGCAGGCAGGCAGGCAGGCATCGCAAGGAATGGGGCGGCTGTGACAGTCGGACACGTGGAGTTACTCGTGGGGGGAATATGTCTGGACTGCACATGCAGTCTCAAGCCACCAATCCAGAGGGTTCGGGGGAAAGACAATGCCACACATCTGGCTTCAATTCTGAGGTCCGCCTCTATTCCTCTTACACCAGTGAACGAGGCCCACACTGTATAGGAAGGCGCTTGCTTTGGCCCCAGCGAATGTGTCTGCCTAACACATAAAGTGCAGACTAGGAGAACAATACGGTCAGAGCATACTTTTGGACTTAAAGACCAAGACGAAAGAAGAACTTAGATGGCACTAGATAGTATCCCATGCAGAAATTGCTTCATTGTTGTTAGTGAGGAAGTAAAATGACTGGCAATCAACTGGATCTTGTGAATGCACTATCTGAGATTTAATTTCTCTGAACATTCGAAACTCCCAAGATGCTGTGCCACTCGTCATCTTTGAAATAATACATGAACTACTGTACATGATCTAATCACAGAGGCAGCTAATGAAACTCAATGTAATTTATCTAGCTTTTTGGACTGTATATTAAGAGTTTTTCACTGTGCTACTTAATGACATGCACAGTACTGTCTTATAACCATCTGTTTCATAACTATTTCTCCCTGCTCTGACTGTAGGTGGTTTAAGCTCCACTCAAAGGTAGGCAGGCCAGAGAAAGAGCGCGGGGACTTGCAGGTAACAGTGCAGTTCACCCGCAACAACCTGACAGCCAGCATGTACGACCTGTCAGTCAAAGACAAGCACCGCTCGGCCTTTGGCAAGCTGAAAGACCGCGTCACGGGCAAGAAGCGCGACTTGGAGTCCTCCTCTGCCATCGTTCCCGGCCGCTACGCAGCCCTCTCAGGGTCCGCGGGTCAGCCGTTCGGTGAGGGGACGCGAGCGGAGGACGAGCAATCAGAGGAGCCTCCCAAGGAGGAGAGGGAGCGCAGGGGCAGCAAGGTCAAGGACTTCTTCGGCAAGCTGCGCAAATCCTCGGACACAAGGTCCTGCTCGTCCTTGGCCTCGGACAGCAGCATGGCGTCATCAGCAGGAGAGCCTTTCTGCCCTCCAGTGGAGCTCTCCAGCACCCCCATCTACAGCAGCAGGGTGGTGACCGACAGCTTCCGCGGAGACACCGAACCTGGAGGAAAAGGTTGGAGCCAAATCTTATTGATTTTCCAAAAGGATGGATAGGGAAAGTGCTATTGATTATTGCAGCAGGAGGTCATTTTGACACTGACAGACATTAAAAGGCAATGTGGGAAGCAGCATTATAAAACACAAATATGCATGTAAGCACAATGATGATGCATTTTTGTAATGGACAGTTTGGCCACATAAGTTATTGAGAATGTTTTTGTGTGTTGCAATATAATAATTAACTTAATCAATTTGTAATAATTATTGTAATTTAGGGTGACAGAGATGCCTTTTCTTCATGGGTTTATATCAGTGACTCCATTTCATTCTCTTACTTTGTAATCTCAATCTCCAAACAGCCTTCACACCTCATGACCCAAAGGTGATGACCCACAAGCGTGCCTACAGCGACGAGGCCAGCAAAGTCACCACCACCCCCTCTACTTCCGCGGTCCCCCGGCCCTGCCCCGCTGTGGAGACCCTCAAGGGCCAGAGCTTGGCCCTGTCCAAGTCCTCGCTGTGCATCAACGGCAGTCACGTGTACGGCTCTGAACCGGCCAGCCCCAAGGTCCCCAACCCTGGCGGGGTGCTGCCCGCCAGACGGGCGCTGCTGGAGAAGTGTTCACCACTGTCCCGCTCGCTACAGAATCTCACACGTCGCACTGACGACCCCCAACGGGCTGCCCTGGCCGCAGGCGACGGCCGGCGCTGGTCCTTCGACAAGAGCAAGAGGGAGGAAGTGGACCCAGAGCAGGCTGCCACCCAGGGATCGGACGAGGGATCCTCGCAATCGGCTGCAGCCGCAGGTGGGGGTGTGGCGGCCGAAACGTCGGATAAAGGCAAGAAACCGAGGAGAACTCTGTTCTCAAGCGGGAGGAGCGACTCGCTGCCGGCCAAGTCTGACCACAGCCAGGCCAGTGCTGCTGCTCACGAGGGGCGACTCAGGGGCTGGTTTGGCTCCAGCGAGTCCCAGAACAAGCCAAGGTGAGTAAAGCCTGTTCAGCAGTGAGTGTTATCCTATACGAGAGCTTGTGGGGGAGCCCTATTTTTCTTTTTCAAAAAAAGACAGGGAACACGAGTTAAACACAATGCCATCTGTATGTGTGCTGCAAGTCTTTTTGTAGACCTCCATAACCTGAGTGTCATGTGCACACCAAAACATACCAATCTGCCCAATCTACCACAAGTGTCTGAGACACTGAGAGACCAGTTGTGTTGTGCTCTTTTATGCCAGGGTCACGAGAAAAATTAGCTTGCTCTTGAAATGGGACAGAGAAAATAAGCAATTAAAGGTTTGACCCATTCTGGCCTCTTTTCAGATTGGTTTGTTATGGTTCACACTCCTATTTCATGGACACACGACAGTTAAGGCTAAAGAGGGCTTATTGAGTAAAGACAGCAGTTGGTAGTTTTTACTGGTATTGTACGGAATTCTGGGAATTCCTGGGAATTCATTTGTGGTTCCCATAAAATTGGTCAAGCATCTATTAGCTTTTGTCCTCTTCCTCTTCAGCAAAATACTTACTGCAGAAAAAATGTCAGTTAATTATATCTTACGCTATTATTGTTATGCTGAATGTAAAAAAAATGTTTAGCAATTAGTTTAGCAAATATTTCCACTCCAGTTTTGTAGTATAGTACTATGTGTACAATTAGCTAAACGTCTACCTTACTGAGATTAATACTGACCAGATAGGCTTACTTAATGAAATAGACATTGCATAATTAAAGTAGGTGTTGTAGGAACAGCAAGAATGTGCCAGCACATAGAAAAGGAACAGTATTGTCAACGACTGTCGCTTCATTGATTTGAATGGCAACATCAAGACTTTTATTCATGCATCCCAGTATCCCTGAATTATTTTGATTTGACTTAATTTTTGCCAGCTTTCTCACACATACACTGTCTGATTGCCTGGATTTAAAATTAGAAAAAGATGAGTAAGTCACTTTGCCACTCCTCAAGTTGAAGTGTCAGGTGGTCCTCATTGCCCCGTTACTCACCCCGTATTTTTTCTGGCTGGATGATTGGCCATTAGCTGGCATAGCTCTAACTGTGCCTTCCCTCCACAGCCCGGAAGTCTCTCCTAAGGTAGAGAACAGCCCAGATACCCCCTCACCCCTCCACCTGCGCCTCAACGGCCAGCCCCAGTCTCAGACCCAGCCCCAGACCCAGACCCATCCCCAGCCTCCACCCTCCCCAGCCACCCATCCCACGCCCACACCCGTTCCCCCATCCCCTGCCAACGGCTGTCACACTAACCCGTTCACCACATCACCCACGACCCCCACCTCCATCCCCATTTCCCCGTCCAACCCCTTCCTCACCCGCTTGCAGACCAACCCCTTTTTCGAGGAGCTCTTAGCCGAGGAGGCGCTCAAGTCTCCACCGGCGGTCGGTAGCGGCAGCAAGGGCTACGCTGGCACGCCTCTCTCTCAGTACGCGGCCTACTTTGCCCGACCCGGCCTCCCCAGCCCCGGCCATCACGGCGTCACTCTGAGGGAGCGGACCAGCATCAAGAGGGAGAGGCCCAGGAGCATGTCCAGGCAGAGGTCCCTCCCAGTGCTGCTGCCCGGAAGTTCAGGACGCCCGGGGACAGCAGGCAGCCTGCCTAACTCCGCCACCAACCGCTCACTTTCGGAACACGGCAGCACGGAATGGGACGAGTCGTTTGAGGCCTTCGCCGCCAGCAGGCTGAAATCACCGAGCAGCACGGCACCCTCAGTACCAAACTCAGCAGCATCGAGACAGAACACAAACACATCAGTGTTCAGCGACCATATTACTCACCCGGTCCTTGACGTCCGAGGCAGTGGCGGTCATGAAGGACTTCCGCAGCCGGCAGATGTTCCCCCCCTGCCCCCGCGTCGACCCCTGGGACCTCCCAGAGACAGAAGCTCGGAGAGTTGGCTGGAGAGGGCAGAAGAACTGGCCGTGCAGAGAGAGGCCTGTTTCCTGACCCAATCAGAACTGGCCTCTCGTCAGCATATACGAGATCGAAAACACAAAAGAAACACCAAAAGCTGGCCCCTTGGCGATGAGCTCCCCACAGAAGGCCCAGACACAGATTTGCTTGCCGACCTAGCACACTACCATGGGAATGCGTGTCTCACATCGACAATAACAGAGGTTGCAGAGTTCAGCGACATTAACAACAGAGTTCTAACAAGCGGCGAGGATGGCTGGAAGGTAGGTTCACCAGAGAGAGACAGCCCAGGGGCACAAGAAAGACGCAATATGGAGAGAAAGAATAACGCACTGAATTCTTGTCATTTTGACGCTAAAAAAGATATTGTTCTTGACATGGCCCTGGGCTTCGCAACAGAAAACATATTAGATAAGAGCCTCATTTATGATGAAGATAACCCACAAGCCTCTCCAGTCCTCGTCAATAGTGTCAAAAACAATAGTGGAAACTCACTGAAGACATTTACCCATTCAGACATGGAGTCTTTAGATAAGGGTCTTATTGAGCTAAGCCTGAGGCCGGACTGTGCAGCAGATCACTCAGACAAGTCCAAGCTGACAAACGGAGTAAGTTCTTTTGTGGGCTCAACCCCAGATTCAAACAAAAACATTGACGGTTCCGACTTTGCTTTTGTGGACTCAGACAGCTCCCCGTCGGAGATGACGATAAACACTTTCGAGATTTACGATCAGAATGCCAACAAGATGATGACGGCTTATCAAATGTTCTCTGCCGTTGATTCCTCGGGGAACCCCATGTCTCCCCTGGAGTCGACGGCAATGAACTCTGACTTCAAGCCATCTGAATTGGAGATGCTCTCCAGCACAATGGCGCCTATTGCTGCAGTATGTGAAACAAAGCAACAGTCTGAACAGTGTGTCCTCAAAGCTGACTCACTGGGTGATGAGCAGAGGGATTGCTCACCTCATTACGAATCCTCCTGTGAAGGGAAAGGAGGTTGCGAGAGCCATGAGAATGCTTCATTTAATGAGGAAATTAGACTCGACTTTGGAGACGAGAGTCACACATTTTTTAACCGTGAGCTGCCACAGCACTCTTCGCTTCCCAAAGACCAGGCAGTTGGAAATGCTATGTGTTCAAAGATGATAGGGGAGGAGTTGACACCCACCCCAGCAAACAGTATCAACAAGTCTCCTCGACTGGGCTCTCCAGCCAGAAACAATGATTCATTGACAGATGCTCCATGCAACAAAGGTGGCTGTGTAGCTGGTGAACTAACTCTCCCTCAAGCACTGCAAGCGGAAAGCAACAATCAAAGACCAAGTCAAACCTCAGATCAACAAAACACACAGTTTAGTGGGTCAGCCACAAATAGCACCAAGTCAGGAGTTGGTGGAGGGAGCCACGCTGATGGAGAGCTCTGTGCTGGAGATGTAGAGAACCGCGTGGGTAACCACAACACGCTCGATTCCGAGCTGTCGGACCTGGAAAACTCGCAGGAAATGAGCTTTGCCGACTTGCACGCCAGCGTGGCTCCAAGTCCCTCTGGTGCGCAAAACTCCGCTAAACCCTCCACCCGTCCCACGCCTGCCTCTGACACTAACGCCACACCTGACCCCCACTCTCACTCCCACCCTCACCCCCACCCCGACCCCAACACGTCTCCTCCAAATGGCAAACTCAAAGCAGGAGGTGTCACCCATCTGGCCTCCTTCACCTCCTGCTTCTGCACCTCCCCCTCCACCCCCACCTCCACATCCACTCCCTGCTCCTCCTGCTCCACCTGCACTGTCCAGCCAATGGTTGACGCACGGCACAATGTCACGCCAGGGGAGACACAGCCAGCTAGCGGCCTCCTGCCCCATCCGGAGAGCAGGTGAGACCACACAGCTTCTCGGAGTGTATTCACTCTTCATCATTAAACGACAGAAAAAAAAAACGAGAGAGAGATAAAGAACAAGAAACACACCCACTCTCATTTTCCAGCTGATTTGACCGGTCTGGGTTTTTTTTTTGTTTTGTTTTTTTCTCGTGGAGGGTGTGAAATTTTGGGTGGCAGAAAATAGAACCTTCGGGTTGAAGGTTGACTCTCAAAGTGTGGCTGTTGGCTTTGCTGATGGTCCACTTTCCTTCCAATTCTCACATTTGGAATTTGTGTTTCCTCTGTTTGTTCTCACATACCCAGCATATTTGGTTTGACTTTTTTCTTTCTTTCGTTTGTTTTTGTTCTGCCTGTGTCTTTTTTCATCCCTGCCTGGGTTTATGACAGAGCATGGCTTGTGCGCATTCCTTTGCAGATTTTTTTTTTTTTTTTTAATTACACTGGTTGTCATGTTATTTTGGTTTTCCTTCACTCGTCCCATGTCCAGTTTGGCAGGTATACCACATACTTAGAAAGGGATACGAGGTGTGCTTTCAAAAGATCAAGACTGGTAGTAAATCTATGCCGATAAGAGAGACTCGAGCAACAAAGTATGAATAATTTGATTTAGAACCATCTGACAGATCTTCAGACAGATGACAGATGTTCACTGTAATCTTACTCACAATTTGGTGTTCATCATGACAAGTCAAGAGGTAATGTGCCCCTTGTAACTCCTCAATTGTGAAACATTCACATTGGATTAGTTTTAAGATACTGAAAAAGGAAAAAGGGTTGAGGGAAGAAATGCAATGAGAACCCAACACACATAAACTGCTGGTCAAAGATGTGGTGGTTCCCTCTCAGTAGAGTAGCCTGCTGCCGACTTATGTTGTGAAAAGTGCAATGTACTTAGTTTCTACTCTTGTAATAATGTAACCTTTTTGTTAGGAGGGATAACTAGCCAAATAATCATTATAAACGATGCGTCTAAGATGAGCCAAACCAAGGCCAATTAAACTAATGGAAAAATAGCCATGTGTAATTGAGCTAGAATCCAGACACTTACTAGCCTGGGAATACCCATGCTGCCTTGCGCGCTCGTTCCAAACTGCATGGCCGCCTGGAGACCATGGCCAAAATTTTCACATGAATTTGGGAACCAATCACACAACGGGGAGAGATGGCAAGACGACGTGCAAACTTTTGGACAAACAAAACCTGAAATCGAAATACGAGAAAATGTATAGGTGTGGTCCCCAGACTAAATCTCACTTGAGATTTAGGCTGGTGTTAGCCAGGCTAGACACTTACTATAAATAAGATCTCTGATCTTTTTTTGGAATATTTAGTGTTGGGCAATGTAGTGTAGGGTAACACATTTAGGGATGCTAAACATGTCAGTGTACTGTACATTCTTAATTCAGGTCAGGAGGAACTGTAGTCTGGTGATGACTAGTCCCTGTTCTCAGTGGTTTTGCTCCAGTTGTCTTCCAAGTGTTTTAATCAAGAAGGAAATCCATTCATTAGGACGTTAAGTTAGCATTACAATGTCACATCATGCGCCATTTAACTTACTAACAGACATCACAGGCGCCAAAGGGCCAGCTCTCTGTCAAAACTAAAGGGCTAACACACATTTGCACTGGCTGAGATATCACAGTCATAGCCATAAGTCCAGAGTTGTGATACCAGTCAAAGTATGACACGTGATGCTGAATTCCAGTTCACCAGATTCTTCTCTAAGTATGTGTGTTTGCACTGTCCGGCTTTGGTGACTGAAAACTAACTGCTGTAGGTATCAGGGTGTTTTAACAGCTAAGCATTATCCATCACAGTGAGGAGAGTCCTCATTCAGCCCAACACTTCTCCCAGCACGTCCTTTCTGATAGAGTAACTGAATGGGCGGTTCCATTTTCACTTGGCCATGTAGAGTGCATAGCAGTAGAGATGACTGAACCTCCTGCTAGGTTTACTAACAGTGACAGCTGCACGTACTGTAGAGTGCTGGTCGGTGTCTAACCTCTGTGTCGATGCTGTTCCATGACTGCCCATGCTCATCAGTCCACACCCGGTGAAGCCACTCACCACGTCGGCTCCGGCCGGAGACAGGAAGTCAGAGGGACGCTCTGTGCTGGAGAAGCTCAAGTCCACCATCCACCCGGGACGCTCGACCCAACCCACTGCAGCGGAGGTGGCTGAGAGAGAGGTAGGACCTGGGTTACCTCATCAGTACTTGGTCTCCTGGGGGAGGGGGGTCATTACCCTTTTCCCAAATGGAAGTCACATAATTGTTCTGGATTCTGACTCTAGGGAGGTTAGCCTTTAAGGTTTGTTTGGATTTTTACCCTTTGATTTTTATTTTTATATTTTTTGCCGTTGTTGACTTGCCAATACGTGTAAAGCGTCCATTCCCCCCCCCCCCCCCCCCCTAAGTCTTTCACCCAGATTCCACCTACAAAAGAGTCTTTGTTTGAAAGTTTAAGATATTTGATCGTCTGAAGTTGAAAAGCCTCTTTGAGTGTAGAAAACTGTGGTTTCAAGTAAGAGGGAAGTTCCTAATTGACTATGGATCTTACTGAAGACTAGCAAACCTTTGTGTTGAAAATAAATAAGTATGTCTTTTATACAGAACATATAGGTGGCCATTGCCAAAACTCCCTGTCACAGAATAGAGTCCTGATAGATTTCTCTGTTCTGTTCTGTTTTCTTAGCCTGACAAGCTCAATCCTCAGGGTGAAATCACCAGTTGTCTTTTAAACTGCCTCTGCAGGCAATAGGAAGGTGCTAAGACCTATGACAGCCATCTTAGTTGTTTTTTGCACTGTCACAGCCCTGTTGCCATGATGCTAAGCCTGCCTAATGACTCTCTACAAAGATTTCTTACCAAGCCTTGGTAGGACCAATGGTAAACCAGACTTACTGTTAGTGGGCTCTATGTTGCATATACAGACATACCGGCAGAGCAAAACTTTTTATTGCCACTAGGGTATATCTGTGTGTGTGTTTCTGTGTGGATGAAGAAAGAGAGAGGTATAAAGTTACAAGAATAGGCCACAGGCCAAAGAGGGTCAGAGCCCCCCCCCCCCCCAATCTCTCAACGATACCAACCTTTTTTGAAAGCTCTGGCCATGCCAAAAGAACATTAACACTGAACATTCAGTTTTCTATTTGGCCCGTAGCCTATATAAGAATATGCACAGAGGTGTCTGACATTTTTACCAGCACTGAGGACGCACCACTGTATGCACATGTCTTGACTTGTCCAGGCGCGTCTGTCGGAGGCTCGGGCCCAGTACCAGACCATGACCAACATGGAGCTGATCTCGCTGCTGCTGCAGCAGGAGGTGGAGGTGGAGCGGCAGCGGGAGGAGGCCGAGCTGCAGGGGGCGCTGTTGGAGAAGCGCGAGGCCGAGCTCAAGAAGATGAAGGTGCAGGTGCGCGACCTGGAGGACTACATCGACAAGCTGCTCGTGCGCATCATGGAGCAGACCCCCACACTCCTGCAGGTACGCTCCCGCTACAAGTGACAAGAGTGCCCCCTGCCTCTCTCTCTATGTGTGTGTGTGTGTGTGTGTGTGTGTGTGTGTGTGAGAGAGAGAGGGAGAGGGAGGTGTGTTAGATATATCTCTCCACCACAAGCACTGGGGACTTCTCAAAGTCTAACCCCTATCCAGGTCAGCCCTTTCCATAGTCATGTGACACGACAAAAAAAACAACACGAGACTAGCTTGCATGTCCCTGTGCAGTTTTGATGTACAGTACACTGCTTATTGTAAATATGGAAAGCCATTACCAAGTAGTGCTTTTTCAGGGGGTGGTGCAGTAGACCAGCATACACTTGATTGGCAAGTGAAGCTGTTTTTGTAAGACTGAACCACATTCAAGCACCCAGGTGTAAAAAGTGATGTAAACGTATGTTCTTTCTCAACACATTGATTGTGTTCTTAAAATAACTTTTTGTTTAACCTGATTTTGTCACCAATTGCAAAACGACCACTGCCTTTATAAAACAACAATGCTATTGAATATTATACCTCTTATCTTACGATATATATGACACCTGAAATGGTACTACCATTTTTATCTTAACAAAATGCAAATGAAATGTCTAACACAAACTCTGTATTTTTCTTGCCTTTTAGAAAACAACCGTAAAGCCAAATTCTTAGAAAACGTCAATGGCACCAGAATAACCCCAGTGTAAACACTAATCTGATGTACTAGCCCTCTCCATATCAAATTAGGGGTTACAGAAATGCACTGTTGTCGGGTCTGACAACATAAACAGCTTTTGAACAACAACAGGTGTTCCTTTGTAACAAAATTAAGTCTGGAAATATTATGTTGGAATAGCTTTAAAAATGAAAGTTCCCGTTGTATATCTGTGTTAAAAGACTCAGGTTGGATATTATGGTGTTCTCGTGGGACAGAGAAGAAGGAAAGACCTTGCCAGTGTGTTACATAACTGGTTTGTACTATAGTTAGTCTTCAGCTTTGACCTCATGGAATATAGGCTTTTAAATGTTACCAAACTGCCAAAGGTTTGAGCAGCTAGGAGCATTTCTAATTAGCAAAGCATTTAATGAATATCACCAGTAGCTACAGCTTTTGGCAATCAATTGTCTTCCCATGACAACCCAATAATATCCAATGCACGCTCATTGCTTTAAAATGTATGCAAAAAAATAGGGAATGTCTTGAAAATCATATATGCAATATTGCAACATACTTGGCTGTATTTGTTGTTCTCACAGCTTTTGGTGTTGCATCAGATATTACACTTTCTATGCATTTCCCTGGAATAATATTGGGAAATGTCATGGATCCTGTCGAATATTCTGTAGTATAATAAAAAGAAGAAAGATAAATGCACATACACATGTCCTCCATGAGCTTCACATGCAATACGAGTACAAGCTGCTAACTGTAACGTAGGCCTATGTCACATTAATGTACAGCATCTGTATCCTTAAGTATATGCTTCCATGTAATGCAGCCACAGGCATCATAGTAATATACTGTATATTTCTCATGCCTTTCATAATGGCATCAATTATGTTGTGTTTCTTTTGGGTTGGATAAAAGAATATTTTGCTGACAGATTTAACTTTAGTGATGGTTTCTCGGATGCTACTTTCTCAGATGGTGTTAGATGATAATGACTCACAACCACTATTTTCTGGTGACACATTTCAGGTAAAGGAATGTAATACAAAACACGAGTATTGGTCATTTTCCCTGGAATCTTCTTTTCCTAGTGTAAATGTCCAGCAATGTTTGAAGGAGCGTGAATGTTTGAGAAGCTGGTGTTGCAGAAAGCTGTATACTAATATTGTTTTCACAGTACTTAAAATGTGTGTCAGCATCTACAATGTGATGGCATCTTCAGTGCCCATCAGTAGCCTGATTATCTAATTTAAACAAAAAGCAAACTTTTACACAGCACTGTGATCCCTGTCAACTTGCTACTTGAGCAGATTACCCATTTTGTTACATGGCTTTCTAGATCGAGGAAGTAATTCATTTGTGTATTTTTATTGTTACTTTATTTATTTGTTTATGCTGTGTTACAATGGAAATTTAAAAATAAAGGCATATGTTTGAGTTTTGAGGACTTAATGTCTGTTTAAAGATGCAAACAGTGTGTTGACCCTCATTTGATTGTGGTGCGTTTCCACAGTTGTCCACAAGATGGCAGTATCCAACACTTCGTGCCAGCTTCCTTCCAGATTTGTAGGGCACCACTTTTTCCATCGTTTTTAGCACTGTGATTCTGTAAGATAATTTCTCAAAGAAAAGCATACCTTTTTACAGCAAAGACACTTTAGAGAGTATAATAACATTTTAAAATAACTGTTGTGCAATGGTGTTGGATTCAATTGTGTTTGATGAGCTGACTCTAAGGCATTGGTGGGATTCCATTAAAGCATTTTAAAGCCTCTTCCTATACTATTAGGGATACTATTAGGGACTTTGGCCTTGATTGTAGTTTCTCACAGACATGCAGATGTATGGCTGTGCTTGGCTGTTCCCAGTGTTGGGGAGTAACGGAATACATGTAACGGGAATACGTATTTAGATGACAAAAATTGAGTAACTGTATTCAGTTACAGTTACAGGTCAAATTGATGCTATCCAAAATACAGTGACTTTGTTAAAATTGATGGATTACATTAAAGGTGCACTATGAGATCCTGCATGATGTCACTTCTGTTGATTCCACGTAAGCACAGACAAAAACTAACAAAACGCTACTCAAATTCACCCTATATCAACTTTGTTCACTGCACCCCCCCACCACCCATATGTGCATACTCACTGCCTACCCATCTTGTTGTTGTTTGGCTGAACGGTGGGTTGTTATGTTTTGGCCCTGGTGTTTGTTTGATGTTTACAGACCCTGTGTTGTCTCCAGAGACGGGACTTTTTCATTAAGTATTCAGGGGCAGGCATCAAGCTGATAAAGGGGAGATGTATAAGCTTTGAGACAAAAATGAAATCGCACCATGAACCATGCAACATCTCATAGGGCACCTTTAAAAAGTACTGTATGGGCCCAGTATGTAGACACAAACCGTGTTTATGCCATTTAAGCACTTTCAGTAAAGCGTCCATTCTCTTACTCAAAACTCTTTTAACAAAATAGCTCACTTTACATTGCTAAAAGACATGTGTCTCTTCTAGACATCTCAATGATAAAGCAAATGTTATGCTAAAACGAGCAAAACTGTTCTTCTGCACTCACATTTTGTGAGGAGTAGCGCCTTCCAGTCAATATCTGACAGTGGCTCAATTAATCATTCTAGCCTAAAGTAGGCTAGCCTCTTGGATGTGCATGTCTATTAGTGAAGACATTATAACCTGTAATAAGGCTAACAGATCTAGAAATCCACATGGTCAAGTCTTCTTTTAATATTTCTTTGTGAAAATGTACTTGACTATTTTTTTAACTGACCTCTGTGCACACTTCGATTTCAAAACAGTCCACATAGTGAATGAAACTCACTCACCATCTCACAAATAACCAGCTGCAGCTCTGTGGCCAAAAAAAAGAAGTATTACAAAGTATTCAGATTACGTTACTCACATAGAGTAATGTAATGGAATACGTTACAAAATACACATGTATGGCATGTATCCTGTAATCTGTACTGGAATTTTAAAAGTAACCTACAGTACCCAACACTGGCTATCCCAAGTATGTTAGTGTGCACTCTAGACTCTGCGAGTCTATCTGTGCACACTTTGTGCCCTTCAGGACATCCCTCCAGACCGGCCCTTACTGGGCCAGTACTGCTTCAATCACTGACTCTTATCCTGCCTGTGTTACTGACTGATCCAGTGATCATGGCTTGCTGAGAATCTTCAGAAAACAGTTCCACAGTGCTGTTCATGTTCTTCAATTTCCATGGCAGATACCTCTGGTGGAGACCCAGCAGCACATGTCCTTTGATCAAGAGGTGTTGGATTACAGGCTTGTGTGATAGCAGTCTGGTGCACAGGCACAGCAAACATAAAGGGCCAGCAGTTTGCCAACAACAGAATAGAGTTTGCCTTCAGGAGCTTCAAGCAAACACTTACATTGAGGGAAGCTGTGAGGGCCTGCTGGCAAGGTAGTGAAAGTGGCATTAGATAAAGTCTGACCCAGCCTGATTATTTCTTTTTAATTCATGTTGGGTTATAGGGTATTAAAATGTTTGAAAGTGAGTGTTCTGCACTCAGCAAATGACAGGGGTTTATGGTAACACCCAGAAAGAGAAATGGAAAAATGTCAGCTACAGTTGGTGAAAGATCATTTAGTGGACCATTTCAGGACCTGAATTAGCACAGCAACTCCATGGCTAAGCATGCTGTATGATTTCACTGTACAACTAGTCAATTAAAGCTTAATCTTTAATTCTGGTGGGTAATGAGGAAAGTGAATGAACACTACATACCCATATGTGTGAATAGGTTCTCAGTTCTCATCTCAGGTTCACAGAAATATGTGGGAAAAGATTTTACATTCACCTATCCTCAATACAATACAATATGTTGCCATGCCATTATTATTATTTACCATGTAGACTAATAGGCTATGTGTTCACATTCTGTTAATGCAAAACAGTAAATGTTAAGGCAGTACATTTCAGGTAAATACATATTTCAGTCATTCTCCTTGGGATTTTCTTTTCCTAGTTTAAATGTTTGAAGGAGCATGAATGTTTGAGAGGTTGGTGTTGCAGACAGCTGTATACTGTACTACTATTGTTTTCACAGTAGGCCTACTTAAAATATGTGCCATCTACAATGTGCTGGAAACTTCAAAAACATCTTGAAAAAGATCTTACATTCACAAATCCCTAATGCAATTCAATGTGTTCCAGATTGTGGTTCAGGGAGTACTGTAGGACATAAAATGTAACAGGGGTTAAAGTTAAAAGTTTGGGAATTGCTACTCTAGGTCAATAAACTTTGTGTGTCATGTGACCTATGTGCATTTAAGCCTTAGAGAAACATAATAATCAGCACATCCGTTTAGTTCACTATCAGACATTTTCTATCTCGCTTGTTAAAGGAAGTATAGACCTAGCATATGTCTATGACTAATGTTGAGTTTCATTTACATTTTGCTCAAATATTTAGAACTAAATCTACTGGGGAAGTGTGCTCTTAAATTGCATGTGCGGTCCTTTGCCACATAGGTCCTCATATTTCACCAGTTCATTTTGATGTGAACAGCTTTGCAACACCACACATATGACTGTATTAATTCTTATTTCTAACTTAGAGGGCCTAAATCGGCCTCTGGATAAAACAAGATAGGGCCAAAGTTTTACATTTGAGAAATGCAATAAACAGCGATATAATTGCAGGTACTTTGCATGCATTTTTCGTGTCCAAAATACTGCATTTAGGCGACTGTGGTGAAGTGGCAGATAAAAAGTGTTTTGTTTAGTGAATTAGTGATTAGTGAGCTTTTTGTAAGGTCATGCACTGTATACAGTCTCCGGATTGCATTGCACTGCTTTGATAAAAAGGTCCAATGTGAGACAGATGAAATATTTCTAAACGGAACTAACCTCCAGTAAGCAACAGGCCTATTGAATGTAAGCCTACTTCCGAAATTATTTCTAGCGTCACAAAAACATAGTAGGCTAGCCTAACTGCTACTCGACATAATTTAATGTGATTAGCGTGATTGAGTGTTGAAATACAGTCGTTTGCACGTCTAAGAAATTTACCATCGCATGAGGAGAGGTCAAGTTGTTCTCATTCAAATACAAACTTGGGCCATTCGTGCCTAAAGGCCATCGCAAGGGCGTCGCCGAAACCTCTTTGTCAGCAGTGATGCTTAAGGATGTGCGACCTGTTGTTGTGGTAAAATCAGCAATCAGAAGTCTCACACCTTTGATGTGATCTCAACAAGTGTGAGGACCAAGGCAAAGGTCTGAAAGGTGAGGCGAAACAGAAAAGACTAAAGGTAGAACAAAATGCGAATGGATAGAATCCCACATTAAGGATAGAAAACAGACAAGACTATTCACTTTTACATTTTTTTCTGACAATAGGCCAGATGTGAAACCACATTAATTAGGCTATACTGTATTCCTTTGGATCAATTAGGCCTAATGATCTGTATTTAGAAATGTCTGACTTTCCAATGCCTATACTGCCAGGCCTGTAAAATAGGCTACGTGCCTCAAGAAAACTTGTGGATATTAAATTTGTTTGTTTGTTTTTAAACTACCTTTGACCTAATAATTTGTATTTAGACATGTCCATTGCGCTGCCCTTATACAGCCAGGCCTGTAAAATTCATGCCTGAAGAAAACTTGTGGATATGAAGTTCAGATATTATTTGAAACGCTCATTCTAGACACACAATTTTGTCAGTTTTTACTTTTCTCATAGGCCTATTTTCACCAACTGAATTTTCATGCTGTTCAGGCTAAATAAAACAAACAAAAAAACTGTTAGTGCTGGGTTGCCATTATTTTGCCTGGGCTATAAACAGCAGTAGGTCTAACAACTTTATCTGACAAGTTCATCACCTCCTAGCCTGGACGTCCATGACCCTAACCATTTCAGCATAGGAGTTCAGCCAGGTTTTGCTGGCTGTACAGACCTGCGCCATGATACTATACACCTGTACAGCAATGATTATAGACTGATTTCAGATTAGCCTATGAAAAATTGAAGGGCTGGCATTGCTATATACAGACCCCATGCATCCGCTTGGTGGACATATGATTTTACATAGTGTGTTGGATAGGTGCAAACAGCAAAGATTTCTTACATCCACTGCAGCCACAATATTTTTCAGCCCAACAGCACAGCCAATTTCACAGCTTAAAACTCACTACATTTTAGGAGAAATGTGTCATTTTATTATCCGTAAGCGTATGGGAAACATACATGGGGACAAAAAACATGAAACATTGAAATAAGACTAATGGAAATATTTAATTTGTTCTATGGTCATAGCATATAGCAGGTATCACTGCAATTAAGTTATGAGTTACCTGTTCATGAAATATGCAGTAGCCCAGATTGGACAAAAACTAGGCTACTCCTGCATCTTTCCTAAACGTAGCCTGTTATTATTACTGATAGTCCCATGCAGCCAGGATTGCGAGAGAGATCATATGGATATAGGCTATTTCTTTTTTACAAATGCAACAGTGCATGCACGAGTCATTTATCCAGTGTGATCTTACCATGAAGGCCTCATTTGAACACATAATTAATAATAAGCTTATAAACAACCATAAAGAAGCCAGGTCTAAAGCCCTGTCACACACCACAAGGGTTTTATGGTAACACAGTTACTGTATTGGGGCACTCAGTTCATTTCCTGCATTGAAGTTTACAACACAAGATAGCCTTCTCATGCATGGCATGTAGGAAGAGCACCTTTGGGAGAAAACGTAAGCTTTCCTGACAGTTACAATTACCCATACACTATCTAGGACACCTCACCATTGAAAATTAACAATAAATGTTGAATATGTGGATATAGGGGAAGGCTATAAGACACAAGCTGGACTTTGGTTTGGATACTTGGTTGAAATGTAATAACTAGACCTTGGTGACTTTTAGATGAATACTGAAAATTGAAGGGTATACTGACCCCATGCATCCGCTTGGAGGACTTTTACAAATTGTGTTGTATAGGTGCAAGGTCACAGGTCACAGCTTAAAACCCACTACATTTGAGGAGAAATGTGTCATTTTTTACGCATGGGAAGCATACATGGGGACAAAAACATGAAACGTTGATACAAGAGAGTAGAAATATTAGTAGAAATATTTAATAGTAGAAATATTTAATTTGTGGTCATATCTGTAGCTTCCCTCCTAGTTCACATTTTTAAAACTACCTTTGGGTGGCGCTATAGGATCTTGGCTCATGCATATTGAGGGGCGTGGCGTTTTACGCATTCAAGCGCACTTGACGTCAGATTTACGACAACTTAAAGGAAGGTGGGGTAACATAAGCTCCAACTGTTGAGCACGCATCGACAAGCTTGTTGGCGGTAAGGAAAAGCGATTTTATCTGCGAATATGGATCAACTCTGTAAACTTTTTGTCGGAGGTCTGAACGTAGAGACCACCAAAGATGGACTCCAAGCTCATTTTGAACAGTACGGAACTCTTACCGATTGCGTTGTGGTTATGAACGAACAATTACAGCGATCTCGTTGCTTCGGGTTTGTAACCTATTCCTCCTCTGAGGAGGCAGATGCAGCAATGGCCGCTAGGCCACATGTTGTTGATGGCCGAAACGTGGAGTTGAAGAGAGCCGTGGCACGAGACGATGCAGGTAAACCCGAGGCTCTAGCTAAAGTGAAGAAAGTCTTTGTTGGTGGGCTGAAGGAGGACATCGAGGACGAAGACCTCACTGAGTATTTTGGCAAGTTTGGGGTTGTTGAGAAGGTCGAGATTATTACCGACAAAGACACCGGGAAGAAGCGAGGCTTCGGCTTTGTTCACTTCGATGATAACGATTCCGCCGATAAAGCGGTCGTCCTCAAGTTCCATACCATCAAGGGACACAAAGTTGAAGTGAAAAAGGCTCTCACCAGGCAGGAGATGCAAGCTGCAGGAAGAGGAGGTAGAGGAGGACGAGGAATGCCAAGAGGTATGGGAAGAAACCAAAATGGCTACGGAGGTGGCAGAGGTGGTTACAACAGCTACGGCGGCGGTTATGGCTACGGAAGCAGTGATGGCGGCTATGGCGGAGGCTATGGAAGTGGAGGGTACGCTGGAGGTTACGGCGGCTATGGCGCTGGCTACGGAGATCAGAGCGGAGGTTACGGTGGCGGAAATGGCTACAGTGACTTTGGCAGTGGTTACAGCCAGCAGCCCTCAGGTTACGGGCCCATGAAGGGGGGGCCAGGCGGCTATGCCAGTCGGGGCGCTGCTGCTGCTCCCTATCCCAGAGGGGGTGGCGGTGCATATCCCAGAGGCGCATATGGTGCTCCGTACTAGGGGCAGTGAATGAGACTGAGAATTTCGTCCCACAGTACCCTCAATATCACGACATTGGACAAAATGGTTCAATCACCTGGCCTCTGCTTAACAACACGGGGTGGACACTGTGAAACCTTTCCTAAAAGACCTCAAATCTAAACAGGTAGGAAGACTACTTCCCAGAAACCTGACTTGTTCGACCAGCTTTTTGTTGTAGAACATGTTTAAAGCAAAATGATCACTTTTGTTTCAAATTAAGGTCGTATAGGTAGAACATAGTTTGCCTGTTTTGTTTTATAATGCGTTTATTTTCTTTTCTTTTTTTTGGCGAGGCTTGTTTTAATTGTTCATCAGCATTCATTTTATTTCTTTTCTCTTTTAGAGTTTGTTGTGTGTCATGGGCTACCTTGATTTGCTACATGTACTATTTAATTTACCCCTGCTCAGTAATGTATCACAGAGGATAGAATGCGCTTGTGTTTAGCAGTTTTGGATTTTCGAGGCACATGTGGATGTATGTGCGCTAGAGCTGAACGCAGTGTGGCATTTACGGTGGCCAGCTGTTTTTGCGGAATTCCACAGAACTTATTTATCTGCACTCTGGTATTTTGGCTACTTAGTAGGCTATATCGTTTCCAGCATACATATGTACCTTGTATTATGTCTTCACATCAAAAATATTGTTGAACAATGGTATGCAAATGTATGTTTTCTTTTTTTAATAAAAAAAACTTTATGATCGTATACTTAGTTTATTCTCTTAATACTGTTATGCATAACTAAAATAACTTGTATTAAATTTCAGTCTATTTAGCTTTAGGTACCTGTATGTGCTATTCTACACAAACAGTACTACTTATCCTAGTTGGAGACGTCTGCCGCTACTGTACGGGGGCGTGTGACCATAAAGCCGGGCCGATGAAGTTGGTGACCAGTAGCACAAGCGGGGTTCCTATTTACATCTGATTCCCACATTTAGCTTTTCTTTCAGTAATCCCAGTACTTCGATATAGCTTGTAGCAGCTTGTTTGTACAGGGACCCTGTTCAATACCTGGGGTCGATTATAGGACTGAAATTTCACATTAGGATATCACCCTGCAACATAGGTATGTAATCAACCTGTCTTCACTAAGTGTTGGTCAAGTTTAACTATGAATTAGTACATTTAGTAGTGTAAATGCAGCTGTCCGTTTTTATTTTCTTAGTTTGGACTGACACCAGCTGGCTAACCTAACATGTTGCCATCTTGTCTGAATATTAAGAGATATCTGGTATATGAAGGGCGGCATTTGGTGGTTTTGCAGCCTATGGAAAGGTCTGAACTGAAACCAATCACTCCTTAGACCATAAATGACATTTGCAAGGATTCATGTCATGTTTGCTTGTGTAAAGATTCTTATTTGTTTTCTCTCTTCATCTGCAGGGAGCTGGCGATGCCTGGCTCAGGCCACATCAGCATGGCTGTGGAGTTTGGAGATTCAGCAGGACTGTTGGGAGATTTTAAAGCCCCATGGGTCAGTAATGATGCCAAGTCAGTGGCCATTCAATATTGTGTGTCGCCATATACCTTCCTGCTTTTGAATACAAGTTGCAAAGCGCCAATGACACTCTGATTTGGCTCATCTCTAATGGTGTGCACATATTTATCTACACATGTGTAGATGTACACAACATGCATATCGGTGTGTAGTTTGGTTAAATGCAATAATTACTTTGAGTAGTAAGATGTTTTAATGGAAACCTGGTCTTTCATGTTACTTGTCATTACCAATATGGGTGAATAATTGTCTAATCTGTATTTATTTTACCCTAAGGTCTGACTTGAATCCGTCTGTATGATCATCAGTGACTCAAGAATGCTGCAGGCATTATTTGATTTTCAGAACATTTTGTATTCAGGCAAATAAATGATTTTTATATAAAGCCAGATGTGTGTTTTAATATCAGGACTGTCTGCAAGATTAAAGCAGTTTTCTGCCAGTAATATCTTAACTTGTATTCCAGTGTGTTTAAATAACATGGATTATTATGTAGCCTTCACAACACTCAAAGTTACACTGAACCCCAAATTTAAAGGTCTTGGCTGGGGACCAGATTGGTTGCACAGTTCACAAACTTTTAAAAGGGGTCTTTATGTGGACAGGCAAAAGACCTTAAAGATCTGATTTAATGTGCATTGAGACATGCCTCAACTTTATCTATCCCATGGCCTATGCATAGTTTAATGATGTATTGCAATGGCGTGGAAACATTGTTACATTGAAACAATTGTTAGAGTTAAATTCACATCCGGCATGGTTGAAACTTAAAGTTTTATTTAGGGGAGGGGGACAATGTCTTGCATTTGTTTAAAGGTGAATTTTGAAAGAAAGGCAAAATCTATTTGTTGCTTAAGATAAAAGTACTAAATACAAGTCACCTTTATGCAGCTTACTTTGCAAATAATTAAGCAATCTCATGAAACATGAGCTGGATCAGTTTAATGCTCCCACACTGACAAAGGGCATGGCAGAGACAGTAGGCCCCAGATAACATTTTAATATTATAATTAATGTTTAAGGGGCCCTGCACACACATGTTGGATCATGTTCAGGATATGTTGCACATGACGTTCCTTGTCTGGATTCAGGCGTGATAAAATAATTACTGTGATAATGTAATTCTGGTCTGGTTCTGGAGAACCCTTGCTCTTGTGCTTTAAAAAAGCCAACATGTTTAGTGATAATAAAGGCTTTCTTACATTTGCGTTTATGCTCAAGTTTTGTATCATCCATTGGTCTAACACGTTGCCCAATTCTGTGTTTTACTTCCAAGGTGAAATATTCTTGCACATAGTTGGAGTTTTTGTGACATTTGACATCTGGAGAGCACAGGCTCCAAATTAAGTGCATAATATCAAATTACATGGAAAACATGCAAGGCAAATGGCAGAGACAGTTTAACACTTTCACAGTCTGAAGAATCATTAAAGAAATGATTCCAATGAAGTTTCTGATGAAGACTCTCCTACAACCACAGAGGGAGTTGTGCCCTTGGAGGTGTTATTCAAACTATGGTCATCGAATTATTTTATATGCTTCAGAAAATAAGGTTAATCGGACAGTTTGTTCATTTAAGCAATTTAAGATAATGTTTATTGACATTATGATTGTGAATTTGTACGGCAGAAACGTAAAAGGAAGGGGCGGGTGTTTGACTTCCATTCAACCAATCATTACAGGCGGCGCATGTGCTGACGTAACGACAGAGGCGCCTCGAATTGTTTAAACCGTACGTTACCGGTAATAGTTCAGTCGATCCTTACGGAGAATTGTGGAAAAATGTCCGCTCAACTATGTAAGTTGTTCGTCGGTGGTCTGAATGTTCAGACTACAGATGCAAGTTTGCGACAGCATTTTGAGCAGTATGGAACGATCACCGATTGCGTCGTGGTTCAGAATCAGTCGTTACAGCGGTCTCGTTGTTTCGGCTTTGTAACATACTCAACGACGGAGGAAGCTGATTCAGCTATGGCCGCTCGGCCACATGTTGTAGACGGCAACAACGTGGATTTGAAACGAGCTGTAGCTCGGGAGGACGCCGGTAGGCCAGAAGCATTGGCAAAGGTGAAGAAAATATTCGTTGGTGGACTTAAAGATGATATTGAGGAGGAACATCTGAACGAATATTTTTCACAGTACGGCACAGTTGAGAAAGCCGAAGTCATCACCGATAAGGAGACCGGCAAGAAGCGTGGTTTCGGCTTTGTCTATTTTGATGATACCGATTCTGCTGACAAAGTAGTTGTGCTTAAGTTTCATACTGTTAATGGACATAAGGTAGAGGTGAAGAAAGCCCTTACGAAAGAGGAGATGCAAGCAGCAGGCCGTCGTGGTGGTGGAAGGGGGAGAGGAGGCCGAGGAATGAGTCGGCCCCAAAATGGCTACGGCGGCGGAAGAGGAGGTTATTACGGAGGCTATGGCAATGATGGCGGCTATGGAAGCGGATACGGTGGCGGTTACGGAACCCAAGGCGGCTATGGCGGTGGATACGACCAGATGGGGGGCGGCTATGGCAACGGGAACGGTTACAGTGACTTTGGAGAGGACTATGCTCAACAGCCCTCCGGTTATG
>JASCQY010000072.1:13627667-13639076 GCA_030264315.1 Sardinella tawilis | reverse complement strand
TATGGCCCAATGAAAGGCGGTAATTATGGTGCTGGTAGGGGTGGGGGACCATACGCGCGTGGAGGAGGTGGTGGATACGGAAGGGGGGGATACGCTGGCTATTGAATCTTGCACCACTGAGGGATGCACAGATTTTGGGACTTCAGAACACAAATTATTAAAGGGTTTGGAGGAATTCTCTTTCAATCTAAACCACAGGCCGAAACCCCTTCCTAATGTTCTGTTTCTGGACTGCTATGCCGTTTCTGATGGACATTAGCTATGGACTTTTTTTTTTTTCAAGCACGTTAATTATTCCATTTTTAATGATTGTAGTGAATGGTTTTAGTTTAAGTGGACGAAACTCGGAAAGATGACCTGTCTGTTTGCTCTGTGTGTATTATCTACGAGTCATGAAACTCAGGGGAATTGGCTAACTTTATGTAAAAGAAGCTCGGTTCTCTGTTCGAGTATTTTATTGTTTTATTATGTGATGTATAATTGTGAAATGTCAGGCTCTGTGGGTTTAGTTTTTTTATACACGTTTATTTTAACTGATCCGATTTTACACTATAAGTCCTGTGCAGTTCTGTTGACTCAGTTTTGTGAAATGTTGCTTAACCTTGAATTTCGGTTAACTCACAGCCCTGTTAAATTGTATTAAACTTTTTCATGATTTGATACCTTGTCTTGAACACTTTATTGGTAATTGGAAGCTGCAGTATCCAAGAGGTCAATGCAATCAGTTCGGCTCTTCAATTGAACTTTACCTGGTTGCACAGGAGGTAGATTTACTTTTGCTTTTGGTGGTCTAAAGTAGTCTTTTCCTGAATCAGTTTTATCAGAATATCAAGTGAGATGGTCACTAAAGTGAGCAATAATAATCCGTATTCTAATCCACACGTATTTTGCACAAACATGCATGTTGTTAACCCCCTTTCCAAAGACTTGTTCGTGATCTGTAGTTTGCACTCGATTTGGAACAAAACATGCATTGGGCGGCTCTCGTTAACTACAGTTTGTCGTGTTTTTATTAGTAATAAATCGTACTCAATCTGGCATGTTAAATCCAAGGTTTGAATGAATGAAAAACGATGTCCCCAATCCCAACCAACATCCCTGATCTGTCACGGTAGCACCTCCCACTCCGCCATTTTTTAGTATCCTTTGAATAGGCCGCCATTTTGAGTGTTGAGATTGCTGCTGCTGGTAGGTAGTAGGTTTTTTGTCGCAGTTCAATCTCGCTGAAAAAAAAGTAGATATGGAAAATCAACTTTGCAAATTATTTGTCGGTGGACTTAATGTTCAAACTACTAATGAGGGTCTTCGTAAGCATTTTGAGCAGTATGGCGAGTTGACAGATTGTGTTGTGGTGCAAAACCAAGCGCTGAAGCGATCTCGCTGCTTCGGCTTTGTGACCTACTCAACACCGGAGGAGGCGGATGCTGCCATGGCGGGTAGGCCACACGTTCTGGACGGTAACAACGTCGAACTGAAAAGGGCCGTGGCACGAGAAGATGCGGGCAGGCCAGAGGCCCTCGCCAAAGTAAAGAAAATTTTTGTTGGTGGTCTCAAAGATGATATCGAAGATGAACATCTGCTCGAATGCTTCTCCCAGTTCGGTGCCATCGAAAAGCAGAGGTGATCACCGACAAAGATACAGGTAAAAAGCGTGGGTTTGGGTTTGTCTACTTTGAAGATAACGATTCTGCTGATAAAGCGGTTGTGCTGAAGTTCCACACCATCAATGGCCATAAAGTTGAAGTGAAGAAAGCCCTCACCAAACAGGAGATCCAAGCTGCTGGTAGCCGCGGAGGTCGGGGTAGAGGCGGGCGTGGAATGGGAAGATCCCAAAACGGCTATGGCGGTGGAAGAGGTGGGGGCTACGGGAATTACGGTGGTGGCTACGGAGGCAACGATGGCGGATACGGTGGAGGCTATGGAGGTGGATACGGTGGCGGTTACGGGGGTGGCTATGGAGACCAAATGGGAGGCTATGGCGGAGGCAACGGCTACAATGACTTTGGAAGTGGCTATGGCCAGCAGTCGTCTGGCTATGGTCCAATGAAAGGTAATTACTCGGGCAGAAGCAGCGCTCCTTACTCCCGAGGCGGTGGTGGTTATGGCAGGGGGGGTTATGGAGGCTCATATTAGGAATCCTGGTGAGTCGCACAACAGAGCAGCTCCATCCCCTAGCCAAAATCTAAACGGCCACTTAAATATCCTATCCATTAAGTAGCTCCCCGAGCCGTATTTTCGGCTGGGCCATGACTGGATCACAGAACCCCATTTCCTGGTACAGTCACAACAAACCTCAGCTATCACAAAAGCTGGTTTAATCAGGTCAGGTGTTCCTTACCAGCCCAACTATACAACGTCTCATAGAGAAGCATCAAATCTTGAGACATGACTTGCTCGTCAGTCACTAATAAACTAGGCCTGGTTTACCAACGCGTAATAGGACTCTATTTGGATTCTTTGGATTCTTTTTCATTTTCCTTGGTGGGGGACCTACAATGTTGCAGTTTGCTTTATTATGTCGTTTATAGTAATTCAGTTAAGATTATCTCCTGTTGCCTGTTGGTGAAGGCCTGTTATTTTTCCTTTTTAAGATATGTACTGTAAGTTCTATTTTATTTTAAAATATGTATTTAAGTTTACGTGTTGGTCTTCAGACCCCCATGTATGATTAGAAATGCCCAAGTAGTTGATTACAGTGAACTTGATTTAGTCCTTAGTTCTGCATCAAATCAGGTTGTTGGCATCTGGATCTTATTCGGAGTTGGTACCTCTTGCACACTTCTATCCAAGTATTCGATAGCATTGATGGCCACTGTTGAGTTCTGGTCACAATGTGATAAAAGTTTCTAAAAGCAGCATTATAAGGACTAGGTCACGTTACTTTAAAATATTCTAGGTTCACTGCCGTTGTTACTGACAGAATATGTTGAATATCCGTTGTAGTGATGGAGCTGTGACTCCTGTTAGTGTGATTGTAAAGCAATTTAAGTAGTTTTAACGTTATTCTAGACATATGGACATTTTTAGTTGTTGCGGTGATCGTGTTCTTTAAGACAGAGGAAGTATCTGAAAATTTTCCAGGTGTTCTATTTTACAGACTTTATTTTAAAAGGATCTCACAAATCTCAAAAGAAACTGACTTTATGCATCTGTTTCATTGTATTACTGATACACAGATTAAACCTATTAAAACATGTTTATTTCAGATACCAGCTAACTGTATGTATTTCCATTAATAAATATTCTTTATCCTGTAGAGATTATGACCAATGAGATGAACATTACTGAATACTTTGGCTTAAAACAGGACTTATGTAGCTTCACATATTTGGTTGGCCTTAAGGTCAGAAATAAAGTGTGCAAGAGAGCGCACTTCCTTTGATTAATGCAAAGCTGATATGGGCTGACTGCCTTGTAAATATGAATTATGCTGTCAAAGAGCTTCGTAGACTAGTAAAATTATACACTCATTTTGTCCAGTCATCCCTCTCCGAAGCAGTCATGGAGCATCCACGACTCTGCCATCCATTGAAAAGATTATGCTGTCTTTCCTTTTAAATACATCTTCAGTACTTTTAGTGGTCAAATAGGCTGGCCGTTTACCTTAGCTGTCCTCTACGACATGGGAATCTCCAGAGGTACTGCAGAGCTGTAGAAATCCAGCTGAAAATCCATAGGATATTCACCTCAGGTTTGTAGCATTGCTTTATACACCAGACTTTATATTTAACTTTGTGTGTCTGTAACTGGGCACAGATCCATTTGGAACGGACAACCCCCCTACCAAGTGTTGGATGGGCTGTTTGCAGTGAATGCCGTAATATGTGCATGCAACTTTGCTTTTTACTGTTGCTATTACAGTCAGATGGCACTTTGACATCTTAAGTTACAGGTGGACTCTTTGTTCCTTTGTGTAAGTTTGACTTGGAAGTTGGATTGCCGTCTTTGCTTGAGTGAATGTCTGTCAAGTCTTCCCCCTTATAGCGATGTGGTGACTGGCCTTCAGTTCTCTTGTTTTTAATTATCCCTATGGAGACAACTTTCAGTTTAAGGTCTAACCGGCTCGAGACTGAGGCTTAGAGATCCAGTGTACATGATGCTTTAGACCCAGATTTTAATGCCTTCAAAATGCAAGGGGAACTGCATTTAATGCGCAAGGTTTGTGGATTCAGTTATTTTCTCACTCTTAACCACCCCCACCCTGCTTTTTCCCTCATCTACACAGTGGTTTGATTTTTTTTTCCCCTTTCGTTCTTTTTCTTTGTTTTAAATCCATTTGTGGTTTTAAGATGGATCTCTTTTCATTTATTTAATACGCAAACATCCCAGAGAGACCCTGAAAATGCGACCTCATAGTAGTACTAGTTTTGTATTTTGGAGTTATGTGTTTCTAGCGGACACTTGGTAGTGCGGTGCTGGAAGTGGTACACATTTAGAGAGGATCATCATGCATCTGCTTCTCCCTCGACTTACAAAATCGATATACCCATCTAACCTCCAGGTCTAGATTATATCACTACATCTCCCAATTGCATTGTGCCTGAAAAAAACAAAGAGTTTTTGGTTATGTAGCGTATATGTTATTTATTTATTTAGTTCTTTAGTTGTTTTATTTTGCTTGGGAGTTTAGTGAAACTGACTGGAAATGTTTTGAGTTTTCCAGTCAGTTTGAGTGAAGTGAATTTGTTTGAGTGACATTTAAGCACTAACTGTTGTTTTCTCTTCTCTCCTCTTCAGAGTGGCCTAAACAGTGGGACTTTAACAAGGTCTTGCTTTTAAGTCCTGCGGGATGAGTTCAGCCTACAGAATTCCTGGAACCAGCCTGGCTCTGAAAAACTGATGCAGTGCACAGAACTGCTGTGGAATATTGTGGCACAGGTAGGGGAAATGCTCAGAGCGTAATGATTCTTGTGAGGCCAACAAGACTTAAGCTCGCAATAATTCTTATTGTGTAGGGTACAACCTATAATGCTATAGCATTGTTTCCAAAGCTGTGTGCTACAGATTGAACCACATGCATAGTCCTTTTATTGAAATCATAACTCCAACATGAAATAATGTTTATTTTCAGATTAAATTAGCCAAGTTGACCCCTTGCAATGACATTTAAGACTGTCTGTGGGGCTAAAAAAATACAATAATACAGGGGTAATGGGATATTGTCAGTTGGTCAGCCACTGTCTAACTTGATTGCCTGTTCTTTCTCTGTCACTCTCTCTCCAACTGTTTGGATGTCCACAGGGGTTTGTTCTTAAAGCTGAGATGAGCACGGTGAGAGCTGAACCCAGATGTGTGCAGATGTGGCGTAGTGCATTGTCCCTGGCCTACGCCTGGCTCTCGACTATACCTGTGTGAAACATGAGGTCGGATGTCACCAGTGGAGTTTTCCGTTAACTGGTCATGAAGGATGCATTAAATTGTTTGGAAGTGATGATCAGTTTGTATGTATGATTATTATAAATCTGTGATTTAATGTCATTGGATATTATTGGGTGCTATGAGAATGGGAAGCAAGACATCAAACTGCCATCTGGTAGAATGAGTTTTAGGCCATATAGGGAGTTGTACTTCCACTTAACAATTTACCATCGAGGACATAATATCACACTGTTACTTGTGTCTCTTTAGTAATGATCTATCAATTGGTAATGGGTTTGCAGCAAACGGTTACAAGAACAAAATGTGAAATGTAAAAAGTGTAATAGAGTTTGCTTTAAGTAATCCTCCACATTCATAGGTGAACTTTGATATTGTTCTGTACATTGTCTAAACATTCAGTCAAAGACTGAGAAAGAGAACAAAACGTGGTCGCTGCTGAACAAGGGTTAAGTCCAATGATCCTAAAGCAATAGTCCTTGATGCAAAATATAAGGTATTCTACCATTTGCTTCCATTCAGCAGGATATTCTTATGTTCTGCATGCTCTGTCAGGACAGTAGAGCCATAGTTGCTAAGATGGCAATAAATTAAATCAAACAAACAAATCATTTGAAACAAACAGGTTAATCCAGGCACTCCAAATCAGAGAAATGAGGAAGGAATATATTAAAAAGAAGAAAACTCTAAGGGCCCAGCTCTTTCGAGAATTTCTCCATGCCTAAATGTTGCATTGCATGTTGGACAAAAGTGTCAGCAAAATGTGTAAAAACAAATGTAAAAAAGCCTTAATTATCACTAAACATGTTGGCTTTTTTAAACATGTACTAGCCAAGTGATAATAAATGATTTTTTAAAATATATTCCTTCCTCATTACTATGATTTGGAGTGCCTGGATTAACCTGTTTTTGTTGTTGTTGGTTGGTTGGTTGGTTTTTTTTTTTTCCCCCAAATGGACTGATCACCAATATCCAAGAGCACCCGATATACTGGTAATATACTTTGACCATTTCGAGCTACCAGCCATCTGTCTTAAACAAACAAATCAAGTGGCAAATCTGCGCCCAAATAAATGAAAATGCTGTACAGAAACAATTTTTAGTTGCCATTTTCCCATAACAATGTAATTTACTGTGGTAAGGTAAAATGTATTTTTGTTGTATTACGCTACCAAATTTATTGTAAGTATTAAGCATTCTGGTTCCATGAAGAGCACAAAGTTAGCATGACAAAACTTCCCCCCTCAACTAATCCCCGAAACCTAAGAACATTTTGACATTCAGTACAAACTGTTGTGAGCTGATCGAACACTAACAAGAGGCATTGATCATTTAGCCGACATGACTACTGTTTTATCGACAGGCACTCTGCCCACTGTGTTTCTGCTGTTAGGCAAAATCAATTGAACAATGGTTCAACTAAGGGCAATTACTTTATCCCATTTTAAAATATATCACCTCCAACAACCGTAAGTGATCTTGTTAGATTAGCATTTTACTAGTCTGATCTTGACTTTCCTTGTCAAATGTGCATTGGTGGAGAGACATGAGTGTCTGCTTCAGTCATGTTTAGGGTGAGGGGCATGTTGGCACAAACCTCATAAAACCAAACAGTAATAGTTTTTATGAAACTGAAGGTGTTGAGTGTAGTAGTAGGTTCCAACTGTCCGTTTTATCCCCTATACACCAGTAAAAGAGGATCACACTGATTACAGTGGTGACAAGTAGGCTAACCTGGAATAATAGGGTAAATTATTTAGATGGCATAAATGTTTCCATCTTCAAAACTGGGGTGATGCAAGAGAGGAGGTAGTTTCAGCTTCTTGCAGGCTTAATCTTGTTGAGCCAGTTTTGTTTTCAATGCGTGATGAGCTGGCATACTATCAATTTCATGTAGAGTATAGGCGCAAACATGCGACTTCAGATTAGTCTGAATGGACCGGGACCAGTGAGAGACAAACGAAACTCAGAGCTGCCGGATTAGAGAACAAAATCTATTCCCCCTCCCCCCTAAACACTTACAGAAACGCATTTTCAGTTAAACTGTTGATAACACTGATTTATAATTCAGATAAGTGGCTCAACCAAGTATTTATTCAGGAAATAGTTGGTTCATCATGACCGTTCTCAGGGGGAGAGAGGGGGTGCACCACGCATCCGTGACAAACACATGTGTTTAAACAGAAATTGTTACAGCGCCCCCTAATGAGTGGAGTGATTCAGGTCCTCTCTAGCAGACGTAGCAAAACAAGGGAGCGGTCGACGTGGGGGCGTGCCGAATCTGACGCAGATTACGTAGCCAGCTCAGCCAAATTCTTAACTGGACAAATAAACCAGCAGGTCAATTTCTCCTAGCGAGTTTTAAACTTAGATTTTGCACATCGCAATGGAAATGAACACATGCAATATTCAGGTTCTTCTGCAAGCTGCCGAATATTTGGAGAGAAGAGAGAGAGGTACTGTCAAACTTATGATCGATCCGTCATTTAAGGTTGCTTACTTGGATTTACCGTCTACGTTCAGAAACCAATGCCTAGCGATAAGTTACATGTAGGTTATCTTGTGCTATTTTAGTGATTCGATTCGCACCTTGAACCTGATACAGATTGTGTGAAAGTGTAACGTATATGGAGCTTCAAATGTGCTAAAAATTAGTTGGTTGTTGCCAATTTTAGGGTTGACTCAGTGACCTACATTTGAGATCATCATTGTACACAAAGGTGCGAAGTCGCGGCAAATTTGAAAATGCAACTACTCCATATACTAAGATGTGTTCCAACAATGAATGAAAATGTAAGCGGTGACTATGAATCTGTATGAATCTATGTGTTATTTGTGCAGTGCATATGTATTCTAACAGCAGAATAGGAAGAAGCCGATTAATGTGACTGGGGAGACTAAACTGACAGGCCAGTTTCGCCGACGGACTGCTGATTGCGCCAAAAAACAGCGAGCCTCTGTCAAATTGTTAGCGGTCCGCAGAAAAGGAGTTTATATTCACCTTGCTGTGTAGTTCTGCTTTAAAATAGAAATATGTCAGCATTGTGTTGCCGTTGAGTTTACTGTTTTACTCCAGTCCGATATTGTAACTACGAACGAGTTTATTGCGTACCAAATTAATTACAAGTTGGTTACTTTGTTGTACAGAGGCGGAACATGGCTATGCGTCAGTGCTGCCGTTCTACAGCAAAGGGGTGTCGGATAAAAGAAGCAAGCAGAAGAGCAGCAAGAAGAACAACGCTGGAAACAGCAGGTGAGGTTTACGTTATGTAACTTAAAACTTGCTTTGGTTACGTGGCCTTTCTGAGTGCCTGTTTTGACGCGCAAGAGTACTATCTGTGACCTGTCACTTCAAAGCTTATCCCCTCCTTTGTAACTAAATGAATTGCTTGCTTAACGATATGCTACCATCCATGTCCTTGTTCATAAGTAATATTTTGCTCTTATCTGTACAGATCAATCCACAATGAATTGGAAAAACACAGGTGAGCAACACAAATATTGTTATAATGCTGGTAATGTATGTCAAGTATGAAGCTTTCAGAGAAATGCTAAAAGTCGCCATGTTCTGTGTTGCACAGGAGAGCTCAGCTCAGACACTGCCTTGAGCAGCTTAAGCAGCAGGTTCCTCTGTCTTCAGACTCAGCTAGAAACACCACTCTTAACCTACTCAGAAGAGCACAACTCCATATCAAGGTAATCTATAAGCATACTGCTGTAGGGGGAACCACAGTTCAAGCAAATGTGTGGGTTACATAGTTGATGTAATATGAATAATATAAATATTGACACCCTTAAATGGCCTTTGATATCTGTGTATGATCAAAAGAAGGTGATTCAGCATTTCCAATGCAGAAGTGCACTTGTTTATTATGTGCATGTTTGTGTTTGTGCAAAGTATGTTGTTGGTGCTGAATAATGCTCTGAATAATCTTTTTTTCCTGTTGTAGCCACATTTTTAGACAATTTGGCCTTGTAGTGGGTGTTGGGTTTCGTAATCAGCCTGCTTCCATGGACTTAATTTGACTTGGCATATATATTGAACTCAATCAATCAGTCAATGTTTAAGCATTCAAAAAAACAGAAAGTAGGCCACTCACTGCCAGTTTCTGTAGGTATTGGTGATATGTGACTAAAATTCAATAATAATGCATGATATTTTTGGCCTTTGGCAAAGTTCTCGGTTCTCAGCCATGTCACGTTATCTTACAATCTTAAGGACTGTGCAAGTCTATGTTAGAACTCAGTGACCTGTTTTTTTCCCTTCATCTGCCATTTGAACTTCACATTACTCCATGTTTGTCATAGTTAAATATGTATGCTGCCTTGCATATTAACATGGCATCAGTTGATTAATAATATAACATAAATGGGGCCCTCCTTTTTTTTTTTTTTTTTTTTTTTTTTTTTTGCACAAATATTGTTTAATGGAATATATTGCACCTCATTTTCAAAAAGCCTCCTCTGACCCCTGTGTGTTTTTGGCTGGATTGGCTGCAGAAGCTGCAGGAGCAGGCAGAGCGGGCCGAGCTGCTGAAGGGCCGTCTGCGTTGGGAGCAGCAGGAGCTGCGTGTGCGTCTGGAGAAGCTGCAGGCTGGCGCAGCCACGGAGAGGATCCGCAACGACAGCCTTGGCTCAGCCGTCTCCTCTGAACGATCCGACTCCGACAGAGGTGAGGCTAGGACAGGACACTTTGCCTTATCAGACAAAGTGTTTGAAGGTTTTTTTTTTTTTCCTGCCACAACGGCACACATCGTACTTGGTACACCAGGAGTCAATAAATGGATATAGGCGAAATCAAACAAAAAGCTTTCTGGTAAATGCCAGAGAGGATTTGGGGTGCTTACAAGAGACTTCCTGGTGTACATGCAAAACTTCCTGGTTTATATTGAGTCACAAGTTAGAAGTTACGAGCTAGTGAGTGCAGTCGGGTTATGAAATGTTGTTTTTCACGGTTTACTCTGTTAAGAAGATATCCTGCCTGTCGCTTGTGAGGCTAGTTTTCCACATACCAAAGCAGGCATACCAGAATGCTGTCAACTAGGCTAATAACTACCTGTACTAGTCTCACAGAGGTTTAAAGGGAAAACTGCATAATTACAGAATTGCAGAACAAAGCTAACGAGTACCTTCCTGTGTCACTGTTTAATGACGATCATAAACCAACAAGCATTATTGCTTACGCCATGCAAACTGGATACAACATTATCGACTGGAATGTGTTTCTTATTGACTGAATGTTTAACTGAATAATGAATGTCTGAATAATGTAATAGTTCAAAAATATTTTTAAATAAATGTATGAGTTATAGTTCATTTGCTGTGGTATATGGTACTCATGTCTCAGAAAGAAAGAAAAAATGTCTGAAAAACAGAACATGAACTGGGTTGTACAAAGGGCAAAAATAGGAAGTGAATTTTGACCACAGTCCTTTTTTTCCTGTTCTTGCAGAGGACGTGGAGATCGATGTGGAGAGCATGGTCTGGACACTCGAGTCGGATGGCTGTGCACACACAGAGGTGGACCACTGTTACTCTACTCCTGATCGCGTCTGGCTATGATTGACAGGCATTTTGGGTGCGTGGGTGTGAGTGAGTGTGAAAGAGATAGTGTGTATGAGTGTGATCATCCCACTCTCGAGAGTGGAAACATTCCAAATCAGTTGAAAAAGAAGACAGACGCAGAAGCAGAAAAAGGATCATGATGGGACAGGATTCTTTAATACATCTCCAGCCCATCAACAATACCAGACCTCTGAAGCGTTCTGGCCTAAGATGGAATCCTACATTTTATTGGGTTGAAGAGCATGTTCAGGACTTTGATTTTAGAGAAAACATGATTATCAAGAAGAGTGCATTATCTTAGGGACAGGTGGAGAGAAAAAAAAAACGATGCAAAAGTGTTGTGAACTCGTGGTGCTGTAGCTTTGAGCAAGTCATTGCTCACTCACGTCAGAAACTGAAACCTAGCCCGTGCTTTGCATCTTTTCAGGCTAACTGTCTTTTCTTCTTTCTTTCTTTCTTTCTTTCTTT
>JASCQY010000072.1:13597340-13604840 GCA_030264315.1 Sardinella tawilis | reverse complement strand
GGCCTTGAGCCCAGACTACCAGGAAGAGGGAATTACCAGGAGGAGGGAAAATGTTGGTCAAAATGGAGTGATCCTTAATTCCAAAGAATGTTATTGACTCCATTCTTTATCTTACCACCATCTCCCTCCATGCCCTCCCCTTAGGTTCACTTATCAATCTCTCTCTCTCTCTCCTCTCTCTCTCTCTCTCTCTGTCTCTCTCTCATTTTACACTGTGTGTGTATGTGTATCTGTAGTATCTGTATGTGATGTGATGTGTGTGTGTGTGTGTGTATGTGTGTGAGGATGTGTGAACATGTACATGAGTGTGAATATACTGTATGTGTGTATGTGTATGTGTGTGTATGTACAGTATGTGTGAGTGTGTGTGTGTGTGTGCGTGTGTTTCTGTCCCCCCTGGGAGTGGGAGTGCTGTGTCTGTGTCTGTGCCTGTGCTGTGAGAGATGTCTGGGGCAGGTTCCCAAGGCTGATCCCCCTGTCTGTTCCTCTCATCGCTCCACACTCCCCCAGCAGCCCTTCTGCTGCGCCCCGGCCTGATCAAACCGCTCCGCAGCCGGCAGCACATCACACACAAGTCCACGGGGGCGATGATAGCACGGAAAAGGACGCTCGCCCTGCTGATACACACAAAGACCCCAGACACAGATAAGCACACAAAGTCACACACTCTCCATCTGCCACTGTGCCCATACACACTCAAACACACAATAAATAATCATCAGACTACATTGTACATTGTTTATGGATCTGCTTACACAGTTCACTGGGAATCGTACACATAGAGATTTTACACATACTGCAGAAAGGAACATGGGAACTACCCTAAGGTAATCCATTTCACCTTACTTTCCTGACTGATGCATTTCCCCTGTAAAGTTCCCACCCAACCCTGGGTTAGCGAACATAATATTTTACATTGTCTCACAGTGGATAATGCTTCCCCAGTAAGAGCAGACTATTAGAAATCACTTCAGCCGAGATGGAAAAGGATAGCATACCACATTTTGGGATGACACATTTTTTCCTCTTGGAAGTAAGTAGCCTACCTGAAAGTATAACTTAACCAGACATTCGCTTAAAAAAAACTTTACAGAGCATGTTGAGACATTTGTGTTGAGATTAGTACAGTGACACACCTGTCTAGCGGCCGGCAAGACGCGTGTATGAGAAGCTACTTGGTGTTGGGTTCAATGCGCAGGCGCATTCTGCGAGTGCGCTCTTGAAGTTTCAGACAAATTGGGGATTTCTCCCGGTCAGTACGGGACGAGAAGTCACTGCGGACTTAACTCAAGCTATTTACTGAGAGAGCAAAGTGTGTCTCCAGTTGATGGACTTACGAAGAACTGTTTAAAATGGAATCATTTTATTGAGGACGCTTAGCTGAAGGAGAACGCGTTTTGGGAAATTTCTTCATCCCACCTGAAAGATCCGAAAGAACGGTAACGTTACTGGGTTTGCTTAACTTTTTCGGGGATGTTCCAACTAGCCTACGAAAATTAAGATTTCACTCTTTCTGCATAGTCTACCTGAGCTTGGAGTAACAACGTTTTTGAGGTTAAATTCTTGTAGATTAATGAATAAGAAGCTTATTTAATCTCCCTTGGCATTATTATCCCACGGGAAGTTTTGTTTGTACACCACAAACCTACAACAACAATTAATCTAGCCCAAACAATTTCATTTTACAAGCAATCTGCTGTCAACCTTTAGGTCTCAGATTAAGTTGTAATGTCAAAGTTGGGCTCCAAGATCATGTTGGATATGGATATCATGATCTCTGTATTTGATACCAGAATGTTTGAATTCAGCCGTGTTGAATGTAATTTAGGCTTCTGCTGTTAAATTGCATGCCCGTGTTGCGGGCACGGCTTAGAACTTTTCATTTGCCAAGAAGCCCCCCTCTCTGGTCTTTGCTTGAAAAAAAAAATAGACATTAACGTTATGCATTAAAATATCCAGATGCTTGATTTGTTTGTTTACATTCAACAATTAGCCTGATTCTTTACCACACTAACCACATTGTAAACTAACAGATTAAAAAACACACTGTATTGACACTGTTAAGTTGATTTCCATACAGTGTCAGAGAACTTTAAACCTTTATGAAAACTTTTATGTGCAGTGATTCCTTGTCCTCGAAGTGAGTTAATCAAAGCAAAGCAGTTCTCGCGTGGAAGCGCCCTCCTGCGGTCGCCTATGGAACATTTTGGCACGAAATCTATGGCCCCTTTTACAATCCGCTGGCTTCGTTTCAAGCTATCAATTCATCCAGAAAATTAAACAAGAATTTAAATGAGGAAATGTTTTTGCAGAGTATATTAAACCGGAATGCCACACGTCAGTAAACTGCAGCCTTCCTATTGTATGGGTTTTCAGCAATTCACCTGTCCTCACGAAACGTCCAGTTTTTTCAGGTCAGCCAAAACTATCCAAAGGCTCCTCCATTGAAGTTATCATCCAAGGCGAAGTGCATTGTATACTTGCAATGAATCCAGGCTAGAGAACAGAATTTGTACAGTAGGCTTGGGCTAGCTATATTCCTTCATGTATGCATTAAACAAAGCAGTCATAAGGACAAACTGGTAAGTAAAGGGGGGAGAAATAGCCTATGAGGTTTTAAAAATGAGAGGCAGCAATATTACAGGGTTATAATGTAAGAGGGTTCAGTGAGGCCGTCTGCAGAGTTCATGGTCAGCTGAAAAAGCTGTCTGGGTTGTGGTGTGTCAGTTGAGGTCTGAAGAACAGGATGAGTAATGGTAGACACTGTTAAAACAGCAGGCTGGCTGGACGACTGAGTAACAGCCCCCCTGTTGTAAATCTCTAGTAACTCGAACTTCTGACAGTTTCACTTTAGGTGGAAAGCAATGAATGGCTTCAACCCAAACTAGGAGCGGCACGAGAGCAGGGAAAGGCAAACAAACCACAGACTACACAACACAGGCACACGCGCGCGCACACACACACACGTGAACACGCACATGCACACACACACACACAGCTCTCTCATTAGGTTTGATTAGAGGACAGGGGCTGCCAGGTGTCGGGGCTTCACTGCTTTTTAATAACAGATGTGAGGACAGGTGGATTTGCATAGGAGAGGACACACACACACACACACACACACACACAATGAGCACACCAGCATAATTAAACAAAGTATAATATGTTCTGTATACTGTGTATGAAGTTTTTTAAGTGCAACACTTGTACTACAGAACATCTACCATTGCATCTAATGCGTGTTTAGCTGTTGCAGTTCTTTAACAAAACAAATTTGTTTCTCTTTTTCCAGAACAAGACTGAAGGTCCATTTGGAAGTGACTGTGAGACTGTGTGTGCGTGGGTGGGTGAGAGAGTCAACAGTGGGCCCATACCAGTCAGCTGTGTCACCTGTGACTGTGCCGGTGTTTGAACTGACCCCAGTCTCACTTCTCTCATCCTGTGTGAGTGGGCTGTGAGACCTCCATCACCCTGCGCTTGCTTGTTTTTGTGGACCTCCATCAGAACCCCTCTGTCCCTTTGCCCCCTGTCCCTGTGGAAAAAAGTGTGTGTGTGTGACTCTGGGCCCTTCTCTATGCCCATCAGCCTGTGCGTGGCCCCCAAAGAGTCTCGGTCATTTCATGGAACTCAGGCCCTCGGGGCCCCTGAGAGCCCTACGACTACGACTACTGCCCTTACCTTTACCCCTGCTGCTGCTGCTCCATCAGTCCTGACAGTCATGTCCGCCATCCCTGCTCCGCCTCCCCCTTCTCCATCCGCCCTGCTGGGGCCTCCTGCCCCTCCGCCACCCCCTCCTCCTCCACCTCCTCCTCCTCCTCCTCCTTTGTCGTCGTCTTCATCGCCATCCTCTTCCTCGGCGGTTTCGGCCCTCTCCAGCTTGGAGAACAAGCGGCGGCAACGGATGCGCAAGCTCAACTGGGAGCGGATCCCGCGGGAGCGCGTGGAAGGTCGCCAGAGCGTGTGGAGCGGGCCGGCCGCGGCGCGCGACGAAGAGGACTTCACGCTGGATCTGCGCTCGCTGGACGAGCTCTTCGGCCAAAAGGAGGCGCGCGCCACAGAACGCTCCAGAAGCTTCCGTCGGAGTCTGCTTCGCTGCAATTCCCCCCAGGAGACCAGTCTCGATAAGGTGAGGGAGAGCTTTGCTGTTCTGGGGTCTGTGGGGCTGTACCTGCACCAGCAATGGATTTGTATGAGGTCAGATAACTGGAGCACTTGTGATTGGGATGTTTGCATTGGAATGGAGTTCAAGGAGAACTTTAATCATGTAAATCTTAAGTCGATCCACCAAAAACAACTTCTAACCCGGAAGCTGAAGAGTTTCTGCTTATCAGTGGTGATAAGCTCTGTAGTTTTTTTTTAAGTAAAATAGGTGTGAGGTGTCATTTGTGCGGTTTGATCAAGGTCTGTATTGAGTCAGACCTTTGAAATGTCATGTGCTTGTGTCCCCTCACTAAGACATGAGGGGTTAAGGCATCAGGAGACCTTTATTTCACCTCAGCCAGCATGGGCTCCTGTCTCCTGTTTGCTGGACAAATGTGTTGAAGTGGCGTGTGGGTGTGAGGGAGTCGTGTGATGGCTCTGTGATTGCCCTTGGAATGAGCTTATTAGTCAGGAGCTGAGAGCTTTCACACAAGCACTCATAAGTCTTTCTCTCTCTCTCTCTCACACACACACACACGCGCACACACACACACAGGAAACTCCTGCTGTGTCATCTGTGACACATTAGTCTGAAAACCCATCGACCACGAGTGACTTGTTCCACAGATGTGCACAAATTGTCAACACCACTTCCAGAATGTGGATTGGTTATAGCATACTGAAAGGCCTACCAAGCACCAGCCAATACTTATTTTGCATGGTTCTGTATTTCTCTAATTCACAGGTGACTCTCTTGGACTCCAAGCGAAGCATGAACGTGGGCATCTTCCTGCGGCAGTTCAAGACGTGAGTTTGGCCTCGGCTGCTCATTGTTTACATTATGCTCTCCCCCTCCACCCTCCCCTCACATTTCCTCTGGTTTCCTAAATAAACGGCACACTTAATGACAGACGGCTAATGATGGGGGCTCTCTGCTGTGGAGGCTATAGCAGCAGCCATAAAGGCCATACACTCAGACAGGTTGTGTTGTTTCTGCGCTCTGAGAGGAAGCACTAGTGGCTGGTGCAGCACCCCAGAGGGAAGTACTTAGCACTTCTGATAGAGGCAATAGAGTGTGTGTGGTGTGTGTGTGTGTGTGTGTGTGTGTGGGTGTGTGTGGGTGTGTGTGTGTGAGAGAGCTAGAGAGAGAGAGGACGAGAGAAGTGTGAAGTGGAGGTTTAGGAGGGTCTGACAGGTGCCAAGGAGATGGCAGCTGGGAGAGGTGGGGGTCGAGTAGGGAGTGGGAATGGTCAGCTTGGAGGTCAAAGGTCAGACCCACTTTGAAACCACAAGCGAGGAGGACCTCCATTTAGCAGGACTGGGAGGGCAAGAACACCCGTCTGTGCCCTCTTGATCCTCCACCACCTCCTCCTCCTCCTCCTGAAGGACTGCTGGGTAGGACGTATCCCATCTCTCCTTGCTGCAGGCTCTGCCACGCCTTCCTTAGTCATCACTATTTTTCATAAATGATTGGCTGGGCGTGGAATGGAACAGTACATGCTGTTTCCCCCTTAAAATTGTTTTTTTTTTTTTCCCGAAATTGCTTTGTTCGTTGGCTAAAAGGCAGACACCTTTTATGTCAAATTTGTGAATGACAACAGCACTTTGGATGGACTCCAAGGCCTAACCTGGGGTGCGTGCTACACTGTATCTCCCTCAAGCGATTGCATTATTCAGCATATTAATGGTTAAGGAGTAACAAATCAAAGCTGTCAATATGGAGTTAAATAATTAGTTGGCATTAATTTTTCAGCTTTGTTAGATGCCTTTGTTTAAACAGTGAGCATTAAAGACACTTAAGCATATGGCGTTTCACACAACCTTCTTGATTGCACATATTTCTGAGCATTCTGCCAAAAGGGCTCAAAATGATTTTTACTGCTATAGTTCTCTCGCACAGCAGCTTTTGCACAGTAGTGTAACTGAGTGTATGGTTACAGGGGTCACAGCAAACTCTCATGCCAGAATGTCTGTGTGTCTGTGACAGAAGTGTGTGTGTGTGTGTGTGTGTGTGTGTGTGTGTGTGTGTGTGCGCGCTCGCTCGCAGACCTACTTTACTCGCTCTCACCCAGATGAAATGACTGATTCCTGTGTGTGTGTACAGCCTCTGTTTTGCAAAGCCGGTATGCTTTTTTCATGCCTGCACATGCAGACAGCCCTGTATGCAGGCTCAATTGTGCGCATCTTAATTGAAGAGCAGTTTCTTTAGAACCCTGCCCTGTCACAACACGCACAAAGAGAGACAGACCCATCAACCTAGGGCTTGGGCTTTTGTGATCGAAAAGCCCCCTTTTACATTTGTCATAGTCAGAAGCTATTTGTCTGCTTTTAACGCATTGTTGCAGAGCGAGTCACGTTTTTAAGTGTTTGAGGGCCTCTTGTCCTTCCTTTGAACATTGTACAACAGGACGGCTAGCTGTGTTCATTGACCTGTTCATTATTTTATACGATCAGCTGGGAATATTGGGTGTATTGTGGTGGCACAGTCTGTAATGTTCTTAAATAAACAGTTACAGGCTATGTCCAACAAAGGCACAGGTTGTTTAACAAGACCAGTGTGCCCTTCAATCGGACTCTTTGTAGGGACATCTGGGTGTTTGTCTCATCATGTGGAACGCTGGATCTACTGTGTGTCTGGTGTGTGTGTCTGTGTGTCTGTTGGGTGTGTGTGTGTGTGTGTGTGTGTGTGTGTGTGTGTGTATGTAGGACTGGCCTGGTGAGGGTGAGGGGAAGGGAAGTCTCCTTGCTTGTTTTTGGCACGCCTTATTCGTGACTATCTCAATTTGTTGAGCACTTTCACTTAACGGCTGTGTCACTTACATAAGAGGCGGTCACCTTCGAGACGTAATGGCGGATGACACCACGGTGCCTGTTTAGTCTTTGGGCTTGGGGTCCCCTCCAGTACAGGGAGACAGGCCTCATCAGAGAGTTTAGAAGGAGCAATATTTAAGAATCTTTGGCCTCATCCTCCAGGGCTCCTCCACCCTCTCTGGGCGCTGCTCAGAGTGAACCCTGTGTGGGGTATGGAGATTGGCCTGTTTGCTCAGCCCTGACGTCGCTGTCGCTGTCGCCAACGTGGCGTCAAAAGCTTTTCCCCCTCTGCACCTTGGAGAAGATAAGATGCAGTGTGTGTGTGTGTGTGTGCGTGTGTGTGTGAGTGTGTGTGAGCTCACAAGGCGCCAAGATCAAAAGGGCAGAGAGAGATATGGGAAATGTCACCTCCTTGTGTCACTGGTGCCCTTTGTGATTCTTAGGTTTCTACAAACCCTGGGGGATCAATCTCTGTGTGTGTGTGTGTGTGTGTGTGTGTGTGTGTGTGTGTGTGTGTGTGTGTGTGTGTGTGTGTGATTTTTTTTTTTT
>JASCQY010000072.1:13524088-13538594 GCA_030264315.1 Sardinella tawilis | reverse complement strand
ACCGTATTTAAATAGGGAAAACTTAGTGGTGCTTGGTTGCTTCTGTCTTCACATCTGTTTGCTCCCGTTGGAAATAATGAGCCGTGCTAAGTGCTAACAACGTAACGCTGAGCTCCAGGACGATTGACAGCACGCACAGAGATGAGAGAGGTGGATCTACTCGTCTAAGAACAGGCAAGAACGTAGTTAAGTATGGAAAGTCGGTGGCGTGTTCCTTTAAGCTCCGCCAAAGTTGTAACCATGAAATGAACAGGAGTTGTGTCCTGTGAGTCATGTGGTGTAAACTGCTAGTAGAGTCATGGTCAAAGTTCAATTTGAATGCGCCTACAGTACAGTATATCGAGGACTAAGGTCAACACCTCCCCCTGTCACATTAAAGGAATATTCCACCCAAACATGAAATGCATGCAAGCTGGCTCTCTTGGTTTACAGCAACAGCGCTAAGCTAAAGCTAAAAAAACACTGCTCCCAAAGCAGGACAACGCCTGGGCAGATTTTAACCAGTTTCTTTTCACTGTTTTAAGTCTGGGGGTGACCGAGACTGACTTAATTTCATGTTTGGGTGGAATATTCCTTTAAGATCAGAATTCAGATGCGTCTCAGGACGGGAGGAATGGCCAATATAAGCTCACACCCTTCTTTGTAGACATTGCTCTCCCCTGGATATTAGTGCCAGTTGACTTTCCTTCCACATTTGGGTCAGTTGGGTCACTGACATTGATTTACAGTGGAACAAGGCTGTGTGTCAGGCACATTTACTCGCTGTATTGCTTGTAAATATCTTGATAATCCAACTTTTTAAAAAACTAGTTGTGTGAAGTTTTTTACAGTGTGAAATTCTTTTACAGAGAGTAGGAGCCCTTAGAGGATTGTGTTGTGTTATCAGTTGTTCTGAAGCTGAAGAGGCTGGTTGGTGTTGAGCTGTTTGTGAGTGTGCATGAGAGTGAGAGAAAGAACACAACTGAAATGGCTGCTGCAGCAGCAGAATACATCCCTACCGGTAGGTTCTTTTACAAACTGTTATGCGCACCCTTTTAGCAACATGACAAAATCAGTAGCCAACTCATATGAGCAGCTTTGGCAAGCTAACAAAGTAAGAAAATAACTGCAGACTGATAAGACTCCCGAACAGTATTTGTACACAATGTTTCGACTGACTTGGTCTTCACTAGAAGTCCATTTTCGTACTCTATTCTTGTACGTACACCTGATAACCATTTATGGATGTGCATGCACCTCTCGACACTGTTATTGATTGGAAAGCACACATGGATTTAAAATCGCTACTGTACAGTACAGTATGTAGCCTCAGGAACTGATATTAGCCTACATCTTGACTACATATCTATGCCACCATCCAGTCGCAAATGTGAATTGCAAACTACCTGTTAAATTAGTATACAGTAAATTATATTTTAAAGGAGAAATCTGGTGTGATTCAATTCAAAGTCTATTCCTGCTGCTCCAGGTAACCAATCATTGTGAGTAGGGAAAACAACACAAAAGTAGGCTACAGTAAATAAAACTGAAAGTAAGTTACAGTTCGCGTGAGCTGCCTGTTCACTAGCCAGTGTACTACAATTTCCATGTTCTTTACCTGACTGATAGCAGGGCTATTGATTCATTCACACCAGATTTCTCTTTTCAGTCATTTCTGTGGATAGTAACTCCAGCTGGCAGGCAAAGAATGATGCAAATTATTCATGCAAATATTAAAATCTGAATTAATTGCTTTAAAACAGAGAGACCAAAACTCTGCAACATAAGACTGGTGCTGCTGGGGTACACTGGATCTGGGAAGAGCTCATCAGGAAACACCATTTTGGGAAGAGAGGAGTTTGACTTAAAGACAAGAGCAGCTCAGTGTGTTACGAGGCAGGGAGATGTAGCAGGCAGACAGGTCACTGTTGTTGAAGCTCCAGGCTGGTTTAAGTGTATCGGTCTGATGTACACCCCCCAAATAACCAAAGATGAGATTATGCTTAGCAGCTCTCTCTTTGCACCTGGTCCACATGCTTTCTTATTGGTCATACCTGCTGAGCCTCATGATAAAAGTTCGAGGAGGATCATTGAGAAACATGTAGAGATTCTGGGCCAACGAGCATGGAGTCACACCATATTGTTGTTCACTTCTGGGGAATCACTGGCAGGCAAGAGCATTGAGACGCTCATTGAGAGACGATGGCAGAATCTCAGGCCCCTGCTGGAGAAGAGTGGCAATAGGTATCATGTATTTAGCAACAAGAAGAATCAGAGTGTTGGTCAGGGCATGCACAAGACTGACACTCAAGTCACAGAGCTTCTGGAGAAGATTGAAGAAATGGTACTGGCCAATGATGGCGGTCATTATGAGTTGGACAGGACAAAGCTGGAGAATACACTGGAGAAAAGAATAAAAGATGAACAGAGAGCCAAGGCAAGAATGTCAAAAGTGGAAGAGCAAAGAAAACACCTCCAGTCACTGATGGGTGAGTTTATTTCCGCTAAACCTAGATTTTTTTTTTTTTAACCAGAGATATGCCTAATGGTGAACAGTTGGGTTAAACGAAAATTAAACCAAACAGCATTGCATTCTGAGGAATAGGCCTGTAGATGTGAACCATGATAATTGTGTAAATCTTTTTTGTCTTCAGAACTTGCTTATTGTGAGGCAAATTTCAAGCACATGGTTACACAACACCTCCATGAATCCATACAACCAATCAGATAATCAGTACAGATCAGCAAAAAACATCAATGCCAACTTATTCACATGAATCATTGTCACAGTCACTGTCACTGTCAGTAAAATAGATCTGACATTGCAGTTAAATATAGAAATTCTTGAGTTATACCATATATTAATTCTTTTAGAGTGAGGCTATTTTTCTTGTGGGCACCCTACAAATTATATTCTAAGTAAATCTAGCTTTGAACTGATTGCAGGTTGAGGCTCAATTGTAAAACTATTATACTGTATATATTTTTTTTTCAGGTGAAGTACATCCACCCTCAGAGTTTCGAGTTGTGCTCTTTGGCTACAGACAATCTGGAAAGAGCGCAACAGGAAACACCATTCTGGGCAAAGACCAGTTTGAGGTGAACAATGTAACAGCAAGTTGCATGGTGAAACAGGGAGAGGTAGCAGGCAGGCAAGTCACCGTTGTTGAAGCTCCAGGATATGTTGGAGCATTTAAAGATACTCCTGAATTGACAAAAAAGGAGATGGGTTTAAGTGTGTCACTGTGTCCTCCGGGACCACATGCTGTGCTTCTGGTGATTAACGCAGCTCTGTCTTTCCCTAAAAACAATTGTACAGAGATCGAGGAACACTTACAGCTTCTGGGTGAGGGTGTGTGGGGTCATACCATGGTTGTCTTCACTTTTGGGGACTGGCTAGGACACACATCCATTGAGCAGGTCATTGAGAGTGAAGACACATTTAATCAGGCTCTGGTTGAAAAGTGTGGGAATAGGTATCATGTCCTCGACAACGTAAGCAAGACAAACCAGACTCAGGTCGTAGAGCTGCTGGAGAAGATTGAGGAGATGGTGGCAGGACACAGCGGTCGTCACTATGAGCTTGACAGGAAGAAACTAGAGGAAACACAGGAGAGGAACACCAAATATGAACAGAGGGTAAAAGAAAGACGGATGAAGGTGGAGAAGCAAAGAAAATATCTCCAATCACTAAAAAGTAAGCCTAATAGTATTTTATTCATTGCATTACAATTTGTTACAATAGATGTGCCATTGGTCAGAAAATATCTTTGAAGTATTTGGAACAAAGATTATAACATTCTCAATCATTATAAGTTACCTCCACTTATATCTCCCCTATCAATTTGCATGTTACAGCCAGTACTACTCCCCTCTCCGAATTAAGAATAGTGCTTTTGGGATACAGAGCATCGGGAAAGAGTTCATCCGGAAACACCATCCTGGGAAGAGAGGAATTTGACCTGCAGACAAGAACAGCTCAGTGTGTGAAAAGACAGGCAGAGGTGGCAGGCAGACAGGTCACTGTAGTCGAGGCTCCAGGTTGGTGGACAAACGACACTCTCAGTGGCACCCCCAAGCTAATTTCAGAACAGATTCCATTCAGTGTGTGTCTGTGCCCCCCAGGACCACATGCAATCTTGCTGGTCATACGTGTAGGTGATTCTATGCCAAAAAACACTCAAAAAATAATTCAGGAACACCTGGAGCTCCTTGGGGCTAGCATCTGGAGTCACACCATCGTGCTATTTACTCGTTGGGACTGGCTCGGAGACACAACTGCTGAGCAGTACATAGAAAGTAAAGATGAAGGCTTCCTTCAGTGGCTTGTAGAGAAATGTGGCAACAGGTTTCACACATTCAATAATGAGGCCAGTGCAAGTGATCAGGTGTCACAGCTGCTGGAGAAGATTGAAGAGATGATAGCCGGAAATGAGGGGCGTCACTTTCAAATGGATAGTGCACGTGTGAATGAACTGCAGGAGACAAGGAGGACAGCAGAACAGAAGTCTAAAGAAAAAGCAATGCAAGTGAAGAAGCAGAGACAACATCTTCAAACACTGAAATGTGAGTTGAGTAACTGGGGGTCTAGCAGCACAAAAATCAATAAAAATGAGTTGTTTTAAAATTCCAAAATCACAGCGAAATGAAAAAAAAAACAGTGGAGCCACCAAACAGTCGTTTTTTTAGTTAGCTCGTGGCCATGAGCTTGTGACAGTAATATGAGTAAAAAGAGTAGAAAAAGAGTAGTAAAAGGAGTAGTAGCCTATCGTGAAGCAGTGGAACATCCTTCTGGGACTTTCTGTTCTCCGTCCACAGTCTATTGGAGAACAACTTGTTTCATTTCAGATAAGAAGGCATATAAACTGCAGTCATTCTTTGAGCCCATCTATGGTTAGAGCCTGGTTACCCAATCAAATAGTAGGCCTACATCTTGTTATTGTCTCATAGCTTTTAAACAAATTAAATACAGCCTGATTTGGTGCTTGAATGTGAGAATTGGAAACCCTACAATGTCCACAAAGGAAAACTCACACAAACTCACAGTGAAACAAAACAGCGGACTCTAATGTTAGCTATCTAATCGCTCAGTTAAACATTAATGCTAGCTGTTACAATGTACAGTAACAATGTACAGGAAGTGTGTCAGACGATATAAACCAATGGACATGCATTGAGTGTACAGCAGCAGTTTTGAAGCTGCTGCACTCAGAAGCATTATTGATGGATTCACTGCCAAACACATGTATACTGCTATCTCAGAGTACTTAGTCAGTCACTTCAAATAACATTAAAGAGTTTGTTTCACAAGGCTATCTTCATAGAGATGACAGAAAAGCAAGCCAACACTTTGCAATTCTGTGGGACATCAACAGCAACATCATGCTTTTAGACATGCTTACAGTAACACTGCCTCTAACTTCTGTCTTTCAAACTTTCCCCACAGGGATTGCACCATCCCTTTCAGAATTTAGGATAGTGCTGCTGGGCAAGAAATGTGTCCAGATTAGTGCAATAGGAAACACCATCCTGGGCAGAAAAGCGTTTGACCTGAAAACAAGAGCACCTTGCTGTGTGAAGGGAGAGGGAGAAGTATCTGGCAGACGGATCATTGTAGTCGAACCTCCAGGATGGTGTCCTCGTGCCTCTTTCAGTGTCACTCCTGAGCTCACTAAAAAGGAAATTGTGCTCAGTGCATCTCTGTGTCCTCCAGGGCCGCATGTTTTCCTCCTAGTCATTTGGGCCAATGGCTGCTTTACTGAGGAGCAGAGAAGAAGGATTCGAAGTCATGTGGAGCTTCTTGGGGAGAGAGTGTGGAGCCATACCATGATACTGTTTGTCTGCGGAGCTTGGTTGGGAGACACAGGCATTGAGCAGTACATTGAGAGTGAAGGGAAGGCCCTGCAGTGGGTGGTAGAGAAATGCAAGAACAGATATCACCTCCTCAACAACCACAACACAGCTGATAGCAGTCAGGTTGCTTTGCTGCTGGACAAGATTGAGGAAATGATAGCAGGAAACAGTGGAGCTCATTACGAGATTGATGCAAAGAGACAAGAAGAAGTTCTTGAAAAGAGGAGGAAGGAGGAGGAAAGAGCTAGAGAGAGAGCATTGGAAGTAGAGAAGCAAAGGCTACAGATTAAGGCACTGGCTCTGGGCAAGGATGTTCCCAAGCTCCCTGAGTTTAGGATTGTTCTTCTGGAATATAAACATAACTCTAAGAGCTTAGTTGCCAACATTATCCTGGGCAGAGAAGAGTTTGATATGAATGGAAGAATAACTCATTGTGTTCAGCGACAGGGAGAAGTAGCAGGCAGGCAGGTCATGGTGGTAGAGGCACCTGGATGGAGTAGTGACTTGAAGGATACTGCTGAGCTCACTAAACAGGCGATTGTGCTCAGTGTGTCTCTGTGTTCCCCAGGACCCCATGCTGTCTTACTGGTTTTGCGTGGAGTGAATTCTTTCAAAAAGCAAGACAGGGTCATCACTCAGAAACATGTGGAGCTTCTTGGTGAGGGTATCTGGAATCACACCATAGTGCTCTTCACTCAAGGTCACTTATTGGGAGATACATCCATTGAGCAATACATTGAGAGTGAAGGAGAGGACCTGCAGTGGGTGATTGAGAAATGCGGCAATCGGTATCACTCTCTTAACACACGCAACAAAGAGGATGCCACCCAGGTGACACAGCTTCTGGGGAAGATAGAAGAGATGGTGGCAGGAAATGGTGGCTGTCACTTTGAGATGGACATAAAGACACTGGAAGAAACACAGGAAAGAAGGAAGAAAGAGGAAGAGAAAGCAAAAGAGAGAAGGATGAAGGTTGAGAAGCATCGTCATCAACTTCAGTCTTTGAAACGTGAGTTTTCCAACATATTTTATTGAGTGTCAAACAGAGGTGCTTAGCAAAATAGTTAAAATGGGCTCTGCAGTGAAATGTACAGTATAAGAATAGAACCACCCTCAACTTTAGCATGATCTTCACAATAAAGAAAAGTCTTTGTGTATTTACAGGTGAAGCACCACCCATTAAAGAATTAAGAGTTGTGCTACTGGGCTGCAGGGGATCTGGAAAGACTTCGTCTGGAAATATCATCCTCGGGACAGATGGATTTGACCATAAAAGGAAAACAGTGCGGTGTGTCAGTAGAGAAGCCGAGGTGATGGGCAGACAGGTGACTGTTGTTGACACACCAGGATGGTGGAGTGGAATCCACTTTTCAGACACGCCCGACCTCACTAAAGAGGAGATTGTGCTCAGTATGTCTTTTTGTCCTCCAGGCCCACATGCCATCATACTGGTTGTGTCTGTGAATGGATCCTTCAAAGAGGAAACTAGACAGAATATTCAAGAACACTTGATGCTTCTCCGTGAGACTGCCTGGAGACATAGTCTACTGTTGTTTACTGACAGAGAATGGCTGGGAGACACAGCCATTGAGCAGTACATTGAGAGTGAAGGAGGGAGCCTACGATGGCTTGTTGAGAAATGTGGGAACAGATATCATGTGCTCAACAATGAGACCCGATCAGAAGATCAGGTCACACAGCTGCTGGAGAAAATTGAGGAGATGGTTGTTGAAAATGATGGATGCCACTTTGAGTTTGACAGAACTATTTTACAGGAGGTGGAGAAGAAAAGGAGTCATCTGAGTATAAAAGTGGAGGGCAGAGAGACAAAAGTGTACAAAATGGACTCTACATTTAAATTTGTCATGGGTGAGTGGCTCAATGTAGGCCTACTGTTTTCCAATTCACCACCATTTGGACTTTAAATAAAGTAGTTGATACTGTTACAGTGAACAACAATGGGCATAGATACACTTGAGTCCATACATAAACTACAGCAGTAATATGAAAACATACTGTACACATGCTGTAATATGGCAGTGACATTAATGTTTTATTTCAGGTGAAATTGAGCCCCTCTCCGACGTGCGTGTTTTGTTCCTGCAGTATAAACTAAGTGAAGATGATGACGATGACTCTGACACTGAACAAGCCACCATAGAATGCCAGAAGAATAAGTTTGAGTATGGTGGGAAACAGGTCACGGAGGCGATCATCACAATGACCCCCTCCAGAAAGAGTCTGAAGCGGACACGGAAACAAATGGTATCCGGCATGTCAATCTGTGCTCCGGGACCACATGCTTTCCTGACAGCGGTATCCATGGATTTGCCTTTTTCTGAGAAGTGGCGTAGAGAAATCCAGGAGCACCTGGAGCTTGTCGGCGGCAGGGACGTCTGGCGTCACACCATTGTGGTGTTCTACTCGTCGGCAGGGTGGACCCCAGATCAGTACATCGAGAGTGAGAGCGAATCTCTGCACTGGCTCTTGGAGAAGTGTGGGAACAGATATGTGCAAATGGTGGAAGAGAGCAACTGGAATGAGGGACTGAGGAAGATAGAGGAGGTGGTGGCTCTGAACGGTGGGCGCCATTTTGAAGCTGATGAGAGCAGCGGGGCAGTGGACGGGGTGGAACCTGAGAGCTGGAGACTGGAGGTGCAGCAGCTCGCTGATCGGATAAAGGAGCAGGAGCTGGTGAAAAGCATGGACACTCCACCACAGAGTGAGTATGACGACATAGAGGGAAAGATTATTTACCACCACAAAGCATCTAAAACAAACTCTCAGACTCTCTCCATATAGTCATATTAACTCATGGGATAGACGGTCACTGTTCATTAATGTCTTGGGATGTAGCAGTATCCTTAATTTCACAATATAGCAAAAACTACTGTAGCAGTGTCTCATTTCAGCCTAGCAAACAATATATCCTCCAAGCACTAGTTTTGTTTGTGCCGCAGTGAAACTCTGCCAGCATCAGCAAAGTCACTGTAACCCAGAGCATCATTAGCCTTTGTCACTTTAAGAAGCTATCAGGAACTGGTCATATAGCCTACATTGTTTTATAAGGAATACCAGAAAACATGAAACATTTCTGTTCTTCATTTAGAGGTTCTGTAACCAATGAGAATCCTGGCTATGGAAAAAAAGTTGCACAAAAAAAAAAAAAAAAAAAAAACATCGATATTGCTTTGTTCAAGACTAGATTAACAACTAAAGCTGGTTAAAAACACAAGACATATATGGAAAGAGATTATCACTACTTCTCACTGTGGTCCAATAGATTCATCAGTAGAGGGAAAAGGGTACGCACATCCAAAAACTTTTCACAGGTGCCAGGTCCAAGGATCAGATGCATGGGAAGGAGTAAGGCCTGCACGCTGTTTTAAAATTCTCCCAATTTATTTTATTATAGCAACGTCTCAACTTTGTCAAGTTTGACAAAGACCCTTTGAGGGTTGAAACGTTGCCATAATAAAATAATTTGGGAGCATTTTAAAACAGTGTGCAGGCCTTACTCATTCCCATCCAGTGGATTCATCGCCTCAGTATAAAGCAGTATGGTAATTTGCCGATGTGTTTTTCCTTATTTTCAGTGAAAGATGACAGATCTGACATAACGTCAGAGAGCTCAGGCTATGTCACACGCATCTCAGACGCAGCATCTGAAGCCCCATCAGAACAAGACTCTGTGGTATCAGAGGCTACCAGCTCTGGGATTGGCTCGTTAAAGTCTGGAACACTGGAAAGTTCCCAGGAGGATGAGGAGGGAGGAATTAAACTAAATCAAGGAACCAGGGCCACTACGAATAGTCTATCCACTTTACCTTGACTTTTGGAAAACGTCACGGGGTCAAAGAAAATATTAATTCGTTATTTTATTCATTCACAACAGTGATTTCAAGATAATCAGTGAACAATATACAAAAGGAGGTTTAGGGAAGCATTGATGCACTTTTGCTAAATATTTTGGGAATCTGCAAAGCCCTTACCACTATTTCTGGGTCATTATTTCATTTTGAAATAAAAATGAAGGCCAAATGAAGCAAGAAGTAGTGTAATTAATGTGAAGCTACTTTTAATGTACAAAAAGACCTATAAATAAAAACAAAATGATCCAACCTTCTGCTAAGATTCTATTAGTGATTAAGCAGGTCTCTCAATAGTCAATAGCCTAGTAACTGACTCAGTTGTACTTTTATATAGGCAAAACGTTTTTAAAACAATAATCTTTGGGTTTTATTTCCACGTTCAGTGCCCAGAATAGTAGGCCTATGTGTGTTCTTTATTGGGTCTTGAAAATGCCTGATCTCCCTATGGTTATACAGTATACGATGCCAGCATTTTGAACTATTTTTTAGTACATAAGCTACTGTTTCACAAAGCCTTCTTAATGAACCTAAATGCTTGGTTGCACAAAGGGTTAATGACATAACCTAACCTATCAATGAAGTAGGCTGTATAAAATCCAGGGGTGAATAAAAACAGTGCACGGATACTGCAATAGTGCTTCCTTTGAAAATGCGTCATTATTAATTTAATTGTCAATAAATTATGAGGTGATCAACCGAGCCCATGTGCATACAATCCAAAATGTCTTACCATGGACTCTTACATGGAAGCGTCGACTTTTATTATGCACAAGAACATTTTTCACGCATACCCGGAAGTTGGACCGGAAAAGTAACCACCTTCACGGCAACATTGTATCCTATGTTGTGCGCTGTTGGCTTAGATGTGTTTTGAAAGATCTGCAAATAAAGTTAAGATTTAGGACATAGTTTATTGCCAGTTTGTTATTTGTAATGGGTGGATATGGCGTCATGGCGAGTGAGGAGTCACTGGATTACACCGTACACGAAGCATGGAATGAAGCGACTAATGTTTACCTTCTTGTTATTTTGGTCAGCTTCGGGCTCTTGATGTACGCTAGGAAGTAAGAAACATTTCCTTTTTATTTATTCGCTTCTATGGGTGGGCTAAAGTAGGTTATTGCTATGAAAATATGTTGTTGTGATGTTCGGAATGAGTTGCGGAGTTGCATAGGCTAACATTACTGGCTAACGTTAATTTGGGGCCCAGATTCATTGCCCAACGTTAACCCACACTGGCTTGCTTGTCTGGCTTGCTCATAGAAACAAGAGGAAGATCATGCGTATTTTTGCATTGCCTCCCACTGCCGGGACGACACCAGAACCGAACTTTTATGACAGTTTGCAGAAAGTGAGACTTCGACAACAGCTGGAGATGTATTCCTTGGGTAAGTTAAATTAGACCGAGGCCTAAATTGCCCATTAAATGCAACATAGTAGCCTAATGTTGGCTGATGGTTATCAGGGGTGTCCAAACATTTATGAAATGTTCTGAAAAATGGAAGCTGCCAAGAGCCAATGCAATGATAAGACCACCAGTCTTCAAACAGCTCCATATGAAAGAGTGACCATGTTTTAGAATGGAAATGCAGTCTTGCAAACATGCAAACATTTAAAACATAGCCCTGCTAAATAAAACAAGCAAACAGCTTATCCGCTGGCTGGTTTTAGCTGTTTTTTGGCTGTTTTTAGCTTTTTGTTTTTTACCAGCTTTTGCTGGTCTTGCTGGTTGGGCCACCACTTGGACTTGCTGGTGTGACCATCTCAGTCTTGTTGGTAAGTGTGCTGGTTTATGTTAGAAAGTGGTGAGTATGTGAGATCGGTCGGACTAAGTTCGTACAAGCTTTTGACGGGAAAGCCAGGCTAGGTTTGTCAGTCATGCTGGTAACCGGCCTATCAAGCATTGAAGCATATTGATGGTTTAAGATGGCCATACTGGTTTGACCAGCCATAAAGCTGGACATTGCTGAATTGACCAATCGACCTCCAACCAGTCTGATGAAGAGCGTAAGCTCGAAAATGTTCACTTGGTGATCATTAAAAAACTAAACGGGAGCAAGTGTGCGGACATTCCACTTTATTTTTATGGTTTACAATTTTTGTCCAGCACCTATGTTTTTGGATGTGCGCATCGCCATCACTCTTTCAGTATACTGGTCCAAACCATCTAAACCAGTTAAATTCTTGCAAAAACAGAGCTGCGGCTAGTGACCATCATAAGCTGGGTTAACCAGGTAAACCAGCAAAACTCTCGCGAAAAACACAGCTTAAACCAGCAAGCCAGGGAGCCTAGGCCTACTTAATGATAGAACTATTGACAGCGTCACACTAACTTAGATGGCCATCTTTTTTCCATCTGTTTAGTGAAAAACAGACTTGTAACTGTGCCAGTGTTGTCTAAATGCACATCAATATCAATGCACATACTGTAATACTAGATTCATGAAAAAATGGCTCATTGCATTTTATTTTTAGGCATAAAGGCGGGCTACTTGAATGAGAGCTACCGGTCACATTGGCCAGGGGGCTAGAGGTTGCTATCAGATAGCCAACCATAACCTACATGTGAAAATCCACAAAAAAGTAATCAGATTGTTCTCTGAATTTGCACTGACATTTATTTGGTTCATAACAGCACGGAAATACGACCAAGCTCAGCAAGCTCAGGCAGACAGTGTGCAGCTGTCCATGGAATGAAATCCAGGGACTCATGGGTAGGCCTACCTACACCCCCAGCATCTCATCGCTTCCTGAACGCATTTATCTCCTCGTGACTATACATCAACAGCTTGATCAAGAGTCACAGAACTTCATTACCAAGAGAAGGGAGTCAGAAGATGGAGACCTTTGTCTGGGACACTTGTGATGGACCACATTTAGGACATTTGAGGGGCTTATTGACAGCCCTTTTGATAAAGTTAACTATTTCATCTTCATCTGTTGTTATCTATTGTTTAAATAGAAAGTCATATAAAAAAATTGTTTGTATTACATTACATTACATTTTTGGCCTGGTGAATTTGATTAATGTGAATCTGCCTCCCTCTAGAGGTGTTGGTGTGAATTGCTGCCCCACATCATACTGTAGGTGGGCCACAGATCACAATTGCAAGTGGAACTGGTATTTTTTTTTTTTTTTTTTGCTTCTCCTGCCCTCATGAGGAACAACTGGTCTAGTACTAGACAGCCCTGAGGGATGTAATGTATAGTATACGTAGTATAAGTGCTTAATTGTGATTTTGAGTGAATAAAAATAAATGAAATAAATTGGCAACCATGGGCATCCAGGAGTATACTGTAGGTGGGCACACACACACACACTCACACACACTCACACACACACACACACACACACACACACACACACACACAATATGGATTCTCTGGATTGCACAGAGAATTAAACCTGGATGTCAAAGCTACCATACTACCAGGCAAATGGATTGTGAACCACCTGTCTTTTCTCGGAACATCAGATTTTTGCCTGCCTCCATGATCAAGATTCATGGGGCACAGGCGCTTTCCTCAGTATAACTAGATAGATGGATAGATAGATAGATAGATAGATAGATAGATAGATAGATAGATAGATACTGTAGATACCGTAGATAGATAGATAGATAGATAGACAGATAGACAGACTTTATTAATCCCCAAGGAAATTAAGCAAAGTGATAGGATTATGGAGGTTATGTGTAACACTGTGGGTATGTTGGGACTGTGCAGTGGAGCACTATTGTCAGAGGTGGAAAGCAGCAGCTGCAGAAAGTAGACATAAATGTCTTGCCGTTCCTCTTAGATAAAGAGTTTAAGTTCAATCACCCTTGCTTACTCTGTCTTCACACCCATTGAAGTTCATCTGTAAGTTTATTAAAATGTCTCAAAGGAAAAATGGAGATTGGAAGTGGCAACTGCTGAAAATTAAAGTAGTTGTATTATTGCTTTTCTCAACAAGACAAACTAGTGATGAAACTAAACACTGACGTCCTCACCCAGGGTTCAGATATTACAGGTGTTTACATTTCGTGTGTGTATGTGTATCTAATACTTGTTCATTTTTAAAAGAGTTTTCAGTCTTCAGATGACTGACGAGCAGTTGATAAGAAAATGCCCCGATGGTTTCTGTAATAATTTTCATAAAATTAGAAGTTTTCTTTTGTTAAACTTCTTGAGAGATTTTGACTTCATTATTATTATGTGTTCATGGGAGCTGAAGTTAATGTAGAAGCATTTGTTATCTTTGATTGGTGTTCATTTTCATCAAGATCGTGAAATGCAATGAGATAATGTGTTTACACATTTGCACATCACTTCGCCGCATAAGTAGAAAAAAAAGTTTTATCAAAGAGTCACTGTCACTGACCTGCAAAGAAATAAGGATGTTGATTAAATTTGTTCCAGGGAAAGGAAATTGAATCTGCATTATGAAATTGCCTCCCAAAATAATAATAATGATATGAATAAAAAGAACAGCCGGACCACCAAAATAATAATAGTAAAGCAATTATGTGTTGAGCCTTTGCCAGGTTTAAAAAAAAAAAAAAATCCCTCCCTCTCTCTCCATCTACCCTTCTGATGAGAAAAGGCAAAAACAACAACAAAACAAAAAAAGAAAGAAAACCTCAATTATTTATTTTGTTTCCTCAATGTCACAATTCCCGGGAGCAGAAAGTTTCCTGTGGAGTGTTAGTAGAGTTACAGGCGGGAGGTAGTATACTTTTCTTCTCTCTTTTGTGTGTGTGTGTGTGTGTGTGTGTGTGTGTGTGTGTGTGTGTGTGTGTGTGTGTGTGTGTGTGTGTGTG
>JASCQY010000072.1:13381953-13387836 GCA_030264315.1 Sardinella tawilis | reverse complement strand
AATCCCAAGACAATGAGGGGGGGGGGGTGCAGGAGGAAAAATAGATAGATAGATAGATAGATAGATAGATAGATAGATAGATAGATAGCCTAGATAGATACAGTAGATAGACAGAAAGAGAGAAGGAAGCAATGACAACGAGCAAGCGACAGACATCCAGAGAGAGCGGATGGCGGGCCGGCCGGCCAGTCGGCCCACAAAGATTAGCATCCAGCTGGGCAGACCCTGCCGGGCTGCTGGCGGGGCGTCAGCCTGGTGCCACGATGGAGCCGTCTCCAGGCCTGTCATTTCTGCTGATAGGGGGGGAAGGAAAACATTTCCTCTGCCTAGTCCTCTCTTCCTCTGTCTGTCTCTGTCTCACACATACACACACACACACACACACACACACACACACACACACATAGACACAGTCACACACTGATCAATCCCTGGGCTCAGAGAAGCGGGCAGATGCTCTATATCTATTATTCAGACATGAGGGGAATTTCTGCCTCTGCAGAGGCCTCAAACAACTCACTAGCATGACTACACACACTCACACTCATACACACACACACACACACACACACACAGACTGACAGGCACACACATGGAGACTCACATACACGTGCATATGCATGGACATAAGGATGCATGTATGGATACTGTGCTAATACATAAATGTGATCTCCATTTCATTTCATCATTGAACAATGGCTTTAGTAAATGGAACTGAGTCACTATAGATCATTTCATGTTCTAATTCCATAGCTGGACAAAACAATGCTTGAACATTCTATCTTGGTCCACAAACACTTCCTGTTACATTAACATAACATTATGGAATGTTAAACAGGAAGTCCTGGGGGACCAGCAATGGAACTAGAACCTGAAACGGTCCATAGACCATTGAAAATGTCTATAAGAAAATGTGAGGGAGGTTTTAACCTCCTGACACACTCATTCCTGTTATCTCTCGATTTAAGTTCTAGAACCTTCCTTCCTTCCTTTTCCTTGCTTACAGTATTATGGGGCATTAGCTTATCATTGCTCAATATTTGCTTTTTATTGCTTTTTTTTTTTTAACTCAGTCATCCAGCATTTATTGTAGCCTATTATGAATTTGTTTTACCAGAAGGCAGTGTGGTTTACATTCAGTCTCTCACTCTCAGTTCCACTATTAGTTCCACTGGCAGTGCTGACTGTACTCCCCACCTTCAGTGGACTGGCCATGTCAAATGTAATGACTTGCCGTTCATAGTCCTTATGTTACTGTGGCGTTCTTTGGTTTTATTGCTTCTTGAATGTTTACACATACAGTACTGTGGTTTGTTTAAGTGGCTGACTATCCTCTGGGGAAATTAAGTGAGAGAGATTCACCAACTTTCGCCATAATGCTAAAATCTGTGGCTTCTCTCTCTCTCTCTCTCTCTCTCTCTCTCTCTCTCTCTCTTTCTGTCTGTCTTTTTTTCACCCAGTTGGTTGGTCCCCAACTAAACAAAACCGAGACACAAACAAAGCCATTATGTGCAATTTAAGCAGAGATGGATTGTGCTCAAGGCTGGTTTCTCATTTCATGCAGAGTGAGGGAGGGTGGGTGAGTGCCCAAAAGCCTCGGCCTCATCAGCGCACTCTCCCTCCCTTTCAGATGTCATCACGAGACGTCTGTATGAGAGGCAAAAAAAGCGCTGGGATCATCAAAAAGTCTCAGCAAGTGTACGGTGTGTGTTCTCACCTCATCGCTAACCTTTTCTAAAGTGCATCCTAATTTGAAAACATTACCAGGCGGATATCTGAATTTCAAAACAGAGAGGTCTTTGACTCAGACTGCGGGTTGCCAGGATCACAGTCCCATTTGGCAAGAGGATGCTGTGCTGTATAATCTTACATTATGAGTTTTCAGCAATAAAATAAGATGTAAACAAACAGACTTGAAATGTCTTATACCTATTTTATTTTACAAGCTTCAAATTGTGAGTGTATTCTATCATAGACTTCATATCAAGAATTGTATCAAATTGTAGGTTTGTACAGTAAGTCTTTCTATCTTATCTTCAAGACAAGAATCAAGTACAAATGTTGTCTTCACACACACGTATGTATGTGTTTGCAACCTCATGTCATTGTGGCACAGTATTTGAATGCATGTGTGTTTACAGTATGTCTTGGTGTGCACATATGTGTGTTCATGTTTATTGTGTTGGTCGATGGGGTCGAACGGTTTGCTTTGGCTTTGTTTGGTCTTTGTTGGGTATTCTATGGCCGGCGCGGTGCGAGGCTTTCGTGGGAATATGTCGCATGAAATCAAATCCCTGCTAAAGCTACTTTGGGCTGCTCCCTCTCCGTCTGCCCTTTGTAAAGCAGGATTTGGGTAAACGTGCAGCGGTCCCTGTCCTCCTCCTCCTCCTCGTCCTCCTCTCCACTCCTATTTTCTCCTCCTCCCTCCTACCATCCTCTTTTTTTTCTCTCTGTCCTCTCCACTCCTCCTCTCCACTCCTCCTCCTCCTCCTCCTCCTCCTCCTCCTCGTCTCTCTCTAGTCTCCAGTTGGATCCTAACGGGGGGGGCCCTCTTGCCAGGAGGAGGGAGCAGATTAGTCAGTGCACAGGCTTACACAGGCTCATGCAATCAAAGAAATCCACTTTTAAAACAGTCATGTGGATTTGGGGGCTTGGTGTATATATGTGTGTGTGTGTGTGTGTGTGTGTGTGTGTGTGTGTGGCAGTGTCTGTGTGTGTGAATGCATGTGTGTACATTTTTGTGTATTTCTTGGTGTGTGTATGGTGTGTGTATATGGGTATATGTGTGTGTGTGTGTGTGTGTGTGTGTGTGTGTGTATGTGGGTATATGTGTGTGTGTAAATGTCTGTGTGTCTTGGTGTGCATTTGTGTATGTACTGTATGTGTGTGTCTGCGCTTTTGTGTAGATATGTGTGCGTGTGTGTATGTCTTTAAAGCAGGGCCAGTTAACAGCAACACAAAAGAATCCCCGTTTTGTCTGAAAAGAACACACTCTGCTTTTAGTCCATCCTTCTTCCCTCTGTCTGTCAAAGCTTTCATTTGCAAAGCGACGCTTTCAAACAGGAAAAAAAACGCCATGACATCACGGGTCAATCACATTCAGTGTTGTAATTGCTCCGCGCTGGTAATACGACGAGGGAGAGACTTTTAAAAAGTGTGCGGAGAATATTCCGTCTAAGTGGTGATAAGTAGGACCAAGACCAGAGAACACATTGCAAGCCGATAACGTAATCCGTGTTTGATCTTTAAATATTCCCTCTCATCAGAAGGCAAGAACAATCCCCTTACACCACTCACCCTCCCTTAGGAGTCCGCTTTTGAGGCAGCTGTCCTTCAAGTAAAGTAGAGAAGACAATATGATGCACACGCACGCATATGGACACAGACACACACACGCACACACACACAGAAACATACACAGTTGTACACAATTATACACACTCAAGAGACCTTGACTGTGTTCTGAAGGTCGTAGCAAGAGTGTCTTCCCTCTCCAGCAGATACTGATTGATTTTTAATGTGTGGTTTTGATGAGCATGATCTGTTCTCTCTCTCTCTCTCTCTCTCTCTCTCTCTCTCTCTTTCTCTCTCTCTCTTGCGCGCACACACTCTCGCTTCTTCACTCTCTCCAGAGAAAAAAGCCAACGCAAACAGAGCTTGTGTTTGCCCCCACCCCCTGCAGTTCATGGCCCGAGAAAGATTAATAACAGTATGAGAATGTGAGTAACTATTTATCATAAAATCTGTATGACAAACATGTCAGAATGAGAATGATGGGGATTAAGGTTGTGTGCATTCACGCACACACACACACACACGTACAGTACACACACACAAATACACAAATTAAAACCAAGAATTGTGCCAGGGCACTTGACTCGAGTATTGACAGAAAGTCTTAAAACCACTGGCAATCAATGGGAGAATGGGTAACTGGATTAAGGGGTGTCTTTAGGTGGTGGTGGTGGTGTCGGGGTGCAGCGTCTGTAAGCATCTGTTTATGCAATTAAACAGTTTCTAGGAAATGTCAATTCTATTTTGCCTCTCCTTGTTTCTCTAACCCTTCCTCGGCTAAAGGGCAAACCCCTACACAGGAAAAGAATGTAATCGGCCCAAAATATCCCGCCGCCAGTGTGCATGCTGCGTATGCCAAACATGAAGAGCGTCGAGGTGATATTGCATGGTTGAACAACCACCCCCCTCACCTTTTCCCCCCCAAAAATGTTCAAATTGGATGTCAGAGAAAATGTCATCTCCATTTACCGTCGTGGCGAAATATCAGAATCTGTCATGGTATTTGCAGTGAATGCCAGCCAAACTCCTGCCAAGCACAATGTCTCTCCAGCAATCAAGGGAACAAATGCTTCTGCTTTCTGCATTGGCACTGGGTGCACTAGCGAGCAACAAACAACATAAAAAAATAAAAATGAGAGAGAAAAGAAAAGAGAGAGAGAGAGAGAGAGAAAAAGGAGAGAGAGAGAGAGAATCATAATAATGCCTCACCTTTATAAAAAAATAAAATACCAGCGGGAGATCTACTGTTTGCCACTCCATGGCTTTTTTTCCCTCTGAAAGAATCAGACGTGCGCTGGTGAAATGTCAGTGGAATGGCCTTTCTGTGGTGGGCTGCGACCAGCACTGAGATGCTCTCCTTGTGGCGGGGCTGAAAGGGGCCACATTGGTGGGGGGGCCACATAGAAATCTGAGGGGGTGGGTGGTGGATGGTGGGTGGAGCTACTGGCACACAGGTGGCCTCTTTTCATGGGTCCTCTCTACCTCACCGTCCCCCTCTGTGTCTTTGTTGATTAATGTGGGGACCGAGGTCCCCCTACAGTGAAAACCTACCACATGCCACAACAAAAGCAGGCTTTGTGTCAGTATGTGTGTGTGTGCGCACATGTGCAATTGTGTGTGTGTGTGTATGCGTGTTTTGATGTGTGCTTGTTCATATGCCTAAGCATCTAAGTCACATTCAACACAGAAAGTTGAAAAACTGTTCTCATTGGAAAACATGCAGCTCAAATGTTATGAAATGCAAATATTTAAAAAAGAAAACCCTGGCTGAGGAGGTTCTTGTTGACACATAAACAAACAAACAAACAAACCACACAAACACACACACACACACACAAAGAAATGGAAAAACTCTACAGTTGGACAACACCAGAAAAGTCACGATAAACCCTGTGGACCAGCAGATCCACAGATCTATTTATCTATTGCAATACACAGGCATGACCCTCCCCTGGGCAGTGGGCAGTGTTTGGCAAGAACACGCTTGGTGAAAAGGGTCACATTAACATAAAACTAGAAGCAATGAAAAACAAGAGAGCGAGAGAGGGAGATAGAGAGCGAGAGAGGGAGATAGAGAGCGAGAGAGGGAGAGAGGGAGAAAGAGAGAGATGCTGCCAGTGGGAAATGGCATCTAGTAGCTGATCTAATGGATACAGATATGAAGATATGAAGGCTGCTGGAAATGGAGGGGAAAAAAGAGAAGGAATAAGAAAAAAAAAGAGAGATTGAGAGAGGGTGTCCAGCTGGGAGTACAAAGCAGTGCTGAAGTCGCAGCTGGGAGCCATTTTGCGGTTCAGATCTGGCCAGAGCGCCTGTAAGACAGCGTTATGGGCTGACATTTTGACGAGAGGGCCTTCACGGTATAGCTGCCGCCTTCTTAGCCGTCCTAGGCGGTGCCCGTGAGAAATAAGGAGTGCCGAGCACGTAGCAGCGGTGATGATTTCAGCAGTCCGGTGTCTGACACAATGAATTATGTCCAACAGCCACCTGTCTTAAGCTCGCGCACACAGACGGCCTTCTTCTTCCCTCTGCACTGTCCCTCTTCCCTCCCTTATTCTAGCTTTCTCTTTTCCTGCCCCCCTTCTCTTT
>JASCQY010000072.1:13376953-13379453 GCA_030264315.1 Sardinella tawilis | reverse complement strand
GTACTGTAAATTTACAGCAAAAATAGTGCAACCTTTTTTATTGCGCTCATACAAAATGGGATTGTGGATGGGTATTACAACAGACTTAGCCAAGCTTAAAAAAAAAATGGTTGATTTGCCCATTCAACATCACACCCTACAGTATGCATACAAATGAACATCAGTTAATTCTTCCCAGATTTTAGTCTCATTTTTAAAAAAGCGTGATGAAAACGCATATGTAGCTTACAACACCACAAGGTCAGCAGTGTACACAAGTTAGATGAAAATGATGACTTTTTTTTTTTTTAAATGAGTCTTGGGGAAAAAAAGGTCAGCTTTTCTTCACCGGCTGCATGCTTATTCTGTGGTCTGACTTCAAAGAAAGGCTGACTTCAGTGACCTCAGCAACTGGACATCAAAGCCTTGACTTGCCAAGGTTTTAATTAAATGTCCAACAATCCCTGCAACATAGCTGCCTGTAATTCCGACTCACACACCTGATAACCTCGTCTTTTTTCACCAGACGGAGATTTGACTTGACATCTGAACTGTCTTTGTTTGTTTGAGCTCACATGCCGGAAGCGTGACTGGCTGCGCCTGCTAATCAGAAGCCAGGTGCATATCGAGTGCATAAGGAATGACAGCAGTGTCAGTTTTGAATTTAGCAGCTTAATAAGACCGATTTAAATTCATGCTTTTCCTTTCTCTCATTCACACACACACACACACACACACACACACACACGTACATACATATACCTGTGAGCATCACCACGGTTCACTGAGGGGTCAGGGCTATGTCATTAAACACTGGTCTTCGTGACCGAGGCCATGACTCCTCTGGGACCCAGCCATGCCCATCTTCTCAGTCTGGCTGGGATGGGATGGGATGGGGTGGGGTGGGGTGTGTGCTAGAGATGGGAGCTTTGGGCTAATGGGAGGTTCCACTCTCGTAAGCACGGTCAATACCTGGTTAGGCTATTTGGTTCCGAGTCGGTGCGGCAGACCTGGCCCCAGAGGTGAATGAGCATGATGTATGCCGCCCAGGGAGCTCAGCTCACCAGAGCTCAGTGGACCTGCTGCGATAGATCTGTCATAGTTAGATGGATGGATGGGCTCTCTCTCTGTCTTTATCGCTACCTTTCTCTCTCTCTTTCTCTATCTCCTTCCAAATCTCCCTTTTTTCTTTCTTTCTTTCTCTCTTTATCTATCTCTGTTTTTTGCTCTCTCCTTCAGTAATGAAGTAACAGATTTGCCACCTGACTTGTCATCCCGCTTGACTCCCGACAGAGAGCGAGAGTGAAAAAGAGAGAGAAAGAAGCGAGAGATAGAGAAAAGAGAGAGGGAGGGAGGGAGGGAGAGGCTTGACTAAGCTTTTCGACCTCAACCTGTTCAATCCACCTGAGGAGAGCCCACTCAGCTGCGCTCCTCTCTTCGTCTCCCTCCCCCGGCGCCAAATCAATGCCTGGCGTTGGCCTCGGGAGCCGTCTGACGCGCAGCGCCAATGAGCAGCACCAGGAAGCTCCGCCGGGCCCCGTGGCCGGCCGCCGTGTTTATGCCTCTTATCTGATCCCACTTGTGGGGAGAACTGAAGTAAACAGGAGCCAGATGGAAGAGAAAGAAATAACGAGAGACTTAAAGAGAGAAGAAGAAGAAGGAAGAATAGAAAAAAAGAGAAGAAGGTGGGAGGAGGAAAAAAGATAAACGCTGAACTTCAGAACTTGTCTTCTGGGGATCCCAACTGGCTAACGTTTATATCAAGTGCGATATCTCTCTCTCCCTCTCTCTCCCTCTGTCTCGCTCTCCCGCTCTCTCTGTCTGGTTGCGGACTCCATCCCTTCTCAACGCGTCACGTCACGTCACAAGACAAGTGGAGTGCTGCTGCAGACGCCTCCGAGACTCCCGACGTCTCAGCGCTGCTGCCTCCCTCTCCCATCTGCATACAATCAATGCAGCCACTCAGTGTAGATGAAAAGCACCAAGGCTGTAGGGGGCTGAGGGAGTCGGGAACTGTTGTGGGGCTTGGGGATGCTGCGGATTGGGGAGGGGTGAGGGATAGAGATGCATCCCAAAAAACAGATCTCAGAACAGCTTCTACACAGCTATCTGCTCTCTCTCTTCTTCTTCTTCTTCTCTCTCTCTCTCTCTCTCTCTCTCTCTCTCTCTCTTCTCTCTGTCAAGAGCCAGTCCTTCATAGTTGGCAGGCTGGGCCCAGAGCACAGGCAGACAGGGGGAGCTGTATGAAGTCTGGCTTGAGGCTGTAAGAATGCAGGCACAGCCCAGGGTGTACTGGGAAGAGACAGGAGGAGAGAAATGTGTGTGTGTGTGTGTGTGTATGTGTGGAGGTGGGGTTCTGTTGGCAAGAGAGCAGAAAAGGTGCTCTCTCTCTCTCTCTCTCTCTCTCTCTCTATAGCTGTAGGGAAGTGGCATATTTGTAACACTGCTGTTTTTCACTCTCCAACAACTCAAATATGGTCTCTATAGATACTTTTACACATGGACCTGATGTGGGCATCCT
>JASCQY010000072.1:13247642-13257861 GCA_030264315.1 Sardinella tawilis | reverse complement strand
AAAACACTGAATACTTGCCCGAACACACACACACACATACACACACACACATACACACACACACACACACACACACAAACCCTCCCCCAAAAACATGCGCACGCACGCACAGACACACACACACACACACACGCATGTGCACATACAATCACATACACACACACACCTTTTGTTATAACTTGATTGTTTAGAGATTTTACATTTCCAGCAAAGAAACAAAACAATAAATGTTCCAAAATTCATTATGTGAGACTGACTCATAGTCCACATAGAAAAGGAGAGAAAAAAATAGCTGGATACTTTGATTAATCCACTTCAGAAGAAGCCATTATCGCAAGAACAAATGGTATGTCTATCCACATGGAGTGGCCATCCATCAATGTCAGGCTCTTATTATAACCAAGCCTTTAGGAAATTCCTGTTCTCCTCTTAAAACTACTTTGATGATTATCCTGTTGGAGGGGAACAATTGAGTAGTATATAGTATAATGGTCTCCTAGCAATGCAAGTCTAATTAAATTTCAATTTCCTGTGGTGACTTCCTGTGATACGGTTCTAGGCATATTCAAAGACCAAAAGAAAGAAAGAAATTAAAATAGGAAAAAAAAATGCTAACTGTATGTGTGTGTGTGGACATGTGAGTACTGGCATGAGATATTTGTTTTGGACATTCAAGACAATTTTTAACTTCTTAAGTATAAACTTTCATATTAATTACCTTGTTGAAGTGACAAAACAAAAATGAATTACTGTCATCTGTAATGTTGGCTGTTTACACAGTAAAGACACTGCCCTGTTTTTTTACGGCTCCTCTTTGCTCTCTTCTTTTTTGTCTTCCTCCAGATATCAGCCGGCACTTCGCACTCCTGTGCATCCCTCTCCATTTGGACCCAGTGATTCAGTGACTTTGCCCCTGTAACACACTCACACACACACACACACACACTCACACACACACACTCAATGGTGTTTTTTGCCCTCAATGGAACCTTCCAGGCAGCGTTACCTGCAAGGCACTACCCAAACCCTAACCCTAAACCTAAACCTAATCCTCACCCTAACCATAGATTCGTCTTTTTGCCCTCAACAGTGCCTTCCGTCACCGTTGAGGGCAAAACATACCAATTGAGCACACACACACACACACACACACACACACACACACTTTAGGGGGGATGTATTCCTTCTAATTTACCACATTTAGCCTTGGTGAACAAAAAAAAAAAATAAAAAAATAGTAACGTTAAGGCAAACTATTGAGTAGTTTAGTGGATTGAATACAGTCTTACCTTGACATGGAGGAGTGTAAAGGTTAGCCAGACACAGAAGCATTGTGCTGACTTTTCTAACTATGTGCGCAACACATTGTTGCAAGGCAGAGAGAGTAACCTCTTTATGCTTGTTATCCTTGACGCAGTACTGGGTAGAAACATAATGTGATATTAGCTTTATGAAAAAAAGAGGCAAGTTTCTTTGGGTGGGTGGGTTTGCAAAGATCAGGGAAGCAAAGCCAAATACAGATCTGTGGATAATTTAATTTCACTCTGTCATTAACGGAATAACCTTCAATACCCTCTCGAATGACTGTGCTGTTTTATTCAAGAGCCTGAAAGGGTGATCGCAAGGCCAAATCGTGAGCAAGGGGATGTCCAAGGACTTCCTGAGAAACTGTAACATCCCACAGCTATTAACTGCCATGTCTTTCGCATGCTGATCACCAACACAGCTGCAAGAGAATCATGAAAGGAATAAAATAAAATGTCTTCTGAAATGTGTGTGTGTGTGTGTGTGTGAGTGTGTGTTTGGGGGGGGTCTGAGATTGTCAATAAATCTAAGTTGTGTGTGTGACTTGACTGTGTTAATTTCCTCGACTGAGTTGATATTTCTTTGTTAAAAATGAGTGGTTTTTATCTTCCCATTTCTTCCCCCCCTGAAGAATGACCGATCCTCGTCCATCGCCCACGCTGCCACACGTCTACAGTAATAACAAAGAAAAAGCCACTGATGTGTCTCTTTCCTCTGGGTCCAACTCATGGTAAATAGTGTTATTAAGTTGATAGATTTCTGAGTCCCCCGTGAATCACAGAGCAGGATCTAGGACCCCCCCACCCCCATCCCCCCACCCTCCCAAAGTAATGGAAAAACAAAGTACACCAAGCAGGTGGGCTCATGTCAGGAGCTTCGGGAAGAAAAATGTGCCCAGCGCGAGGCTCAACACCTCTGCTTTAAAAGATCCCCCGGCAAGACTGGGGAATAGATCCGGACCGGATGATGAAGCGACCAGGCAGGAGGTCTGTCAGCTCCGCGGCCCACACAGGCGCCTCTCTCCTGGGGATCCGGAGGAGGAGGAGGCCCCCCCCCCCTCTTCCGTGGAGGTGCGCTGACAGACGAGAGTCAGGGGCGAGGAGAGTGGGCCCATCTATCTCACAGCCACGGCTGCTGCCGTCCATTCTATCACCCTCTCTCATCCACACTCACTCACCCTCTATCTCCGTCTCTCTCTCTCACTCTCTCCCTCTCTCTCTCTTTCACTGGCCTGATATCTCTTTGTATATCTCTCTCTCTTTCACTTATTCTCTCTCTCACACTCTCCCTCTCTCTCTTTTTCTTTTTCAGCCTCTCTCCAGAGAAAGCCTTTCTCTCTATTTCCATTTTCTCTCTAAAAGGCCATTTCACACACTGCTTGTGTCCATGTTTATTAAAGCGCTTTTTTTTCCTTCTTTCCTCTTTCTGCTTTTTCCCCCCTCACTCACACCCACACCTATCTATTTCTCTACCTCTCATTCTCTCTCTCTCTCTCTCTCTCTCTCTCTCTCTCTTTCATTCTCTCACACACATTCCCTCTACTCTATATTTCCTTGCCCCATTTCTCCTCCCTCCCTTCTCTCTCTCTCTCTCTCCCTCCTCCCTTCTTCCTGTCTCTCTCGCATGCAGGCACACTGACAGACAGACAGCATGCTGAAACCAAGAACGCTCACCCATCCATCTTCACACCTTCCTTCCCTCTATTCTCTTTCTCTGTCCCTTCATCCCTCCATCTCTCTCTCTCTCTCTCCCTCTCTCTCTCTCTCTCTCTCTTTCTCTCTCTCTCTCTCTCTCTCTTGTCCTCTCACCACATGCTGAGTGAGTGGTGGGCCTTGGCCTCTCTCTCCCCCCTAGCCCGCCCCGGGTAGGAAATGGGGATGGACAGGAAAACAGCACGCATCATTACCTGTGTGTGTGAATAATCCGAGCAGGCCAGGGCTCGGGTAAATTAAAGATGGACTGGCCTCTCCTGCCCGCCAAAAACCTGTCTGTGCCCATCCCGTTTGTTTGTTGACGGTGACCATCTCTCTCTCTCTCTCTCTCTCTCTCTCTCTCTCTCTCTCTCTCTGTCACTCTCTCGATGGGACTGATAGCAAAGCTTTTAGGGCTTTTGTGTGTGTGTGCCTGAGGGGAGGGTTGTGTATGTGTGCATGTGTGTGTGTGTGTTTGTGAGTTTGTGAGCGCAGGTGTGGGATGTGCCTGGCAGACAAAGGTGTTGAGTTGAGCTACCTTGATCCCATAGCCGTCATCACATTCACCCCACCTGGGATACATGCATGTGCTGCATGTGATTCATCACATTCTCTCTCCCTCTCTCTCACACACACACACACACACACACACTAGCTGGATCCATGGGGCCTGTGCTATGATGGAGCGTGCCGCCTCTGTCAGAGTGTGTGTGTGAGGGTGTCTCTGTTCCAAACGAGCTCGGAGGCCTGGTGTGTGCCTGCCGTTCTCCCCCGTGGCCTCCCACTCCCACACAGTGCTGTGTAATCGTTACCGTACCATCATGGCATAATTAGACCCCCCCCCCAAAAGTTTCAACCGTGTGACCCCCCCCACTGCACACACACACACACACAGACAACATCGCCCCCTATGGGACTGGATGATGATATTCCTACAGTAAAGAGAAAAAGTCCCAGTCAGTCTGCCTGCCTGCCTGCCTGCATGCCTTGACTGTAGTCTTCACCTGCTATACTGACAGGCTATTAATATCCCGGCTTTGTAATGTTTAAGTAATGGAGAGTCGTTGCTCCTTCCTCCTCTCTCCCGCCATTCATGGGGCTGCGTAAAGTCGAGAAGAAAAGGAAACCGGTGAAGGTTGGAGTGTCACTCAGGTCATATGTAGTCTGTAGAACACCCTTCAGGGCCTCATTCTCCCCACACGGAGGAATACTGTACAGTATCACATCTGTCGTAATCAAACAAACTTGAAAAGGGGGAGAGATGGGAGGGTGCATGGGGAAAAATGAAAAGCAAAAAAAAAAAAACCAAGGGAGAGAGGGAGGAAAATTACACGGAAAACTGTAACTCCATGCTATTATGTCACGTGGGGCTGGTGGGCCCCGGAATCTCTGATTTGCTATTCCGAGCGGCAAAGCCGCCTTCAACACATTCATCATTTGCGAAACAACACGTTAGGTCTCAAATGCCAGTAACTCAATCATGCACAAAAAAACACAGACACAGAACCAATTATGCTGTTCACATGCAGGGCCGACCGTAATTATAAAGGCCCTGTTTTTCTTTTCTTTTCTTCTCTCCATCTCTCTCTCTCCATCTCTCTCTCTCTTTCTCTCTCTCGCTCTTCCTGCGCACACAAAGGCATTCCCGCAGCTGTGGATACACCGTGTGTTGAAAGCCTACTCAACGGCTGTAATGACAATCACTCTGACGCGGTGTGATGCGTACGCGCCATCCGTCTTCGGGTCGGCTTCACCTCGCTGCACCCTCATCAGACATCGGCGGAGCATCGCTCAACGTGTCGACTTTTCCTCTCGTTTCAGAAAGCACGCCTCAGAAAGTTAAGCATCTGTCAATAATGTTTGCTGCCTTGCGCAAGTCCCAGCATCAAGATGGCGGGGCTTGTCTGAAATAAGCCTAATGTAAAACAATAACAATGCCATTTGTCTTCGCTTCAGACGTGCTGTTTACATGCTAACGAGTTTATATGACTGATGTCTGTGTTTTGTGAAAGTGTGTGTGTGTTTTAGTTAGCACTATGGGCAAAGACAAAAATTAGTTTCTGCAAACTTATACTTTTGGTATAGAAGTAGGAACCTTTGCTTTTCCTGTCAATTTAAAGTCTGCCATCATTCACCATAGAACCCTCCACCCCCCCTTTAAAAAAAAAAAAAAAGATGAAAATCCCACGGTTTCTCCAACAGGGAACCTTTTCCCTCAGCATATCCACAGCTTCTTTAATGAGGCTACTTCTCTCCAGCCGGACTTTTCGGAACTCAACAGGTTCCCGTCGAGCCCTAATCCCCCCCATAACTGGAACAGGCAGAAGCCCCTGTAGCAGCGCGGCCATGATGTAAGACCACGCAAGCAGGTTCACAGCCTCCTCTCATGTCACCTCCTTAATCTCCGGCTACAGGCCGCACACTTCCTCCGTGGGTGTTTTCACAATTACCTCTCAATTCTTTCCTCTCTCTCTTTCCGCCTCTCGGTCTGTCCCTCTCTCTCTCTCTCTCTCTCTCTCTCTCTCCGCCTCTTGGTCCCTCCCTCTCTCTCTCTCTCTCTGCGGCTCTTACTTTCTCTCATTTCATGTCTCTAGCTCCCCCTTTCACTATCAATTCTCCATCTAACGCTATCATGGTAGCTCTCGCTCGCCTCCCAGTTCTCAGCCTCTCTGTCAGGTTTATTCCATCACTCACTTTCTATCACTCTCCCTTTCCTTCTCTCTCTCTCTCTGCCTGTCTCTTTCTCTAGCACTCTTTCCCTCTGCTTTTGTCTCACAGTGCCACTTGTAGTACCAAACTCGGCTCAGTCTGTCTCTCTGTCTCTCTCACTTCCTTACATGTATTGACAACCAGAGACACGGTGTCCTCCTTTACCTCCCTCACCTTTGCTTGAAAGTTCACAGAGGCATGATGATATCTTGTTTGTGTGTGTGTGTGTGTGTGTGTGTGTGATTATGAGTGTGTGTCTGTTTGTGTGTGAGTATGACTGTTTGTATACACATGTGTGAGTGTGTGTGTGTGTGTGTATGCGAGTGTGTGTGCATGTACTTGTGTGTGTGCGTGTGTGTGAGAAAGAGAGAGGTTATGGCAGTCAGGGCTGTGGTTAACACTTGCATTTTGTTGCATCACTTGTGTGGCGGAGTGGGCATTGAGATCTGAGAGCGCTGCCACTTCACACACACACACACACACACACACACACAAACACATCCAAGGTCACATGATCTGGGCGACTGGGGCACCTGTTCCCGTGGCGTCCCCTGTGGCGTCATTACTATGCCTGACACCCGATGCTGCCGTGAGTCATGAGACAACCTTTCGGCAACCCTCCGGAAACCTCCGCGCTCGGAGCCTCCTTGCAGTTATCTGACTTTTCCCCCTCATCACCTTAAAGCGAGAAGAGGAGAGGAGAGGAGAGCACGTTTCACAGAATAAGGGCCCGAAAAGGAGAGAGAAGAAAAGGCTCATAATCTCAAAGGCTTCCACTGTTCTCAAGCAAATGCATTCCGCGCGAAACTGTTTGAAGCACTTTGAAGTGTGCGGCACTATCAAAGAGGAACCAAGTTTTTTTCTTTTTTTTTCTTTGTCTTTTTTGATGCTGTGGGGAGATTGGCATTTACCCCGATCGGCCTCGTTATCAGAGCACAATGTCTTTACCAACATGCTTAGCGGTGTGTGTGTGTGTGTGTGTGTTTGTGAATTTGTGTTGGCCCCACATCTCTCGAGTGTTTCCTTGTGAGGGTGGCTGGCCTTCCTCAGAGAAGGGAGGAAAAGAAAAAAAAAAAAAAACGAAGAAAGGAAAACAAACAACAACAACACAAAAACAGTGCCGCCGTCGCTGCTGCTTGCCGTAATAATATTGTGTCACCGCATCATGAAACACCTGCAGCTTGTTTGGCGTCTGTTACATGAAATTACATCAGCCCTGGCGTGTCATTACCTTTGCTGCCACTCCGGTAAAACAACAGCCAGCAGGGAACCACTGCTGTGTGTGTGTGTGTGTGTGTGTGTGTGTGTGTACAGTATATGTGTGTGTGGGTGTGTGTGTTAGTCAGTGAGTCAGTGTGTACAAATGCATACAACTCATGTATGCAGTGATGTCCATGTGCAATTGTGTGTTCATGTTCTATGTACTGATGTGTGTGCAAGAACAGGTATGTGTTTAGCCACAAAATCTAAATCTAAATGCGTGCACATGTGCATGCATGTGGATGTGTTGATGTGTGTGTGTGTGTGAGTGTGAGTGTGTGTAAAGGTGTGTGTACAAAGTGTGTGTGTGTGCGCCGTTCTTTTGGCAGCCATCCTCTGCTCCCGAGGACACCTGCCGCTGTGCAACAAATGCATTTAACGCGCCGTAATTACACACGCCGAACGTGTGCCATCCCTTTCACAGGCCCAGCCATCCTCTGCTCCTACAGGATTTAAATAAGGCAGAAAACGCACTCACACACACACACACACACACACACACACACGCACACACACTGTTGCACACACATGCAAAACACCCTCAGCACTAATAATACGATTCACCGTGTGACCAATTATGCTGCCGAACAATAAAAAGCCGCAAATAACTCATGTAACTGGCAAAGTCATTAGCATAGTGCTGACAGAAGGAGACGGCGGGGCCTGGCGTGGCAGCGCGCAGTCGGGCCTGTTGTAGCGGCGTGTCACCGAGGGTGTGATGCATGTACCTGCCGCCCGTGCGGGGCTAATAACACAGGAGGTGAACTTGAGGGAGGAGGAACACGAAGGCTACAGCAGTCAGGCTGAAACAACATGATGGGGGGGATAGAGAGAGAGAGGGGGAGGGAGGGAGGGGGGGCAGGAAGGGAAGGAAAGGAAAGGGATGGGGTGGGATGGGATGGAGGGAGGGATGGGGAGAGAGGGGGAGAAGAGAGGAGATGGTGAATGGAGGGAAAGAAAGAACAGAGGGTGAGAGTGATGAGAAGTAAAAAAAAAAAGGAATGTTCATTGGGGGAGTATAGGGATGATGAGAGAGGAGAAAGAGTGAGAGAGAACAGATGAGGAGGAGGAGGAGGGCAAAAAGAGTGGGATGAAGGTATCCATAAAAAATGAAGAGAAAAGAAGAGGGGAAGAAGAAGAGAAGGGGAGGCATCCACATAGGTGAAAGAAACGAGAGAGTTGAGTTGAAGCATTAAAATAGAGAGAGAGAGCGAGAGAGACAATATAGACAATGGGGAAAGGGGAACATGAGGACAGATGTTATAGTGTAAAACAGAGTGGAGTCATATGAGCAGATCATTAGCACCTGATTAGACCGCTTAGATACATGACACCCCTCACACACACACACACACACACACACACACACTCTCACACACACACACACACACTCTCACACACACACACACAAACCACAGATGCTCGGCAGATCAGTGTAGCACAGTGACAGCTGAGGACAGCTTTGTGGAGCAGACATACCTTCCTGCCACTGAGCCCCTAGTGAGGCACTAAGGTTATAGCAGCCACCAGAGATGCACTCCATGAATATTAATATATACGCCCGAGTCTCTCCTCTGTGACCTGGGTCGAGTCTACCCTGGGGGGATTTCCTAGCCCCGTATCCTGCCTCTGCACCCTGGCCAATACCCTCACCCCCGCCCGCCACCATCTATAAGTCCATTTGTTCATTTGCCTTGGGACAGTAAGCTGACTTATTGCAATAGATGCCGCCATTCTATCGCCCCTCTATCGCAATGCTCAGCATATTTGCTATAGCGTAAAGTAATGTTGTTGAATGGCATTTTGCCTCATACAGGGCGCTCAATAAAAACCACGTTCCTAAGCATTAGATGATCATCGGATGAATGATGATCTCTTCACCACGCGGATGGTATGGGTCAACATTATGGTGATTTATGAAAATATTCCATCCACTGCTTGGCAATAGCACATGCTGCTGCCACAGTTAGTTTCTTTCTGAGAAATTGTATGTTATTGTAATACCATTCGCAGATAGTGAGGCAAGTGCTTCAAACCACACATAGGTCATAATTCCCACTCGGTGTAATGAATTATATGGACTGTGGATTGATTTCACATTTTGTGTGTATGAATGAGCTCACTGCTCTAACTGCTCCTTCAGGCATCCTCTAACCTTCCACCATGCGCTTCTGTTATGCCATGCTACATAAAGTTTAAGGGCAAGGTTTAAGTGCGGGGCCATTGATATTTCTGGAAGCACACCTTTCCGTCTTGGGCTTGAATGTGTCTGACAGTGTGTTTCAGAGGGTAGGCTAGTCTCCGAGATTGTCATACGGCAGTACTTCAGGTTAACGTTTTGTGTGTGGTTTTGAGTTGGATTTGTTTAATTATTTCATTTTGCTTATTTAAATGTCCCAACATCTCTCTTGCAAAGAAATTTGAATAGCCAAAGATACTTAAAGGAGTTATCCAGAGTGAATCAAAACGAAGCCCTGTTGTCTGAGTGCTGTCAATACATGTACAGTATCAGAACGACAGCAGTAGGTACAACATATACGGAATTCGCGAACTGGCCGCAGCCGCTAACAGATTAGGGCATATGAAAATGAAACAGACATGCCCTAATCAGTTAACGTTGGCTGCCATTTCGCTATTCGGTCTACTGTGCATGAAAATCTGTCGTTCTCATACCTATCGATAGCATTTAGCAACGTGAAACAACAGGGCTACGTGTTGATTGACTCCAGCTCCCTTACAAACTTTGTCTATACCATATGGGTGTTTGGGTCAAAATTGAGAGTTATATCAAATGAAAGTTCTTCATCTGCTCTTTCTACAGGTAAAATGACATGAATGAACATGAAGTAATCAAAGAGAGAAATTAAAACCACTAAGGACTTAAAGCAGAGGTTTGGTTTTTAACACTTAAATCCTTGATTCCAGGTCATTTTTGATTAAATACAATGGGTAAAATTTATATTTTGAATCATAATACTATCACGAGAATTTCCACATGTAGCTGTTGCTCCCTCGCCCCCTTCAGAATGGCAGCAACGTGCACTTTCTGAATCGCTCCTTAACATTAAACATTCATTTGTAAAGACGTGAAACTTACCGAGTGGTCATTGATGTTCACTGATGTGCTGACATAAATATCGCCGCAAACTGCATGGTTTCCGATAGTTTTTTTCCATACGCCTAAGAATTTAGTAGCAGTAAAAGTAATGAAGGAAGTCACAGTTCGTGATGATTTTTGTGTCAGTGCATCCATG
>JASCQY010000072.1:13074561-13082061 GCA_030264315.1 Sardinella tawilis | reverse complement strand
AGCAGGGTCTCGGGCGGCCCCCCACCACCACGGTGGCGGCGGCGTCAGCCCCGACTGCGGCCGCTGAACGAACAGAGCTAACGGCCTAATTAGTGATTGACTGAGCGTGGGGGAAAGTCAAACAGCCGTTACGTTCCACCGTCTCTCTGAAGCACAGAGCAGGAACAGCGGGGCTAAAGGGGTGTGTGGTCAAGGGGAAAGAGGAGCTTTCAGAGTCAATAGTGTGAGAACCTCTGTCTCTCTCTCTCTCTCTCTCTCCCTCTCTCTCTTTCTTTCATTCTTTCTTTCTTTCTTTCACTCGCTCACACTCACTCTCTCTCTTTCTCTCATACACATGCACAAACCCAATCAATCAATACACAGACACACACATATACACATGCGTGCACACACACGCACACACACACACACACACATGCATTCACACACACCACGTGCAACCAAAGCTGGAGCTATTTTACAGCTTTACTTCCTTTTCATCTCCTAACTGAGAGCAAGAGAGAGCGGCAGCAAGAGAGTGATATGCAGGTCTACTAACACACTGAACAAAAGAGAGAATGCAGACTCTAGTGTAGATAGACAGAATATCACTCGTCTGTTACTTTCTCTCCTTTCCTTGTATGTGTGTGTGTGTGTGCGTGTGTGTGTGTGTGTGTGTGTGTGCGTGGTTTTGCCTCAAGGGAGATCTTTCAGCCGCGGTGTGATTGATTTGCTCGCCTGCCAAAAGCTACTGAAAAAAACACAGATGTCAGGACAATTCTGCCGTCAGAGATGACAACAACTAAAAAAAAAAAAAAACGAAGATCATGAACACGAAGAGGAAAGAGAGTGAGAGTGTGAGAGAGTAAGTGTGTGTGTGTGTGTGTAGGGAAAAAGCATTCTGTAATTCTTTTTTTGTTGGTTTTTTTTTTTTTTGCTTTGCAGAAGTACCTTTGTTGTCTTGAAGAGAATCAATCTGAAGACTCATCACACTCTGAGAGGAAAAGTTTTTCTCTTTTTTTCCTCCTTTTTGCTAAACCCTTTACATGTCATGCAGGGTCGCTGATATCTCCAGGATACCAAAATGACAGAAATAACTTTCAGAAAAGGGCAAAGACATGACAAACTATAAGCTAGTGAACAGCTAGCACCGCCGTGAATCATGATGGATCAATTACAGAGAGTACGCTGTCTGACACAATCAGACACACTATTTAACCCTGTCAAACCTCAGCCACAGCAGAGGACATAGGACATGACATAGGCCTCTGTAGTTATGCTGTTGGAAAGGCGGGATCTGTGTGGAGAGTGGGGAGAAGTAAGGGGCACATTGATTGGATATGTCTGTGTTCTAACTAGAGACAGGAGGGCTCCCATTGGACAGATGTGGCTAGACATGCACCAGAGTCATTGTGGAGATAGGTGGCTGTTGCTTTGCAGTAGCAGCATCAAGCAATAATTGTACAGTGGTGATATTGTATCAGTGACCACATGCTTTAAAGAGAATAATAAAGTTATCAACTAATATTATAAATCTAAAAAAATAAAAATACTGATACTCATGAGAGGGAGAGAGAGACAGAGAGAGAGAGAGAGAGAGAAAGAGAGAGAGAGAGAGAGAGAGAGAGAGACTGTTTGCATATCTACATACTCATATAATAATATTTGCCAGTTACCTATGCTCAAGTGTGGAAAATGTTTTTCTGTGACTGGAAATTAAATGAAATGTTGTCAGTATAGCCTACAGTAAAAGAATGGTAAGTTAAAACACTGAAAAAAAAATTCATGTAAGATAACCAGCAAACTTAAAATATCATGACAGAAGCTGAGATGATTTATTTTTGTTTTATTCAGTAGTGCTTAGTAGAAGATTAGTAATCATCTAAAAGGGTAACACTTTATTTGAAGGGGTCTACATAAGGGTGACATGAGTGTGTCATAAACATGACATTCAGTCAGGCATAAAAATAAACATTAATGACACTCATTGAATGCCATTTGTTTTTTGTAATGTCTGAAAAAAAACATAGAATAAAGGTTGATTGAATTGCATAAATGAATGGGAAAAAAGAAGATACTCTTTTTTTATCACAGCCTTCGTGAATTTTTACTCTTCCGGTATGAATGCTACTTGATGGGTTGAAGCTATCTCATTTGAGCGGAGATTGTAACTCTGTCTTACTGAGGCCACTACAGCCATGGTTAGAACCAAAAGTGTGGACTGGACTTGCAAGTGGTCCTTTTCAGGGCAAGTAAACAGTGTGAACTGAGCCTGCCAGAGTCCCATAGAAAATGATTGGGAGATCCCTTAAAGGAGAACGCCGGTGCGTCCGGACCTACATTCCAGTGGAAGCAGTGGTCGAGTACAACGAGCTGACAAAAAAATGAGCCAAAACGATGTTATGGCGATTTTAGCCAGATAGTGAAATAGCGTAGCTATGGGGGCAGGCATCTAACTTAAAAGCTACGTAGGCCCATTGCTACGCTATTTTGCTGCCTCGCTAAAACCGCTATAACTCTGTTCAGGTAGCATCGTTTCGACTAATTTTTTGTCAGCTCATTGTATTCGACCATTGCTTCCACTGGAATGTAGGTCCGGACGCGCCGGCGTTCTCCTTTAAGGGTGCCCTGTGTGGGTGACTGCTAATTAGCATGTGCCGCTACAGCAGGATGGGCTAGAATGGACTGGCTCCAGAATAAACCCTACTGGGGTCCAGGCCAGAGTCCACCTACTGTACAGTATTCAGCACCCTGGGTTGACAGGATGGAGAGATGCCCATTCATTTTGGACAATATTCCAGCTGGAGAGGTTGTATATCTCTGATAAATGTGTAGTTTAGATACTGGAGAACAGGAACAGCAGTATAATCATTTCAATGGTGCTGATGGTTAGTGGTGAACTCTTTAGTGGGAAAGAGTTTTGTATAAAACAGTCTGAAGGTCAGGTTGTAGAAGAGCGATGTAATTTGTTAGTCATGGACTATTGAGTCGACAAATGGCTAATACAATATAAAAACAGCATTTTCGCAACGCCACAGTTGCTATCCCCCCTTTGCTCACGCACACACTCACACACAGGCACACAGACACACACACACACAGACACACACACACACACTAACACACTAGCACACACACAAAATGGCCATTTTGGTGGACTCACTGAGCTTGCAGTCAGAACGGATTGGGCTTCACACTTCATTCACTTTCATTGCTATCATTTCCCTGACTCTAACCACCAGCCTCTCTCCTGCTCCTAAACCCTTACTTAAATATCACTCTATAGACAGGAAAGAAACAAACTCAAAGAAATAAATGCATCAATCACTCCTTTAGTCCATTCACCTGGACGAGTACATAGGAGGGAGATAGTGGGACTAACAGACAGCACCCCTCCGCCCACACACACACACACACCCAACTCCAAACACACACACACACACAATCTCACACTCACACAAACACATTACACATGCACACACACACACACACACACACACACACACACTCACCCAACTCCAACAAACACACAAGCACACACACAGACACACACACACACACACACTGACCCAACCAAACACACACACACACACACTCACACAAACACATTACACACACACACACACACACATACACATACAGACTCACAAACATACACACACACACCATCACGGCACTCACATAAGTGGCAGATAAAATATGATGAGTGCAGACTGTTTGCTGCACTGCGATGAAACAACTTCAGAAATCCCCGACAGCAATCTGTTTAAAAGCCATCTCTGTAATTGCCACGGCCGTGCCTGCGGACTGGCGCTCTGGCTGGGACTCGGAGTGGGGCCGTGGCCGTGGCCGGGGCTGAAATCCAGCGGCATATGTCCTCCATTTTAAATCTCCATTAATCTGGGGCCTGCCGTGGTGCAGGCAGCCATGACGCTAATGTTGCTAATGCCGGCTAACGAGGGGAGTGAGGCTCCCCCATTGGTAGCCAGCATGAGAGGCCAGCAATATAATGGCATAGGGAAAGCATCGTACAGGACATGATAAAGCATCAGGTAAAGCATCAGTTCAAATGTCTCTGCCCATATTATTTTACACCTCATTTTAAGGTATTTGAATTCTATACATGAAATGCACTATATAAAGGCACTGGGCTGCATACACCTACAGCACATGCTGAACATAAACAGATCCAAACAGCGCCACTGAATATTTCACTGTGTCAACTAGCACAGAAAAGGAAGATGATGTGCAGATTATTTTAGATGGAAAATACCTTCCAGAATAGACGTCCCAAAAGACATCTTATCATTGCCATGTACTGTATTCTTGGCAGCACTTTATATTAGAGTCAGTGAAGTTCTGGGTAAGGAATAGGACAATATAACAAAGTAATAAGGATATACTTTGTGTGTAATGTTGCATACAGAAATTACAGAGTAAGAATCAGGCAAGTTGTGAGGATGAAGCAGAGAGAACGCTCTGCTGCCTGGACTACTTCTGATGGGAATGGACAATGGGGCACCTGATACTGCATTAAAAGTTGACTGAATAATTGATTGATCACTTGAGTTATTGATCCTTATACACTATTAACAAAGATTATGGAATATTGACCAAGATCGAGGAACATAATACGTTACAACGGGAGCGGGAGTATTGATTGGCCCCTGTCAGAAATGCCCAACCAATAGCAACATCAAACCTTTTCAGTGTATCATTGAAATAAATAAACAAACAATAGCTTGATCATTCTAGACTTCCCACAACGATCTAACATTCAATTTTATTTATGCAGCGCTTACAACAAACATTGTCTCAAGGCGCTAAAGATCTTTCTTAGAGAACCACACACACACACACACACACCACTGCGTTTTTCAGACCTTTGTCAATTTTGTGGAGAAAGATATGAATTTTAAAATATCCTTCTTTGAGAACCACTCACACACCACTGCATTTTTTTAGACCTCTGTCAATTATATGCAGAAAAATATGAATTTTAAAATGTCTAAAATGCTCCCTTGCTCAATAAAGCATGAACCCTCACCTATCAAGTGTGTGAATGAGATGAATCACTAGAGTAAATGCACAATATTGATGATGCAGAGAACTTGGCACAAAGTTATTTGCAATCAACTGTGTTACTGTTACTGTGTTATGAGTGGGAGATGATCTGAAATGCATTGAGATGCTTCAAGTATACTGAAGAGACCTGTATTATGCAACACTGTTATAACACAGGTCACACACACACACACACACACACACACACACACACACACACACACACACATTATAGGCAAACCTGCCTCAAAAATGTTCACACTGTATCCTCATTTTGAGCATGTTGTTATTGCTATCACTTATGTGACAAAATATTTTGGTCAACCAGATGGATAGCCTGTGTGTGTGTATGTGTGTGTGTGTGTGTGTGTGTGTGTGTGTGTGTGTGTGTGTGACAGAGCCAGGGAGGAATCAACAAAATCTGATGCCAAGAACATAGAAAGAAAGAGTGATGGAGATGATCTCTCAGTTGATAGAGAGAGAGAGAGAAAGAGAGAGAGAGAGAGAGAGAGAGAGAGAGAGAGAGAGAGAGTAGCTCATCTTACCACAGTGGCAATGTGTGATAGGAGCCCATCCAACTCCATTACATCCAAAGACAACCACACACACACACACACACACACACACACACACACACACTTCCCATTCTCAAATTAGAGTGCAGAAATGCCATCTTCAAACTGCTCTACCAGCCCATCCCCCTCTCTCTGTCACTCTCAATATCTCTGAGCTCATCTGGCTTCTATCACTGGATCAAGCTGTTACACTCTTAAGAAGAACTCTCCAATCCACTGCAATGCAGTCAAAAAAAAATAGAAATCTATCAGAAGGCATGAACTTATATTCAATATTCAAAAGCACAGAGGTAGCTCTGTTTACTATGATAATCTTTTGTGATTTGCACATGCTCAATAACAACAACAACCAAAAAAAATGAGTTCAAAATGCAAAATGTTGCGGTGAACATGCATAATTTACGGTTGCTGTTTAAATGTTGCATTAGCCGCTGAGCTTGTGTTGTTGCGTGTTCGTGTCGCAGCTTATGCCAACTCAAGCAGAGTGGCACATGCCGGCATGAAGACACACTCCAAATAGGAATTGATGGGAGGGAATGTTTTTCTAATTGACGCACTATACCGCCACCGGTTGGTTTTCGAGCTTGGCTTCACAAGAGGGTTTGAGTCTGCCACAGTAGGGAACACTCGATACCACCCGCGGAGAACGATGTCATTCGAATTCTTTTAATTACAGCGCGTTTTGTTTTTGGAAGGAAACTTGAATTGGTCAAGCAGAGGTAATTATTTTTCTGCTGAGTGAAAGGAGGGGGAGAAAAAAAAAATCAAACATGAAAGAAAAGTGTTCACACAATATGAGTCATCCTACAGTCAAACTATTCAATTCACCTGTGAGCTCTGTAAAACTCGTGGCATATTTGAACAGTTTTTCAAGCGTTATTTTGGGTGATTGTCAACATTTCAAGTTAATTCCATTTGGGTCTTAGAGGTAGCGTGCCGAAAAAGAGCAGAACTTTCTCTTGCTTTGATGAAGTGCAGCTCATTAAGACAGTTGACAGCAGGGGTGGAAGTCTTTAATGATGTGTGCTTATACCCTGACACAGTCAATAACCAACATTTGATCGGAAGCTTCTTGGCATCTGTGGGACGGCGTGGCACTGGGCATGGGCACGGACCCCGCAAGGCCGACGGAGTGTAATCCACGCCAACCGGGTGCAACAGCCATGCCAACCCCAGGCAGTGTTGGCTGTGGCCGCATGCCAGGAGACGCTGTGAAAAGCTGGGCATCGCTTCCATGGTGCCCAGGCTGCCTTGCCAAGGTCAAGTGTGCTTGGCTGCATTCTTGTCAGTTGTCTCCCAACTAATGGTTGTTCATTGAGATTAGGAGGGGCTTAAAGGGTCTTATGGAAAAATAAATAAGGTGTCTCGGTGTTTCGGTCTCAGTATTGTTGCTGATGCTGCCCCTGCAGTGAGACCAGTTCATCTTACCAACCAGAGTGTCGTTTTAACTAAGCATCGATGCTAACTTCCATTGTTTTCTTCCTCGTTACATTGACTCAGTCAATGGCAGAGCTATTCAGATTGCTAACGATGTTAGCCACGATGCTGTCTAGAAAGCTCCTTCCCATCATTACAATCTGTGTGCTTCGATACACACATACACATACAAGCAGAAACGTCTCCTGGTGAGGAGCAATAGGGAACACCGCTGAGTGTAGATTTTGTTCTTTATTGATGTTTGACTCCTGTCACAAGCAGTCTGCCACTGTCAGACACAGAGTCTGACATGCAACTTGGACTGCTGCGTACTGTCATCAGGAAACACTTCCAACAGAGCAGATAGAAACCAATACCCCCTACACACACACACACAAAGACACACACTTCTTCTCAATCCTTCTCACATTGTATTTATGCAAATGCAATAATGTTTTGTTTTGGC
>JASCQY010000072.1:13050118-13055895 GCA_030264315.1 Sardinella tawilis | reverse complement strand
ACACACACACACACACACACACACACACACACACACACACACACACACACACACACACATACACACACACACACAGGTAATCCAAAGCGTGCACACTCGCAAACATCAAAGGGGGAAACTTTCATACATTGTATGACAAATTAAAAGAGGTAATGAATTGAAGACTGATGTCCTGGTGTCATTCTTAGACTGTTGGTTAGAATGGTTTGAAGACAATCTCACACTATTAGGCTGATGCATTACAAGCAGCCCAGGATATAAACAATAAGTCAATAAATAATAATAATAAAAAATGTATGTATGTATTTATTTGTTTATTTATTTGCTTGTTTATTTACCAGACCTTTTTGTCTGAACTTATTGTTGGGAGGATGCATAGCACATTATACACACACACACACACACACACACTCTCTCTCTCTCTTTCTCTCTGTCTTTCTCACTCGCTCACTCTCTCACACACACAGATGTAGACATTCTGTGCCTTCCAGTTCCTGTCCAGATGGTGTGCCTCGTCGTGAGTCCGACTTGACGGGAGGCATCAAGCTATGTCACATTACTCATCCAGCATAAGTTTTCAAGATTTCCCAACAAGACGCCTGTCCTTTCGCTTGCCTGTTCGCCTGGTCCTCTGCCATGAAAACCGCCAAAGAAGTAAATAAAATACATTACATCGCACGGACACCCACGCAGATTGGCACTGCTCGGAGGAGCTGTCAAAGCTAAAGGCTTTCGAAATTATGATGAGTCCTTTCCCACCAACACAAAAAGCCAACGTCAATCACCAACACTTAGGGACAACTGCCTGTAACATCTGCTTGGATTCGAAAACAGAGATCACATCTGTTCAAACTGCGGCGCAAAGTCACATGCCGTGCCATGCTGACTTCTGATAGGTCACTTCAATCACCACTGTCTTCATCGCATTTAAGTCATAGATTAGGCAATATTCCTGAAAACTATTTCTGCCTCTTCTCATCAGATACATAAACGAATCAGGAAGAATATGAAGACTGTGTAAAAATTGCACTATATGACATGATATTTATACCTATGTTATTTTGTGTGATTATGGGCATATTTCCTTCATTTTTTCGGGAAGACGCTGAAATATTGATTAATATTTGGCGACTCCAAACAGTATATTATGGAGCTCCCTGTTATTATGCAGACGCCAAGGGGCCCCGACTTTAATAATTTCTAGTCAGCGAGAAAATGGAGAATTCCATCCAATTTCCCAGGTTTGCAATCAAAAAGCAATGATGAACGCAGGCAGACAACAGTGCCCTAGGAGTCCTCCGGCACCATCATATATTAGCAGAGGAGAAGGTGCGTCTTGGAATGATTTCTATCAGCGTGCGCGTCTCTCAGAAAGAGAGAGAGAGAGAGAGAGGGGGAGAGAGTGAGAGGCTTTGGGGATGCGTGCATCGGGGAACTCGTCGGGTTTAGTGGCCACAGTTATTAAGCAGAAGGAGGATAACACGGTGTCCGCGCCGCATTAATCATCATTAAAAGCGGCGGGCGCGTGCGTAATCTCGCTCGTGATCGCCGGACGGACAAGGTAATGCCACTCTTATCACCGCATTCATCACCTCCGCAGATTAGCTGTGGCTCCACCGGGCTCCTGTGGGATCGGCATTGATTTCAGCCACGAGACTGATCGCCCAGACCTGCAGGATGATTCCCGGCATCGCAGTGTGCAACACACACGTGCACACACACACACACACACACACACACTGACCTGTCTGAGACAGCCATTCAAACTCAGTGATCTGCTTGGTAGCCTAAAATCAGTGCACTAAAATAGGTATATGGCAAGAAACTAGGTGGAGAACTTGTCCATAGGGTTTCCTTGAGGGCTTATGGGAGGCCGTTTATAACAGTGATTGCTGAGCTGCTCATCCTTTAATGAGGTAGAATTAACATAACGGTTATGGTAGCATTTACTCGCTATTTGTTAGCTTTCTGAGGAGCAGCCATTGAAAGCAGGTAGTAATTTGTTCCCTGCGGTCTCTGCAGCTAAAATAGCACAGGGGCCTCTCAGGGTAAATTGTTTACTAGGAAAGTCCATTTATATCCCAGGTTGGGCTACCAATCACCACTTAAGGCCGTAATGAGGCCTGATAACGGTCAGGCTTGCTCTTGCAGTCACTTAGCCGCAAGTTAGCGTGTCACACGTGATGCTATCGGAGACATTTTAACACGCTAGCTGCATCCTGATGTCTCCTCTAACCTGAAGCCCTGAACTCTCAAAGTTTTAACTGCCGTGAATCAGCCAGTCATTCTGGCAATTGATGGGAGTTACATTTTTGAGGTGCTCAGGGCCATCTTAGGGTTAGGAGAGATATTGAGATTCAGCCACTGGCTTCAGGCACAAAAGTTGTATAGCTGCAGTGGCTGCACATCAATCTAGCCAAAAATATTAGTGTGGGTTTTGACATCAATATACAGGTCTATCATTTCTCGTTTCTCTCTCTCTCTCTCTCTCTCTCTCTCTCTCTCTCTCTCTCTCTCTGTCTTTCTCTCTTTCTTTGTCTGTGCAGTGGCTCTATGAAATAAAGCTGATAAATGAAGTGCTGTTCCATCTGAATTTATATTGTCTGACAGTGAGCATTATTCCACATAAGCCGTGGCTGAAGACGAGTGCGATGCGTGTGTGTGTGAATGTGTGTGTGTGTGTGTGTGAGAGTTATGAAAACTGGGCCCCCGTGAAAGGCCAGTGGGATCAGGCAGCGGAGATTCCGCAGTGGAAGGCCCGGCCTCTTTGACACCGGCACAAAGGAGCGGCGCCACGGATCGATCCATATGGAGCGGCCACGCCGATCGCATCACTGTCCCCGAGTCACGCTCCGCCACTCCCTGTCAGAGGAATGAATAGGGAATACATGATGAGAAGACACACACACACACACACACACACACACACACACACACAAGCACACAAATACACATGCCTGCACACATACTCATGAAGTGTATCTTACTCACATATGACACATGCATACAAATAGGCTACACACACACACAGACACACACACAGACACACACACACACACAAACTCGAATATGAAATACATAGACTCTCTCTCTCACACACATACAGTACACACACACACACATCCTCATACAGACAGATAGACAGACAGACACACCTCCACATACATAAAGGGCATCAGTGTGATGGAGGGAGACAGGCCATGTGGTCATTAGAGGAGAAGATGTGGGGAGAGAGAGAGAAGCCAGGGAGAAAAAGACAGGTGTTACAGCTGGACTGCCACTTCCTCTCCTCCCTCCCTTCCTCTCATCCTTCCTTCCTTCCTCCTCATCTCTCTCTCTCTATCTTACACACACACATAGAGACATACACACTCAGTCACACACAAACACACACACTCTCACACACACACACACACACACACACACACTCTCTCACACACTCTCACACACACGCACACACGCACACACACACACACGCACACATGCACACACGCACACACACACACACGCACACACACACACACGTACACACAGACAGCTGGGCAGTCTGTTACCAGGCCAGCCACTAATAGGGTTCATACCTGCCAGGCGCCACCAAAAACACCTGCACATGGCGACAATCTGTTTATTATTTATTTAGTATTCACCGGGCCTCTTCCAACCCCGATCCCGGCCTTTTATCATGTGCCTGGCCAAAGCCCCGTGACATCTGCCCACTCCCTCCTCGCTCCTCCATGATCCCTCCGCTCATGGAATATTCATCAGCGCTGGAGTCGAGTCGACCGGAGACGCAGCACAGCAGACCTTTCTTCCCAAGGCTCCGTGTTTGGGAGCGCTGGTTCTCGACTCCCGACGGGTAAAAGGGAACTCGGAGGGGAAATAAAATAAGTCCACTGGGGGGGGGGGTTAGGTTGTAGAGATTAGGCCCTATAGTTGCGATACCAATTGTGGTTATTGTTGAGGGCACACTTATACATGCAAGCCCCAGTCTGATGGACATCCATGGCCTGCTGCCAATGGCACTGCCTAAGAACTGTCAGTGGTCAATGCTGAAGTATTCTTATCTGCGTGTTTTTTCCCCTTAAAGGAGAACGCCGGCGTGTCCCAACCTACATTCCAGTGGAAGCAGAGGTCGAGTACAACGAGCTGACAAAAAATTAGCCGAAACGATGCTACCTGAACGGAGTTATGACGGTTTTAGCGAGGCAGGAAAATAGCGTAGCATTGGGGGCAGGCTAGGTAGCATTGTTTCGGCTCATTTTTTGTCAGCTTGATGTACTCGACCACTGCTTCTACTGGAATGTAGGTTGGGGCGTGCCGGCATTCTCCTTTAAGAAGAAACTGTATAACGTGGCATTCAAACAGGATTGGAGAGAAGATGGCTGGAAAAAACAGTACAATATCACAAAAGGCAGTACTGAATTTTGAAGAGTATACAGGTAGGCCAATTGCAAATGTGAAATACAATATTAGGTAGCTTGTGTGTGTGTGTGTGTGTGTGTGTGTGTGTGTGTGTTTGTGGACGGGTGTCTCAAACGACAGTCCAAGGAGGATCTTTGCAAGGCCCTCAGAAGACAGAAGGATGAAAAATGGAAAAATAACACTGAGATAAACAGAAGAGAGACAAAGAAGCTAGCGGTACCAGGTGTGAGAAGTCTCAGGTGTGTGTGTTTGTGTGAGATTGTGTGCGAGTTTGTGTGTGTGTGTGTGTGTGTGTGTGTGTGTGTGTGTGTGTGGCCGATACGGTCATCCTTCAGGGCATCCCATAAGCCCCTTCTGCTCCTGATGAGATTTCATTTCCTGTGTGCGCGTCCTGTCAAAGATCGTTCGTCGCCACTGAAGCGGACACGGAGGCCTCGGACGCGCTCATCTGGAGAATGTCGCCGCACTCCCCCCCCCCACCCCAACCTTTGCCTTCCTTTCCTCCCCCTTGATGGCTGTCCCTGTGCTGTTGTCGACTACTTCAGTGTCAACGTGAGCAAGACGGCTCCGTTCCACGATAGAGGACTTTGATGCACCTCAGCCAGTGTCGTTGTGTAGTCGTCTGCCGCCCCGATAGGACTTGACATGCAATTCATTTCTGTTTGGTTTCGGATTCAGTCAGCTACCTGCACACGGCTTTTGTCCAAGTTGTTTCAGCCAGTGTTAGAAAAGGCTTCTTTTCTTGAAAAAGGGTCCACCATGACATCACAAGGAAATGGTCCTTAATCATCCCCCTCAGGGCAGGAAATAAAAGCAGGAGTTTGATTTAAGATGAGAGCACATTTGCCCCGTTCGTTTATTTGAGCTATGTGCTATGAGCATATTCGTTACCTTGGCAATTCATTTGTCACCAAAAGGCCATGCATTTACAATGTATTGCATTAGGCACGAATCAAATTGCATTACCTACTGCCCATTACCTTCAATATCTGCGTTGATCCGTCTGGCATAAATAGGGCCTAGTGTGTACTATTATAGATCTTAGTCAGGTGGCACTAATGCTAAATGAATGTCACAATGATGTGGCAGCTGGCACATAAGAATTAAATTCAGCCTTAGCACATACACACACACACACACACACACACACACACACAGAGTTCACATCAATCTCTGATCAGATTACTGAGTTGGCTTACATGAACTTCATCATCTGTGATTGGCACGGACCTTAAATATAAAAATGAAACTACAAGAACAGCAACAGCAAACACTGCATTGCTGTTATACTGTAAATAATGATTAGCGAGCATAATAATGTGCTTTTTTTCTGTGCTTTAAAGACTTTCCCCAAA
>JASCQY010000072.1:13045118-13047618 GCA_030264315.1 Sardinella tawilis | reverse complement strand
CGGCGAGCCAAATACCTTGTTAAAAGTGCTTTATGATGTATGAAGCCCACAACCATGCAAAGGGGATTATTCTAACTAGCGGATTTGGCGTCAGGAAAACTTTTTTGGTGTGTGTGTGTGTGTGTGTGTGTGTGTGTGCAGACTGATGGGCAATAATAAAGACTCAATGATGCGGGTGTGTGCTTAGAGTCTATTAGGGGGAGATGAGAGCGAATGACAACTCTGTGTGTCACTTACATAAACACATGCACACATACTGTACACAAACACACACACAAACATACAGTACTTACATAAACACATACACACACACTTACATAAATACATATTCAGATATACAGTACTTACTGTATATAAACACACACACACACATACACACACACACACACACAAGAGGGAGAGGAAGGACTGAGTGTCCCCTTCATTAACAGCGCATTTGAGACACTTTTTCCAAGGAGGCAGGAGTTGAGGTTCATTAACACGATGTGGGTAATTTGTTGAAGCTTCACACCATGGTGATCTGGCTCGATCCTTTGTAATTATGCATGCGCACACACCCACGCATGCACACACAAGCACAAACATACATGCGTGCGCACACACGAACACACACACACACACACACACACACATACACACACACATCTATATGTCCATGCACATGAACTTGCATACTCATGTGTTCATCGGCACACAGTACATGAGTGTAAACACATGAATGCCTAAGCTCACATAAACAAACACAAATAACAAAAGTAAACATATGTCTAAGAATCCAAACAATCAATTCAAACTATACACAGGCAAAGAAACTGCTAACACGAGCCCACAACAATTAAACACACACACACACATACAGTACACACACACAAACACACACACACACACACACACACATACACAGAATGTGTGGCTCTTGGCTGTGGATTCCCCTTGTTGCTGTGCTGACCCATTTGCATAGGAACGATAATGACTCAAAATTCAATTTCTCGCAAAGTCAACTCGGTAATGGTGGAATCAGGTGCCCATGGTGTTCTCTAGCCCAATCCCCCCACCCAGCCATCCACCTCATCCCCATCTTTCTCTCTCTCAGTTTCATTTTGATTTCTCATCCATTTTGATGCCCAATTTTTCTTTTTCTTTCTTTTTTTTTCTTTTCCATTTTGATTGCACATCTGCATATGTTGAGCTACCAAAATGCCTCATGCATCAAGTCAGCTAATTTGCTGTGAATGACACCAATGACAGTGGAATGTGACAACCTAGAGAGAGGCCTAGCTAGCCTAGCTTTAACACATCACACTAACACCTGTGCAGTTTTAAATTCCATTCTGTTTCATATCGTCTCACTACAAGGATTTGCTTCCTTTTTACTGTATATCTTTTCAATCACTTGAATCCTTTTGTTATTTTATTTTTCTTCGGAACACATCTGCTCCCTCCTTACAGTAAGGCTCTAAGGACATCGCCACACACTAAGTATTTATACTGTACTGTATGTGTATGTGGCCCTGGAGGCACCTGATGTGTGTGTTTGCATTAATAACGAGGCCAGAGGCGGCAAATGTCTGTTGTTATGACACCCGGAATTGATTAGCTGCCAGCGATGTCCTTGAAAAGGTTTGATCAGTACTTAAAGACAATAAGCACATTAGCAGGAGACTGAAAAGATAATGATTTTCCTCGCCAGACCGACGTCAGATCTCGCGTCAATGCATCAATGTGAAACTTGTTTAATTCAAGGCCTTGTGACCCTGTAAGATTGAATCCTTTCCAGCTTTTTTAATCTTTTTGAAACACTCTCATTCAGGAGCTTCAAAACCTGTATTCTGACACGCACGCACCAACACACACACACACACACACACACACACACACACATACACACACACACACACGTGTGCACAAATGAGCGCATACATGAGTGAGAGATGTTCATTAGCACTGATGCTGATTAAAGGTCAAGGCGTGAGTTTATAGGCCTCCGTGTGTGGGGAACGTCATTAAAACAGGCTAGCGGTCATGTTATCGGACAAACCATAGCCTCAGGCCCCATGGCCACGGGTAGTCGGGGCAAATGAGACTCAGTGTCGGTGAGGGAGTGTGTTTGAAGAGATCGAGCTGGATCCTGGAAGTGGAGGCTGTGAAAAAAATAGGCACTGGTCCTCTCTTCTGCTCTGCAGGCGAACCTGTCAATCACATGCAAGATGTAGACTGGGCATTTCTAAATGCACCCTGCTAGTACTTACTGGTCCTCTAATGAGCATTTATTATGACATGAAAATTAGATCCTGAGTGTGATTCGGTTAGCAGATGCAACAGAGCAGATGAATAAGTATGAATAAATATGAAAATCTGTAGGTTATACACTGCAGCATCTTAATGGGATGGAAGGATAAATAGATAGATCGATAGATAGGTACATGGATGGATAGATAGATAGATAGATAGATAGATAGATAGATAGATAGATAGATAGATAGATAGATAGATAGATAGA
>JASCQY010000072.1:12898057-12912424 GCA_030264315.1 Sardinella tawilis | reverse complement strand
AGCCGCATTAACTGACAGGTTCTATATCAACAATATGGCCGCGTAGAACTCTGTGACACGCATCGAAAGAGCCCAATATTGGAGAAGAATTCAGAGAGCGCTTTTGGTTGGAGAACTTTCTGATAGTACCATTGGACTCCATCTAAAGACCAAGAATCCTTTTTGACTGGCAGCCTCTTACAGTACCGTTTACCAGGGTCTTTCGCTATGAGACAACCTCACATTAGTGGGGGAGACATTGGCACCAACAAAGAGACTGTCCTACTGTGCCCCCTACATCTGTATCTCTCAGGGTGTTGTTGTGATACAGAGGGAATGATGAGGGAGGATAGTCTCCAGCCTAGCTGCCATTCAGAATGCATATCTCTTCTTGATGGTGGGTCGGGGTATTGTTGAGCTGGAAAAAAAAATCCCATCAGGAATATACATGATCCATTTCACATGGACGAAGAAATCTCCCTTTGAAATGTACGGGAGAGAGCAGATTGTCCTCTTCATACACAGAAACAGTTTTACAACGAAGGTACCTTCAGAAATGTGTGGCTATACCTTTGGTACTGCATGGGCCCATGTCATTTCCAAACAGTAGGCTAGAACTGGCTTCTGTACCCATGGAAAGTGTGACCACAGAGGCATTGAGATCCACCTGCAGTCTGTCCTTTTGGCCCTCCAGGTTGGGCTCCAGGGAGGAGATGGTCCCCAGCATTTTAACTGTCGTCAAAGTACGTTGCTTTTTCCTCAGACTGTGTGACCATGTCGCCCTCGGCACACACAGAGAGATGGAAGCTATACCTCTCTGTGATGTTCCCGCATCTCCAGCCTTCAACCCTGTAGTCTCCACTCTGGGACGTCCACAAATCAACTATTAGTGGGTTAAGACTGGCAGGGCTAACTAAAGCAAACTTCAAACAACTTGTTAAGTTCTGTTCAGTATCAGCAGTAATAGGCAGCCTTGCTGTGTGGCACAGGCAATGCTTATTGTATCCTTGAGTGTCAAAGCTGTTCTGAAAATATTTGAATCCCATCTTTGAAAAATATGATTGGTGGGTTCAACTAAAGAATTCAAATATGGTTGTGTGTGGGTGTGTGAGTGTGTGTGTGTGTGTATTCATAATGTTACTTCCGGATCTGTTACACCCTACATATACATCCAAATGAAAAAGACACTAGATGACTAACTCCACCCTCTCCCCCCCCCCCCCCCCCCCCGCCCCAACTCTTTTTGGAGAAAAAGAAAGAAAACACAACAAACGCATATTGACTATTCCCATCACACACACACACACACACACAATTCAACTTCAACTTCAACTTTATTGTTATGTCCTTAAAATGAACAGCACAGAAAATACAACCTCAGGCTCAATCATAACACAGCACAAAGAAGGGAGATACTGCTCCCAACATGGAAGACATGGCCAATAAACAGGTATGAAAAAATCTATACAGTATATTGTGGGATCATATAAAGGCCCAATGAAGTTAGGGATTATATAGAGATGCATTAAAGGCATGCCAGGAAGTCTGTGGCAAGTCAAACATTTTTTTTTTGTTTTGTAACTTGCACCAATGCTGTAAATAAAACTGATTTCATTCTGGACCAGGAGTCCGTTTCACAAAAGCATACAGTTGCTAACAAAGTAAGCAACTTTGTTGGTTGCAATGCAATTTCCCATAGCCAACCAACTTGGTTGCTAACTGGATAGCAACTATGCTTTTGGGAAACAGACCCCAGGGGTCTTAAGTTTCCCAATAGACCATAGGGGGGGCTGAGAAAGTCTTCATTCACTCTATAATTAGTCATTTAGCCATAAGAGTGACTACCAAGCTGGTAAACACATATTGCTATACCATATATTAAATAATATACCATATGTATAGTTTGAAACTACACATTTTAGGCTGAACAAACCATAGCAACAAGGAAAAAACTAAGGAAAAGTGAAATTCTTTGTGAGATTAACACAGTTGATCTCTATTTCTAACTAAAAGGAAGATAATTTACTGTGACATCAGTAGACCTCTTGAAAATTCCAAGCTAAATTAATGGCCTTTTTATGACACAGTATGCAGAGCACAGACGCACACACACGCACACACACACACACACACACACACACACACACACACACACACACACACACACACACAAACAAGGAGAGAGAGACAGAGTCAGTTAGTTAATCATTTCTTTTGAGTCCAAGTGTTAGGAGGAGATCTGTTGTAATGGTATTTCTGCATGCACTGCCTTGGCTTTTCCCCTTTTGTTGATGCCTTCAAGTAAGCTAACACTGAATGCAATTTAACCAATGTCAATTGTTCCAAACTTCTTTTCATAAAACGCCCCTGAACACCAATAGCGTAGAACTTTTTAGGACTTGTTTTTCTTCCACCTAATTCCCTTCCTCTTCAATTTCTCATCAGGTCTGAATTGTCCCTCACCTGAGTGGGAGACTTTAGGTAAAGCTGTGCAAGGACTTTTTTTTCCAGTCCAATAATTAACCTACTTTCAATGAAAAAGACAAACACAGCGGTAGCGTGTTTGGGGACTATAATGGTAATCATTGTCACAGCGCTGTCTCTCGCGGGCGTACATGACTAATGCTTTCAGTCGGCTCAAAATTGAAAGGAGGTCCATGCATGCAATAACGTTTGATTAGTCTCCCTGTTTGGAGTGCTACGGCAGTCATTTGGGCCAGGACATTGTGATTGTCATAATAAATCTTGGGTGGGTTGTGCACCTCTGAGGTCTGCATGCAGTGAAGGCTCTTGTTTGGCTTCAGGCCACCATTGTGTTATCGCTGGGGAGAAAAGCAGATTATGGAGGCTGAACGTCTGCAGTTCAGCAGTGTGTCCAGCAGGGGGTGCTCAAAGCGAACTATGTACTGTATATTAGAAAAGACAAAAAAAGTCAGTCTATGAGTAGTCACTTGTATCACAGCATATCTCATTTCTTTCTCTTTCTCCATCTCTATCTCTCACTCTCTCTCTCTCTCTCTCTCTCTCTCTCTCTCTCACACACACACACACACATACACACACTCTCTTTCTTTTCTATGTCTCTCACATACACACACACACACACACACTCAGAGACACAATAAATAGATAAAAATATAAATAGATAGATAGATAGATAGATAGATAGATAGATAGATAGATAGGCCAGATAGATAAAAAAATAGATAGATAGATAGATAGATAGATAGGTAGATAGATAGATAGATAGATAGATAGATAGATAGATAGATAGATAGATAGATAGATAGATAGATAGATAGATAAATACACAGACAAACATTTTCACTAGTCCAACAGGATCAGTCATCTAGACACACCAATACAAACATCAGATGTTCCCTATCCATATTAGCCTGGGAATACCCATGCTGCCTTGCTAGGCAACCTGGAGACCATGGCCAAAATTTTCGCATGGATTTGGGAACCAATCACAGAGCTAGGATCGGTTGCAATACAATACGCTAACTATTGGAGAAACTGAACTTCACATCCCGTACGGGAAAATGAATAGGTGGTCCCCACACTAAATCTCACTTGTGATTTAGTCTGGCATTAGCCAGGCTATATCCATATACTCATTGACCTTAAAAAAAGAAAAAAAAAATCTCAGCAGCATAGTTGAGATTTGGTTAGGGAGTAGCCCAACATTTACTTGGCTAACAAACATCTCAGTCATTTTTGGCTTCATAGGCTTGTATAATGCATTCATGTGAGCGCTTTGCTACTAGGTCAGGAACAGGAAGTCATGTGAGGTGGGCGACTCCAACAGCCGCACCACCGTTAGGCCTTAAGGATCGGATCCAAACAACAGAGCTCATTGTTCGGGCCAGAACACATTGGTCTGCAAAAGGTATTTTCCAGAGCCTTCTCCTTCTTCTGTCTGAACGGCTGTGATACAAGCGGCGTCTTGGCCATTGGCAGCAGTGGCTGGGTTTAAGTCAAGCGTTAGTCAAGCTGGAGCCACAGACTCTGGGAACAGATCAGGACCTGGTCTGGCACAGATGTGTGGGGTCAGAGCCATTGGAGCTGGCAACTCTCGACCAGCACAGAAACATAAACAGAGGGAGAGAGAGAGAGGGAGAAAGAGAGAGAGATGGTTTCTCCAACGTCCGCCTATTCCTGGACAACATTTTTTGAAAGACTGTTCCTAATCCGAGTCTGGGAAACTGGCCCACAGTATATTTTAAGCACGTACACACACACACACACACACACACACACACACACACACACATACACATGCACCAACACAGGATTTTGACGTTTCAAGCATGTAGCTTTATTTTTTTTTCTCTCCACCAAACATTAAATATAAGTTATGACACAATACATGAAGAATACATCATTTACAGAATACAAAACCCCACATGCTCCATTTATTAAAAAAGGTTCAGAGTTCATTTGTGCATCCCGTCCCAGAAACATAATCATAGTGTGCCCTAGCTCAACATATACTTATATAATTTTATATAGAACTGACATAAAAACATGAAGTACTTAAATATGAAGATTTACAGATGCATGTCTTTTTGATTACTTTTATCAACATGCATTCAAAATATAAAAATAGAAATCTGATTGTTTAAAGTTATTTACAGTTTTTTTATAAATATAAAGAATACAAATTGTATTTTTAAAATACAAAGATAAATACACTCACACTGTGTACACTGTGTACCAAACAAGAAAATACAAACATTATTTGGATAATTAGCATTCACCAAAAACACGATACATCAGAATTGCAACTTTAACGACAATTGCTGGTCCTGCTCTTCAGTTACTTTTTCTGTTTTTCCTCTTTTTTTTTCTGAACCACAGCTCCCCTTCTGGCCGTACAGGGAAGTGGCAGGATTTCTCCAAGAGAGAGAGAGAGAGAGAAAGAAAGACAGAACAAGAGATAAATAAGAGTCACACAACAGAATGTGTGAGGCAGTCTTTGGAACGTTCCGTTCAGTTCTAGCTCTAGCTCTGCCGCACGTCCTGCAAGAGCTTGTTGATTTCGGCCACCAGCTCGCTGGCGTCCATGATCTCGCTGCGGCTGTCGGCCCGCTTGCCCTGCAGGTGGCCGAGCACCGACTCGAATTCGTCCTCCTCAAAGTTCTCTGGGATCTCCTCCATGGCCGGCAGCCACTTGGAGGTTGGCGGCTGGGGCGCCGAGATGGGCACCACCGGCGGAGCGCCGACCATGGGCACGCCCCCCGCCGACAGCGCCGTCTGCGCCAGCCCGCCCATGTGGCTCCCCGCCGCATGGCCCGGGTTCTGAAAGTGCGTGTTGGCCGCCCAGGCGGCGACCCCCTGCTGGTAGCAGGCCGGGCTGGGTTTCCCGGGCAGGTGGCCCTTTCTCCTCTCCAGCGACCCCATGCCCACCGGCCCTCCGCCGTGGGCCACCTGCGGCCTCTCCGGCGCCGCCGTCTCGTTGCACGTCTCATAGGCGTCGAGCGAGGGCGGCAGAAGACGCTGGAACACGCTGTTCATCTCCGAAAGCAGCGACGTCGTCCCGCACAGGTCCTCCGCTCCGTCGGCTTCCGACGCCTCCTCCCCCTCGGCCACGCGCTCCCCGGACGTCTCCTTGCCGAAGGTGGAGAAACTCTTTTTGCGCGGGGCGGTGCCGTCGCTGGGCTGCGGTGCCTCGGGGGCAGCTGGCTGCTGGGGGTTCTCCTCGCCTGGAATGTACAGGTTGCTCCGGTAGTCGGAGGACGCCGGCGAGGGCAGAGGGGGCATCCAACACTGGTCGGAATGACCAAGGACACGACACTCCTCCGTGCACAGCTTCATGGCTGCATTAGAGATGGGGAGGATTAGATATTAGTCAAGCCAGTTGGCATACGTTGGCAAGAGTGGGTATAAAAGCACTGACGGCTTTCAGGGGCGCTTTCTTCAGGTGCAATTGGCCTGATATGAATGTGGATGAAAGATAATCTATTAGTCTCTGGAGTCTCTGCTGACTATGAAGAGTGAAAGAGTGGCCATGTGGTAATTCTGTCTTAGGCTCTTTTTTTTTCCCTTCACCTGCTCTGTATCTCGCCCATTCATTCTACACTTGATGAAACTCCACGAGCGACTTCAAACAAGAAACAACACCAATTTATCCCCTTTTGAGTTCGCCTGTTCAATATTACATGAAATAGTTCAAACATTTCCTTCCCTCTTCTCTCACTTACTATCTCTCCCTCTCACACGCTCTCTCGTCTTCCGTTCTCACACACTTTACGAGGAATATATTACACAAATCAAATATGCCAGCTTATAGTCTTCATTAAGCATGCACTGTAATTCGGTCGTGTTCCAGGGACTTCGTTATGGCTCCATTAACGTTGAAAAGGCCATTTATAATACATCTTAGAGCTAATAAAAAACTGAATCTGGTGCATTTGCAAAACAGAAGCTTGCTGTGTGCTGATTTGCAGCTCTCTGATGAAAGGAGCGAATAAAAGATTAAACTCTCTGATTTACAGCAAAAACAGTCTTTCAAAAGGGCAGATACTCACTCAAACCCACAAGCCTAATCTAGCCTCAGAAATAATTGTGTTTTAGATGAAGGCAGCGTCTTTATTCATCGGAAAAAAAAGCTGTGGTAATTCTGTTTTTTTTTCCTCTCTCTCTCTTTCTGTGCCCCTCTCTCTCTCCCTCCCTCCCTCCTTCCCCCCTCTCTCTCCCTCCCTCATCCTCACAGTCATCACAATTTACTGATAAGAGGCTGGGCTGCGATTTCTGACGTTATCTTTCTGAAGAGGAAAAAAAAACATTTATGTGCCAAAAAGGGGGGAGTATTCACACAAGAGACAGGAGATTAGTGACTGGTGATGCCTCAGTGTGTGGCTTTGTGCTTTGTGGGTATAGTGTGTGTGTGTGTGTGTGTGTGTGTGTGTGTGTGTGTGTGTGTGTGTAGTGTGTGTGTGTGTGTGACAAAAATGTTAGAAATGAGAGGTGAAAGATGACATTTCATGCAAGAGGCTGAAAAGGATGAAGGTTACTACTTAAGGGCATGAAGATAACACACACGCTAGCACACACACACACACACACACACACACATACACACCTGGGTGCAGTCTGGGCTGGCCATCAGGGGTGAACAGCTCATTGAAGCCCTCACCCATCAGTGGGGATTCGCGGCCCATCTCACAGTCACTGTCTCCTGCTTCGCTGTCCCCACGCCCACTGTCCTTCAGGCTGAACTTGTCCATCTCGTTCAGTGCATACCTGCACAGCAAACAAAGAGCTTCACTTAATACGGGTATACACAAACACACAAAAAAAACACAAAAAAATGGCTATACTGAACCAACATTTAATTGAAAAAGCAGTAAAAGTGAACTAGGATTGGTCATCGTGAATGATGAAAAGAAATCTATTGTTGTCAGATACATGTATGTGTCAATCAAGCTATTTTCTACTTGTATCCCCAACCAGTGGGCTTGAAATAGGAGACATCATGTTATGTGCTGCTCAGTACTGTTGACATGAATCAGTCAATACTGACAAGATTAGGCCACTGGAGTCTGCAGAGCTAATATTAGCAAACAGGAGAAAATGTCTGTGAATGGTTGGGCATCGGCACGTTTCTAAAATGGAGGAAGCTCAGAATCGCTACAGTGCTTCAGCAGCCTACCGAGTTTGATCTTCTAGATAAATAAATAAATAAGTAAATATATATATAAAAAAAACTCTGTCATTTCAACTGTGGCATTTAGCTGGGACGTGATTGGTTACCTGTAGCTCCTGGTGTATTTGTTTCCACGGAAACTGGGTCTCGGTTGGTACTGGCCCTGATGGAGCATGGACAGAAGCTGTGAGACTTGCTACAGTCGAAAAAACAGGAGGAACAAAAGGAGAAGTGGAGGGGAGGAGGAGGGGAGGGGAGGAGAGGAGGAGAAAAAAAGGAAAATATGGAAATAAAAAAATGAATAATGATGGACCACACAAAAAACCACAGCAAAAGACCAAAGCATGGAGAGTGATGATGGAGGGATGGACAAGGGAAGGGACTCAGGGGAGGGAACAATGCAGCCGGCTATGACAAAATACTCTATGCACAAACAGGCATACAGTTGCATGCATCACCATGGGGTGGGGGAAAGATGCATGAACAAAATACATGTAAAAACACTCAGGATAATGATGCCCTGTTGTTAGTCTATTGGACTCCATATTTACATGAATTGATATTCATTCATATTTTTCTTTTCAGTCACACAGCATGATTCAATTTAGTGACTTCTTTCTATGATATTGTCAAAAGATGGAGCCACTCTCTCTCTTGTTCTCTCTTAGTCACACACACACATACACACACACACACACACACACGCACACACATACAGTACATACACACTCACAAATGTAAACCCTCTCTGTCTCACCTCCACAGGGGGCGTGGCGTGCGCCAATTCCAGGGCGAAGTTCTCCGGCACGTGATTGGACGAGATGGTGACCAGGCTGTTGAGCGACTGGCGGCTGTGGTGGCTCTGGCGGCTGCCCATCTGTCCGCGGTCGGCGGCGGGGGAGGCCGAGGGCGAGCAGTGGGAGTGGTGCGCCCGCACGGGCAGCGTCCCGTTCACGGTGGGCACCAGCGTGATGTCGCCCTTGTGAATCTGCCGCGCCGGTTTCTTGGGGTGGTTCTGGTAGGTGGACTCGGCCACACGGCAGTTGTACGAGTGGCGCGGATCCTTCTGCTCGCGGGAACAGCGCGTGGCGAACATCACCATGACCACCAGCAGCACGGCGCAGATGGCGCCCAGTGAGATGATGATGATCATGGAGACGTCGAGCGGGGATTGGTCACCGGGCGGAGGCAGGGCGTGGCTCTCCAGGTTCTCCTGCAGGTGGATGCGAAGGAGGGCGCGGGTGGAGAGGCGGGTGGGGGTGCCGCGGTCCTGCACCAGGATGGCCACCTCGAAGCCGTCGCGGCCCAGGCCGTCCACGCTGGCGTTGGTGCGGATCTCACATCTCTTGGCGTCCATGATGAAGAGGCCCTCTTGGTTGCCGCCGGTGATGGAGCAGCTGAGCTCGGCGTTGGCGCCGGCGTCGCGGTCCGTGGCCTGGACGACCGTCACCAGGTGGCCGGGCTCGGCGTAGCGCCAAAGCGGCACGTCGGCGGTGTGGTTGTGGAGCATCGGCGCGGCCACGACGGGCGGGTTGTCGTTCTCGTCCAGCACGGTGAGGAGAACCGTGGCGTTGGAGCTGAGCTGCGTGGAAACGCCGTTGTCGCGCGCCTGCACCGTGAACGAGATCCGGCTGACGTCCTCGCGGTCGAAGCTACGTAGGGCATAGATGGCGCCATTGGACGGGTCGATGGTTACATAGGTGGAGATGGAGCTGTCTTGAATGAGGCTCTCCAGGATGGTGTAGGTCACCTGACCATTGCCATCCAAGTCAGGGTCGGTGGCCACCACCGAGGTCAGGTAGGCCCCAGGCGAGTTGTTCTCCGACTTGAAGATCTCGTAGCGGCTCTTCTCGAACACCGGCGGGTTGTCGTTCTCGTCCAGCACCTGCACGGTGAAGTGTTTGATGGTGGAGAGGCTGGGCGAGCCGCGGTCCTCGGCGATCACCGTCAGGCTGTACTCCGATCGCTTCTCCCGATCCAGTGAGACGTTGGTGAGAATCATGTAGTTCTTCTCATGGGTCTTCTGGAGCTTGAAGTGGCCGTGGCCGTGGAGACGGCACACCACCTCGCCATTGAGGCCCGAGTCGCTGTCGTCCACGCGCACTAGGGCGATGAAGGTGTCCACTGGAGCGGCCTCCGAGATGTAGGCCACAGCCTCTTTCCCCTGGGTCATGAGATTAATGTTGATCTTGGGCTTGTTGTCATTCACATCTACCACTGTGATAATGATCTTGCAGTGGCCAGGGATGGAGTTCGGACCCATATCCTGAGCTTGCACGTCGATTTCATAGGAGTTTGTCTGTTCATAGTCCACTTTCTTAATGAGGGTGATTTGGCCGTTGTCGGGGTTAATTTTGAAAGTCTCCAGGATTTTAGGCGAGACGTGACTGCTGAAGGAGTAGACAATTTTCCCATTACTCCCCTCATCCGGGTCAGTGGCGTTCAGATCGACCAACAGAGTCCCCAGTGGCGAGTTCTCAAACAGATTAACGACGTACGCTTGCTCATCAAAAGCCGGGCTGTTGTCGTTGGAATCGGAGATGCTTATTTTGAGAAGTGTTGTTCCGGTCCTCGGCGGTATGCCGGAGTCGGACGCGGTCAGCTGCAGCTGGTAGCTGGACTGCACTTCTCTGTCCAGTTCCCTCACAACAACCAGCTCCGCATATCGGGCGCCATCTGTCCTTGTCCGAATGTCGATTTTGAAAAAGTTATTAGGCGTCAAAGAGTATGTGTGTAGTGCGTTCTCTCCCACGTCTGGGTCTGTGGCGCCGTCTAGGGGGATGCGCGTACCCATTGGGACGCTCTCAGAAATTTCGATGGGAATTATGGCACGGGCAAACTGCGGAGAATTATCATTTATATCCAACACTTCCACCTCAACGTGAAACAGTTGTAGGTATTCTGTGGGTAGGGTGACTACATCAAATTCGATAGAGCAATTGAGATTTTTCTCACAAAGCTTTTCCCGGTCGATCTTAGTCCCGACGCTGATTTCTCCGTCCTCTTCCTTCACGGAGAGGAACGGGGTACTTCCCCCTTGCATGGCTCGGAACAGTGGAGTAACAGACCTCGGGAGTTTAGACAGATAAGCTGATACATCTTCTTTTAACCTTGCAATCACCGTTCCTACTCTCTGCTCCTCGTAAACTTTGTATTTTAAAGTCATGCCAGAAGTGCAGAGTACTAAGGTCGCCAAGAGAATAAGTTTTAAAAAAGAAGTGCAAAATGAGATCTTCCCCGTCGTTGGATTCATTTTCGTTCCAGTATATGGTGCCCGGGGAAAAGGCAATACTTCCACAAAACAGAGTTAGATAGATGCCGTTATATGTCGCTCATTGTATTTCCTTGGGTCTCTCTCGCCGACGGTCTGTCGTGTATCCTCTCCTCCGTGTCTTGAAAATAAATATGATTGAAACAAACGCTCTCTTCCTCCGTTTTCACAAAAACACCATTTCAGCCCGAATTCAGAGTTTTTCTTCCGCAAAAAGATCTGTTGCATACATCCACTTAAATGTTTAAGGCGAACAGGGAAGAAAGGAGTGCGTGTTTGCCTGTGGGAAGCGCAGCTCCGTAGTGTTGTGAGTGTGTGTGCGCTCTGTTGCGCTCCCTCTTGCCGTCTGCGCCCCCGAATAGACTATCAGGCCCTTTCAGCCCACCCCGCTGTCAGACTGCCGCTCACACAAAAAAACTCCCCTTCCCCCCAAAACAGTATGCCTCTCCCCGCCCACGGGTGTCCACTAAAAAAGGCATAAAAGATGACTGATAAAAACTGAGCGGACGAATAAACTTGCGCCTAATGTCGGTTTCGGAGAAGTGTGCCTGAACAATGCAGGACAAGAAGGCACATAAATGTATTCAAGGGAAACTTTTGCAGGTCCTCTTTCTGACCAAGCCAACAGACACATAGGCTACTTAGTGAGCCCTAGACAAAATTATCTACAAAATTCCTGTGTGGAACTGCGCCAAGACTAGAACAGACTGAACATAAATACTGCAACTAATATCCACGGGAATGTTTCTCCCCTTTTCAGACGCTGTTATTTTTCAGTCATAGATAGTTTTAAAGTTTGACTGAGGGAGGCTGCATCATGAGAGTAGGCTAAACTACTTCCACGATTAGATTCGTCAGCAATTTACCAATTCACCATTACTGATAGAACAGAGGAAGGTGTTTTGTAAGCCAGGGTGGGGAGGGGGTGACTTCGGTTAAATTTCAACAGAAAGAAAAATCACTGCGGACGTTTCTTTGTGTCTCGGCTTTTGAATGCGCGCGTGTGGCGAATTGCGTTGAAAGGACTCCCCCAGCACACGCTTGCCCCCGCCTGAATGCGCTCTCCCGGAGGGTCACCTAAGCGCACACACGGCTCCCGCTGCATTATGCGTTTTACGACGTACATTCTCTCATCCAACCTAATTAGCATCCTTATGCACAAACGCGCACACACAGCAGCAGCGCAAATAGAAGCAACTGGACCCTTTTCGAGAGGAGTATAAGCCATCTGGCGTAAACCTTCAGACAGCCCTATTCGATAATTAACCCAATATAGCGCCAATAATAAAACCATCCTGAAACACGACAAACGAATTAGGACTTTTCAGGGGAATATTAGTTGATCATTCTGCATTTTCCTCTCACGGGGACAGGGGAACCACTCACCAAAATGTAACACAAATTAGGCACTACGGCGAGGGTGAAAGCAAAACTAAGGTGTGCCTGTCCTGCTGGTGTAGCCTACTGCACCAGGAAAACTGTGAAAGTGAGGTTTTCCTGGATATTCATTTTTTGTGAGGCAGGCGGCTGTGGTAACATGCGAGCGCTTTCTCTCTCAGACTGCATATGGTCACTTGCCCTGGTCTCCTGGGACCGTGAGTGCCACTGCTTGCACATTGTCTCAGCCACGGGAGCGAAACGCATCGACACGACTTCAGTCCATCTGCCAGTGACCAGACGGCCTGGGAATCTCATTTCCCACCTAGACCTACTCTGTGATTTGGGACAAAACACTCTACCCATGTTCCCATTCCACATCAGCAATATTTTGGGAGAGAGGAGGGGAGAGTTTAAGTCTTGGAAAGGGCTGAGAAGGAAAATCTACTCCGGCGTAGTTTATGTGTGACCCTAACACAACTTCAAGCCCCCCAGCTGGATTTTGTAAACACATACCTCTGTCTGTATCGGTCATTGCCCTTAATACGCTTATTCAATAGCGGGCCATTTTATTGCCAAATACAGATTGTTGTGTGGTGATGCACTGATTAACAAAATTGTTTTAAAAGCCTCAGTGAGAACTACTCTCAACAACAAAAGTGACAAGCAATTTGGGTTTATGGTCTGTCCGAGTGACAGGCGAGGAGGAGGATGCTTGTGCACCGGCTAATCAAGTGATTAAATTGTCTCCCATGTGTTATGCGCGATAGGTTGAGTTATTCTGAGCTGCGGCAGGCAGAAGTGACTTGTCATATGGCAGATCAGATGGCGCTCTTTGGGTGCTGCTCTGCTGTTTCCGAGCTGTGGTCGTAAAGTCACACACGGCGAGGGAATAAGGGGGGTGGGGTGTGTTTGGGGGGGGATGCATGGGGAACTTTGTCATTGAAATGAAAGAGATCCCAGGCACAATAGAACTTAGCAGGTGGGAGCAAGCCGCTGCGGGGTGAGCCGACTGAGGGAGGATGGGGGATTGCGCTTCTCTTAAATGTCAAGGGAAAAGGGGGTTTCGGCGGAATGTATCAGCAGCCGCGCGCGGGACTGATGGAGCGGGGGGGGTTGGGGTTGCTTTCTTTGTAAAGGCACGCGAGCATCTGCCGCCTGGGTCGACCTCCCTCCCACTCCCAGCCCTCCTCCAGTGATCTCCTCTACCCCCGTCCAGAATAATCATCCTCTCGCAGGCTAGATGGTCGGTTCTACCGGGGGGGAGCCAAAATGAGGTGACGCACACGGGCTGCCCCCGGCATGCGCTCGAGGGCAACCCCCGTCATATGTGGCGCGCGTCCACAACAATGCGGGTTTTGTCATTCATTTTGGGGCCAGGCCGAGAACATGACTGTCCCCATCCTCCAAAGTAACTTTTTTTTGGTCATCAGCTTTTTAGACACGTGCTAAGCCTCCCCCATAAAGTCTGGGAGAATGATTTTGAAGAAAACCAAAGTGGCAAGCACCCGAAATTTCTGATGAATGTTCCTGAGATGTCTTACTAACACTATTAGTATTTCCGGGGAAGAGGAAACTGCGAATAACTGTAGGCCTACAACTTAGTATCAAACATTGCAGTGAGACTAGGTTAGGCTACATCTTGTAGAGTAGCAATTCAAAAGTAACATGATTTCTCCGAGTCTGATAAGCTGTATAGTAATAGTGCTGACAGTATGCGTTTTCGGAGGAAAGAAAGTTAGCAGTTAGTTCATAACTTCAGGACCACTAACCTATGTAATGCAAAGTCAGCAATACACAGTATAACATTAGAAGAGGCTAAATCAGCATTTCCCTCAGCAAGGAGAAAATGCTATCAAATCTTCAGTTGCCAAATCAGTAGAATGTAACGATGATGGGAATGTAGATTAAACCCTGTTGCAGTTGCACTGAGTGAGAGATATGCTTATCACTCCAGCAACAGATGTCACAATATCTGCATTTGACATTGGTTTGATGGGGTTTGCACATGGGTATTCTCTCTCTCTCTCTCTCTCTCTCTCTCTCTCTCTCTCTCTCTCTCTCTCTCTCTCTCTCTCTCTCTCTCTCT
>JASCQY010000072.1:12836708-12849072 GCA_030264315.1 Sardinella tawilis | reverse complement strand
CGTTTGGCTCCAGCCCATAATAACAACAGAGCAAAGAGCAGCCAAGGCCAACAGCGCTACAACCGCACAGCGCATTCCAGCCCCAGTCTTTGGCCAGATGTGGGCCAGGCACAGACAAAGGTGGCCTTTTTAAAAAAGTCTGCTTAGCAACAGGGGAACCACGGCTTCACTCGGGAGGCTGAGGTCCGCTGGTTCGCTTGATCTACTTCCCGCTCCGCTGTGAGTTATTGCTAGCGGTTCGTGTGACCTTGAAAGAGTCAATCCATCTCCTTTTCTTTATTCAGGCGGTTTGTGTGTATGTGTGTGGGTGAGAGAGAGAAAGTGTGTGTGTGTGTGTGTGTGTGTGTGTGTGTGTACTTTATTTTCCTAGTCGTTTGTTTTATTGGTGGAGTGGTAGAAAATGGCAAGATGTGAGGAAAGACTTGGCCCAGTGACTTCTTGCCATTCTGCCAGACAGCGAGGGAGAGAGAGAGAGAGAGAGAGAGAGAGAGAGAAAATGGGGAGTAAGAGTGAGAGTGTGCACGACAGAGGGCGAGAAAAAATGAGAGAGAGAGAAGGAGAGAGAGCGCGAGAATAACTGCACTGTCGTTCCAGGTTTTCTAATTTCGTAAAGCCAGCCAGGCGCTGAGTGGAAATGTTAATGGGATGCAGAAAAGAAAAGAAAGTTTCAAATCCATTCTTCATCCTGTCACCTCACCCTCTGCCTCACACTCTCCTCATCCTCCAGGCAAACACTCAGCCGGCGCCCAGGCTGCTCCCGCAACCTCACTAACTCACACTGCAAATAACAACAATAATAAACAAATACACTCACCTAGCCTCCCCCAATGGCAAACTTAAAGGCTAAGTCCATAATTCTAATTCGGGACACTTTTTGTTTGAAATTCATGGAATGTCTCTCTGTAGTCCTTAGCTGCATGTTCAATATACTGTATAGTGTATTGTGTGGATATAGCAAAGATTATGGAATATTGAACAAGATAGAGCAACATTCGTTTCAACTTGGTGCGAACGAGAATAGTTCCGGTCTACATAAATCGGTACGTCACAATATAAACTTTTATCCGTTTTTTTGTATTAGCGTATTAGAATTCGACTTTGGTCTGCATAAAGGGGGATTTTGCCCCCCTCCCCCTTGCAAAAATAGAACACGGAATTTAACAGACGTTTGTTCCTCTCGCTCCGCTTTTTCCCTCTCTGGTCAGAATGACGATCTGTAAAAAGGAAACAAAAGTCTGGCTCCCACAGAGCGATAAACAATTTTAGACGATCAACACATTGCCTCAGAAGCGCTGGGGCGTGAACTGCAGTGTCTCAACAAGCTTTTGCCAAAGTCAGTCACTGTCCTTGATTGCACACTGATTAAGCCCTTTCTTGATCTAACGGTGCTTGTGTTTTACTAAAAATAGCTTGTCACATTAGTGCTCAATGTGTCACAGAACTACACCTGGCATGCTAGTAGACAGTATAGCATAAAGTTGTTAAGTGTATAAAGTGCATTTGTTGAGACTTATGAATCTGGAATTGGTATTTGATTATGTTCAAAGCCAAATTACGGACATTATAACTCATAAGCAGGAATAGTAACAAAACTCAACTGACAGAACAGAATGATGTGACAGCACAGTGTGATGTACGTATATTGTTAGACTGCACAGTTAATGAAACTGCAGTGGCTTCTAATATTAATATACTGTACAACATGCCTGCATTTCCATGCATAATATGCTTCAAATTGACACTTTATACCATTGCTAAGCATTGGTCCAAACGGTGACTGAAAGGGCATTCAGCATCATTCCATGATCCCAGCACAAGCCGCTGAGTTCTGAAACTACAGTAAATGCTAACTAGCTTGAAAAATATTCAGCTCTTTCAAGCGTGAATATAAATTAGGAATAAATAAAATATAATAAATAAAAAGTCATCGGTTCAGTCCCAACGGGCAAACATACAGTACAGTACTGTACGTAAGAAATGCAAACATGCACCTGAAGTCCTTTTCAAGAATAAAAAAAGGAATAATTAGCATCTACAAATGAATAAATAGCAATATAATTTATTTATTTCTTTATTGTAGCCTCAGTCATTTATAAAGCCAGGAGGTTACAGTGGAATATAGAAATATAAAAGCCTAAACACAGCATTCACTCAAGCCTGAGGTCTAGCAATATAAACCGACTGAGAATGTGTATGTGTGTGTGTGTGCGTGCGTGTGTGTGTGTGTGTGTGAGTGTGTCATATGAGAAAAAGTGATTGTTTGAAATTTTGTACGTACAGTATACAGTATAAGATGCAAGACAAGAGTTAATTAGAGAGCAGAATTTGTGTGTGTGTGTGTGTGTGTGTGGAGGCTTGTGTGGAGTGTGTGTTAATGCATGGAGACAGGACAATATGGTTACATTGTCCATGGTTCTCATGTGTGTGTGTGTGTGTGTGTGTGTGTGTGTGTGTGTGTGTGTGTGCGCGCAAAAGCATTCTGGATCCGATTCTGCCCAGTGCTGCTCTCACTCTCACGGTTGTCAAAATTTCAGAAGTAATGAGACTAGGCTAATATTTGATTCAATAAATAATGTTTAATAAAATAAGCTGGTTAATACATGGAAGCAGTCATTATTATACAGTTTTGTTTTTCAGTTTTCATAAGCTCTGTAGTTTATGATGCAGTTTATATTCAAGACTGTGAGCACATTGAACTGTTCACACTGTGAGGTAATGGCTGTACAGTATTGATCAATTCAGATCAGTAGGTTTGCCAGCAACCAAATGGTGTCTTAACAGTTTCCCGAATGTCGATGTTTCCCCATTTGTGCCTCACATGTAGATGAGTTCCTTGGGCCTATGGAAAAAAGAAAACAGCCTGGATTTATCTCCAAGTCCCCTTAGGTTCCTCTTGTCATGATAACTAAATCGTCACTGGAACTCACATGCAGGCCTTGGCAGAGACACAGATGGTTCTCACGTCATCGGTGGTGGAGAGCTCCTCTACCAGCATCATCATGTATCTTTTAATGAACCCCTTACATGCAGACCTGAGGAAACCTATTTGTTCGCAAGCGGCTCGCAGCTTCCCTTGAATCTCATCCTGTGGAAGGGTTATATAGTTAGCACAAGTTCACAAAGTTTAGCATGTACAGTGGTTTCCACTGCATGACATCTTACCGGTGTGGTCCCGTTGGAGATGGAATTCTTGACCTTCCTTAAGATCCATTTACATGCCCAGCATGTACCAGGTAACTTAGTCTTTTCCCCACCACTGACCTGAAGTACAGAAGTCTCATGAGATGAGAGAAGTGGACACAATAGAGTGCTATGACAAGCATTGGAGGGAGGGGGGGGGGGTGTTCTTACCATCTCCAGGCTGTTGTCTTCATAGTCGGGACCGTCCCAGTCTTCATGTGCCAAAACTATTTTTAAGAAGTCGTCTGTGTTAACTTCAATCAGTACAGATATGTTGTATGTACAATATGACAATTATAATAGCCTATTTAATTAGCAACGTACTGTACATAGGTTACTTTACATTTATTTATTTAGGCCTACTCACCTGCACATATGAGGAAGGAACCTAGGATGAGAGAGATGAATTTCATTTTGGTTGAGAGGCTTCAGACTATGAAAGTAATGGCTTGTCACCCTTTTATACTTCACTGCAGCTCACAGGTTTCAATCACCTTTCCAAAATATTACAGGTGCTCGTCATGAGTGGGTGTGGGTGTGGGTTTCTTATAACTACAGGTTTGGTCACTGGCCTTTTTTTTGTCTAGTTCAAAGAAATACTTGATCCATTTTCTCTGCATCACTGAACGGATGTTAAAAGGAAGATAGAAGTTTCAGCCCCTGCTTAGCATTTATGACGTAAGCGAGATTCACAAGAACCCCCCCTACCCCCACACCCATCTACACCCACACACCCGTACAGCTCATACTCACCATTAGTTATTGTGTGTGTGTGCGTGTGTGTATTTTCCAGAAGGCTATTTCTACCTACAGACAAAGCCTATAATATTTAGGTGGAAAATGCCCCCTGTATGGTCAATGTCAGGCAGTGAGGTCACCTTTGCCTAGTTTATTATCAGAAATAAATATTATTGCAACTCAGATAGGATGAAGCAGAAGATTTCTTTATTTATTTTGCTTGTTTCTCTTTGACAATAGTACTGTACAGCACACGTGGTGAGATGTGCTTGATGAGTCAACAACACATTCCATGAAGCCTGATGATGACGTGTTACCCATAGCCATTAGACATGCAGACCCCCAAGCTCTTCTTTCATTTCGGCCATCTCACTCTGGAGGCTTTGGTCTAAATGAGCATGTTGAAGCAAAAAAAATAAATAAAAATGTTGTAAACGCACAATGATAGACTACGTATTTTTCCCCTTCATTTTGTATTATGTACATGAAGAATCATTAAATATGGCTGATTTCTGATGAAATGTTTTTTAAAGAAATATTATTTTGACAGCTTTGCATCACAGCAGGCATAAGTAAAAGAATACTAGGTATTAAAGCATTAATGAACGTGATGTATCCTAAAGTGATGCCGAATACTAATATATAGACATTCTAATTTTTTGCTTACAGTACTGTAGGTAATACACTGTACATTCTACACTATAACAATGATCAGCAGTTCCCTCATATTTTTTTTTACATGAACCTACTTGCAGGCCTTCAGATTAACACAGATGGTCCTGACGTCATTTGAGGTGGAAAGCTCCTTTGACAGCTTGTCAATGTATTTCCTCACAAGCCATTGGCATGGACGTTTCAGGAGGAAAGTATACTTGCATACATTCTCCAGCTTCTGTCTGATGTCATCCTATGAAACAATGACAGTATCAATAACAAGTATTTCATTCCTGGCCATTCATGGAGTCGTCTTTATCAATAAGATATCAATCGATATCAATGCTGCTGATCAGTCCAATCAATTCTCTTAGCATTTCTTAAAGCAAAGATGGTAGCCTAGTCTACAAAGGGTTTTCATGTCGACACATGAACCTGTAATATAGCCACTATTGGAACACTTGCCAAACTGTGTATTAGAATGAGGTAAACCATGTAGAACAGTGTTGTTTGTTTCAGTGACAATTTGAGAAAAAACTGCCCATAATTTAAAAAAACAAGCCAGCTATGATAAAAGTAAAATATGGTCAGAGGCGTACTATTCCAGTAGATTAATGTATAGCATTTTGGTTCTGCTTGATACCCGATTCTTGATTCCCTAACGCAGTTAGGGTTTTGAGTGCATTGTAGCTCCCCACCTCAGTGGCGTCATCAGGGAGCCCCTTCCTGATTTTCTTTACGATCCACTTGCAAGCCTTGCACTTCCCTGGAAATGTGGTCCCTGATCCAATCTGTCAAGATGAAAATGTTTGACCATGTTTTCCCTTTACATATGATTATTGAAGAGTGTTCTCTCGACAAGCAAAATAGTGTTACGCCCCTGAATCATGACTTTTTTTGTGTAAATAATGGTATGTTATAGAAATAGGCCTAATGTAAAATTGTAATTAAATAATGTGTTGTCACCTTATCAACATTTTGCTCCTCAAAATCAGCCTCATGACTTGTCCAGACTGTGAACAAAATATATGAACACAACAAGCTATATAACATTGCAACGGCATGACTATAAAAATAGAAAAAACTTTGATCCGTTTTATGTGAATGCAGACAACAAAATTAGTGTAATCGATGGAGACACAAGTTCTATGGCAATAGTATGACTTTTCAAAATACTGCACTACTGCTAATACTGTAATGCAGTGCAAAATGCAAAATTCTGCCTGTGCAGACTAAAAGACCCCAAGACCTTACCTGAGGAAACCAGAAAAATTGAAGCAATGGCCAAGAATAAGGGTGCTGATATGCCCGTCATCCTTCTACAAGAGATAAACACCACAATACTACTGGAGCTTGGGACCTTTTATAACTGTGAACTCTCAGACATAAATAGAGGCATAGATCACCAACAAATTAGATAGTGATCTTAGCATCAAACCCGACCCAATCTCACATCCTCCTTTGCTCAGTAAGAGTTCTGATTGGACAGGGAACGCACAAACGTATACTGTACGTCTACGTGGAGGAAAACAAACTCCACCGTCATCTCGGTGTAACGAGTTGTTCAACATGTACTAAATTGAATTTGTCAGAGTACCACAGTGATACCGAGCAGGACACGTCCTATTACTTCATCATGGCTGTTTCTAATGGTCTGAGTGTTGTACCCATCTCTTTCGTATATTCAAATAGGCTCAAATGCATTGGAAATTTTAAGTGTGCGTGTGTGTGTCTGTGTGTGTGTGTGCACGTGTTAAGATGAGCAGGCCTCAGTGTCCTCTACCCTGGTTACAAATAAGGAATTGAAAACCCAAGTCATCAATGATCTCTAGCTAACACACCCTTGTGGGGCCCACAGTTTTTTTTTTTCTGGTAGTGTGAGATAGGGCCAGCCCACACCAAACCTAATCGGGCCCCAGTTAGGGCTATGAGGGCTAAGTGTGGGCTGCGGCCAGTACTTTGCTAATTAACAAATTCTCTCATGGGGGCCCTCACCGGAAGGGGGCCTGTGCTTGCTGGGTAACTAATAATCTAACTTGCTTTACTTTAAAAAGCCCTCTGTAAATGTGGACACTGGTCCGTTGTCCATTTACTTTGAAGTGTTTTATGGATTTATTTTTGGCTATTTTTGAGAGACATGCGCTATCCTTGAGATCATCTGCAGATGGTCTGTATTGGTCAAGTACAGTAAATACTGATTTTGCAAGCATGAACATAGCTATTTTAAGACAGAGCTAACATATCTAAACTTTAATATTATTCTAGTATATTCATAACCGTGTAATGATACTAGAGTAAAAATGTTTGATCCATGTTTGCAGTCCATCTATAGCATCCTACACTGAAACTATGAAACTATGATGTTGGATGCACATACTGTACTGTATTCTGTAAAATTAGATTAAAGTAACAATGGGCCACATTACATTTTACAAAGAGAGCTAAGGGCCATAGTTTTGCTAGCCCTGATGTAAACAGTTGTGGTGTCAGAAGACTATACTTTTCTTATTAGGCCTTCCACTTTAAATAAATAGTGATCTATATACTGTACTTCTGCATTATATACATATGATTATACACTATAGGATGGTTCATTTCTTTATTGATATTTTATTGATACATAAACAGTAGTGTCATGCTCAATACTAGAAATATGTCTCTGTTTCTTTGAAGTGTACTGTATGTGAGAGCAGGCGCCACTCAGTGTCTATACAGGGTACTTTAAGAGTGCATGCCTACAGTAAGTCATAATTCTTGTGAGTCATGGCCCTCTTGTTACTCTTGTGAAGAGAATGAACCACTTTCATGTACCCTAGATATGACAAGGTGAGAACCACGATTTCCTGTACCCAACTTCAGGTCTATCAACATCAGCATCTAAAGAGCTAAGACAAGTGGTGTGGTTTTGAGCAAGCCTTTATAAAAGGTTGTGTTCCCAATTATTGGCCTCAGGACAACTATTTTATTCCCTGAGGTTCAGCAATCTGTCTCTTTGGTCCAGGTGAAGTCTGAAGACAAATACTGATCATGTACTGTATGTTTTGATGCATTATTGAATTTGATTAGATGGCATTATGATGACACACATCTCAGTTCTCCATGGCTAAATGTGCAATGTTTTGTGAGGGATCCATATTTGTAAGATTCCCAGAAGGACTCAGTGACTTGGTGACTTGAGTAACTGTAGAATTCTGCTCTTCCTTCCTGCTTAATTCTGTCATTGTGAAACCCACCCAGACATGATTGTGGTTGCTTTGAACACCACCACCCCGGAAATGGTAGAAGTTCCACTATGCTATAACTGCAGAACATCTCTGCTGAGCGTGAAGGTGTTTACAATTTACCACATCAAAAGTTATATTTTGTTATGTGATACAGATAAAGCAGAAGGTTACATTTAAAATAAACACAAGTGAAATATTCTTCAATTCAATGATTATTCATGATCAGACCCTTATAAAATGTTTTTTTTTTTAACCACATATTAGATGTGGCTTCTTTTTTTCCAATCTAACAATGCAATCTAACAGTCCAATCCAGTTGTCCATGGCCCTAACAAGGCATCCAATTCAATTTGAAATTATAATGAGGTTTTCTATCTATTTTTGCACTAGGCCGAGATGTTTAAATGTAGCCTGACAAGCCAGACTATAACATCAAGTCTGGTCATGACCAAGAGACTGGGCTCAATTCTAGGGGAGGAATCAGTGGTTGTCTTTCAAATGGTTTCTGCACTTCAATAAGCTAATAAGATACCTCTAGGACAGTGGTTCCCAACCTTTTTTTTCAGGGACCCATGTTTTTACTATTGTAATCTTTAGTGACCATATAAGGTTGGGAACCAATGCTCTAGGATACAGTACGTCTAGTTGACCCTCTTTAAGGACAAAGCAATGGGAGTGGTCCGACCAAACACTTTAGAGAAGAGCTATTAAGGCCCTACATGGCTTGTTTCTAAATTACCTGCCTGAGTAATATTTGCTACTGCTAGGGTATGTCTAGATTTCCAGGCTAGTTTGAATGATCTGTATGGATAGATAGATCTCTCTACTAATGCTGTCTGTTGTGCAACTAAAGACTTATATCAGTCAGTATATATCACGCAGCATATTTGTTACAGAAATATGACAAATTGATCCATAATTTGGTGTTTGGATGATATTGTAAAAAAAAAAAAGAAACATTTTAGATGTATTCATCTGAAAACTTGATTAAATGTGTAAATTGAGCTTTAGCACAAAAGAAAAAAAGTAAAATAAAGAAAAAAAAAGATAAAGGTAAAAGACTCAACATTTAATTTGTCTTTTAATTCATCAATTCATGTGCAAGTGCAATAAACAACAGGTAAACAAATTAATTCCAAGCGTTGTGGTTTGCCTTGAAGTATTTGATGTCTACCACATACAGTAGCATCTGATTTCACCTATTGCTCACATGTAGGAATGCAAGAAACATTACAAAATGTTTCAGCTCACATACCACGGCAATCATTTTATTATAATATTGGCAACAATTACTTGCAAGCTTTTAAATGCACACAGGCAGTTTTTGCATCATCTGCAGAAGCGATCTCTGTTGCCAATTTGCTGAGGTACTTGCTCACAAACTTCTTGCATATGGACTTCAGAGACCTTGTTTTATCACACACCGTCTTCAGTTGCTGTTTGATATCATCCTGTGGAAAAAAATTATCTGGTGATTGGCATATTGTACAGCGAATCTGTGCATTACACAGGCTAAACGTAGGCTAAAGGAAGGGTGTTCTCTCCAAATTAGCTGGTCAAAGCTTACCTGGTCAGCATCTTGAGGTAGAGCCTTCCTCACTTTTTCCACAACCCATTTACATGCCCGACAGAGACCAGGAAGCTTATCATCCCTGTTAGCAAGCATCTGACAGGCATGGTAAGGAATTACAAACAGAGCAGGTTACAAAAATTAGATTTATCTCTTTGAAAAATGCCTTCCAAACTTGTGCCAATGTCTGACATACAGTATAGTACACTACTACAAGAGAATGGATAAAAGTACTCAATCACCTGACTCGCCTTAGAGTGATAAGCATTATTTTCATCCGAGTCCAGACTACCAAACACTGTAACCAAAGGATAACAAAATCACTCATTCACACCGCTAAACTTTTATAATACACCTTTTAGTCAACACCCGAGATAAATGAAAAGGTGTAAAAATTGCAGTGTTTTTATTACCTACCTGAGTAAATAAGCAGACATCCTAGGACAATGCCGACTGTCTCGGCCATTTTAACTTCAGGTCTCAAAGATTGACTGCAGGTGTCTACACAGCAGTCAACACCTTCTCACTGCAAGAAGACCACCCTTTGCAATGCAGACCCTTATGAAAACAACTTACCACAATGTGGTCAGGTAGCAGCTGCATCATACCCTGGGAGCCAAACCCTTGCGGCCACAAGGGGCGTCTAGATTTCTAGGCTAGATGCATCACAGAAAGGATAGCAAAAGCTGATAGCTTTGTGAGTCCTTATTAGTCACCTATTTCATGTGATCATCCACTTTAAAGGCATACCAGGCAAGTCCACAATGTTAACTGAGCTACAGTGCCTATTTTTGTAACTTATACCAATGTCCTAAACTCTCACCAATAGGTGGAATTGTTTGCAAACCCAAGAATAGGAATCAGCGATGGTAGTTTTTGTTGACTGCAGGTAATAAATGCAATTTCATGAGGCTTATGAGTGAGACATTGGTGCCATCGTTGTCATCTTGCAAATGCTGTAAATTCACAAAGAAGCCCTAGAGGGAGGTGAGAGAGCCTTCATTCACCCAACAATGAGCCATCAAAGTAAGATGGTTAATTAGCCTAAACACAGCATAACATGTTGTCTGGTTTCCATTCAAATGCATTTCAAATGCAAGTCAGGGGCCTTTTCAACATCTGTGTACAGGTGCTGATTTAATGTGAATGTGCTGTATTAATGACACAATTCTGCACTACATACATATCATTTGATCGTATAGCTGACTTTTCATTTTTATTTTTAGATTTTACATTTATTAGGCTATACTCCTTCGGCCAAGTTTCCGAGTGAAGTTGCACAAAGCAATCTATCTATCTGTCTATCTGTCTATCTATCTATCTATCTATCTATCTATCTATCTATCTATCTATCTATCTATCTATCTAAGGCCTACTAGCTAGTTTAATGATACACAGTTGTAGTATAGTGCTCATCAGTGTTTTTTGCCCTCAATGGTGCCTTCCAGGCAGCGCTGCCTGAAAGGCACCCCGCTCCAAAATCTAGGTAGGATGAAGGTTAAAGGCCTTTCACATCTACAACGATAACTATAAACATAACTATAACTATAACAACATTTCCGTTCACATTGGCTAATGATAAAGTAAGTCTGCCTGCATGTGAATAAAATCATGTCAAATTCCATACTTCTGATTGGCTAAAAACCTTTTATCGTTCACAAAATCGCTCAGAAAATGATCCCAATGATGTCGTTGCACATGTCGTTGTCTTTATAGTCATGGTTGTGGTGAGGACGTGGACATTCACATTAATTAGAGCAATATTTTGTTCTCGTTATAGTTGTCGTCGTAGATGTAAACGGCCCTTTAGGGTCAAGAAGGGCCTTTCCGGCAACACTGCCTGGAAGGTTCCATTGAGGGCAAAAAAAAAAAACATTGAGCGTAGTACAGTATAGTACTGGCTGAAGTTAGTCATGTAGAGATTACTCACTATCTGTCACTGAAAGTTACACTGCAGGAAGCCACCACAAAATTCAACAAAACCAGTACAGCATGACATTGTGTAGCCTATTACCAGAAGAGCTTTGGGAAGTGTTTGAAAAGTGTCCCTTTTAGGTAGCTACTCACACCAAAACCCCTTGGTGTTGCTTGAAAAGTATGACTGAGATGATGAGATTGCACACTGAATATACTGTACTTATTTCACAACACACTCAAGAAGACACCTCACTGGTGTCTGTCTCCCTCTACTGGAAGGATGCAGTTAATGCACCAGGATGTTGGAAGTGTCAAATAACTGTCTCAAATTAACTAACTACCGTAACTGTCTCAAATGCAGTTAGAAAGCACTCATCCACTTCTGCATGTATTAGTGCCACATGAAAATGACAATACAAGAGCACCCACCAGACAGGTAGTTATACTGTAACTGTACAGTTGTAGTAGTGGTGGCCGGTTATCTAGTGTGCTGTTGGTTGCAGGTACTATAGTGTGTTTTGTAGTTACTTCCAGTATCCATGTATTTTCCCCTTCCCTTTTCTTGTCATACTAGTTAAAAAGTCTTTTGTGAATCTATAGTCTAAAAGGTGTCCTCTGCTCGTTTGCACTGGAGCTGTACTTGGATAAGTGAAGTCAGGAAATCTATTTTATGGTTGGAGCCACTGTGGTGTACTGCATAAATGAATCTGTGTGCTCCTCTGGAACCAGTACAAGAAGTCCCAGAGTGGCATAGACTCCTAGCCTAGCATGTAGACCAATAGCATAACGGCAGAAATATTCATGCCTAGCTTTTTGTCTAGTCTTGCACGGTAAAAGGCAATTCCTGGCCTGTCGTGACCTGCAATGGACCATTCAGAACGCTCTACCTGTGTAGCAAGTCATTGGGGCGGGCTTAGCATGATGACGAAAGGCCTGATACCTCTGATTGGTCAGTAGCGCTGGCCTATTACGCGCAGAGACAGTTTGAAGACAACTGTTGATCTCACCCACAGGCTTCAGCGCTGTGAACGGTCCGATTCCAGACCATACAATTCATGTGTATAGTTTGGCTTGCCAGGCT
>JASCQY010000072.1:12790978-12800978 GCA_030264315.1 Sardinella tawilis | reverse complement strand
CACTTCACAGCTCCACTGCTCAGGGTGCTTCATGGATGTCAAGGGCCAACACCACACCATCTTCACACCCTTCATAGCCTCGGCCCTGTTTCAGTCTGACACACACACACATACACCAGCTCCACATGCTTGGAGGAATACTCTGACATATTCTCTGATCACACAGACTGCCACGAGGAAAGAACAGAAACAGATCAGAAAGAAAAAAGAGAGAAAAACAGAGAGATACAGAGAGAGAGAGGGAGGGAGAGAGACAGAGACAGAGAGAGAGAGAGAGACACAGAGAGAGAGGGAGGGAGAGAGAGAGAGAGGGAGAGAGAGGGATACATTGAGAAGGGGGGCTACAGGGAGGGGAAGAAGTTATTTTCTCCCTCCGCATCGGTCAGACTGCATTTGCTGTCAGACTCCTGAATGCATTTGTGAGCAGTTCCTATTATTCCCCCGGCCCAGAAACAGATGAGCCCAGTGGAGCAGCGGCAGCAGCGGAAGCGCCGGCGCCACAGAAGCCACGCATGGACATGAGGAATGGCCCCAGTCCACAGCACAAAGGCCACGCACACTCCTCATAGTCTTAATGACAGGCCCCGCTCCAATCCTCCAGCACTGCCAACGTAGCCTAAGCCTACTGTATGTGCAACTGAAGTAAGCACAGGACTGCTGTGTGTGTGTGTGTGTGTGTGTATGTGTGTGTGTGTGTGTGTGTGTGTGTGTGAGTGTGTGAGTGCGTGTGTTTGTAATGGGTACATATTCTTATTAATATAACTCCTGGCATATCACACTACAGAAAGCACTGGTCACTTTTAAGGTCAGAAGTAGCTCAGAGGCTTTGAGTGAGTGAGAGAGAGAGAGAGAGAGAGAGAGAGAGTGAGTGAGTGAGTGAGAGAGAGGGAGAGAGAGAGAGAGAGAGAGAGATTGCTTTTAATAACCATATCAGAGTAAGATTGAAATGCCCGGCAACAGTGGAGAGAGAGAGTCAGGGGGGAGGAGGGGGTATTAAAGCTGAGGCCAAGTCCGGTGACCAGAGGGGACGACCTGTCTGTCTGTCAGAAATCCCACGCATCACCGTCCCTTTAATTACAAGCGGGAGCACGCTCCATACACTAGCAGCGGCGTAAATGTCAGCTGTTTTGTTTTGTTTGCTTTCTTGTTTGTTTCTTTTTTTTGTTGTTGTTGTTTATTTGTTTGGCATCACGCCTCAGCGGTGAGGGTTCCCCGAGCTGGCATGAAGGGCCGCGTGTGCCAAACCCATCAGTGCTAAGCGGATCAGCAGAACCAAGTCCCTCATCAAGGCCCTGAGTCTAAGGTGCTGCAGCCATGGCTAGCATTCAAAGGTGGGGTGGGGTGAAGGGGGGGGGGGGTATGGAGCACTGTAGCGCTGACATTGCTAAAAGACTGAGAGAATGGAGGCCTTGAGTCTTGAGGAAGAAGGTGGCCAACTGGCAAGCGAAGAGACGGCTACAGAGCCAGAGCCAGAACGAGTGCAAGCTAGCGAGCGTAATGGAAAAAAAAGAAGCGGAGGTGAAGAATAAGACAAAGAAACCTGAGCCTAAATGCTAACACGCCATTGTTTAAGGTGGCAGCGTTTCAGCAGGATTTAGCCATGTCTCTCCAGCGTGCGCGGGTGATTTCTTGCTGCAAAAGTGTTTGCCAGCCGGTGAAGAAGAGTGCCAGCTCTGTGGGGGGTTTTTCACCTGTTTAGTCGGTGTGGCTAACAGGCTAATGTGCTCACGGCTAGCTCATCACCTCAGGGGATTTTTGTCTCAAATCCCTGAGAGGGCATCGCCAGGGGAATCTTTGTTTCCCAGGGACAGAAGATTGTGGAAAATACAGAGCGCTGCAGACACCCTATACTGTAGGCTACGTACTACCAGCCTTGCCTGAGCAAATCATGTGCACATATTGATGGAAAACTATTTTCAGGTGGAATAGCAACATTTTTGCTTATGTCCGCCAGAGTCCTCCTTACCTAAGCATTCTAGTTAGTCTGTTTGCTAGATGGATTAGATTTATTTGTGATAATTCTGTTAAAGTAATGCCACAAGCTTAAGTAAATAAATTCTAACTGTGCAGTCTTTTATTACACAGGAAGTCTGGCACTGCTTAAGTACACCTTCATTTGAGTTACTGTAATGATGAGATAGGATCATGACCGCTAGTCATATTTTGACTAACTGGGCACAGTTGAATGTTGACGCCATAGGGCATACTGCATGAGTTGCTTTAATACTACAACTGGGCTAACGTCTTAGGTAAGAAACAATAAATAATGCATCAATAAATAATGATTCTAATTAAAATCAGGAAAGTAATTAGAGAGAGGTTCTAAAGTGTACTCGAGACCTTATAGAAAGAGCTAGCTAGCTATAAGTTCCTTTCCTTCACATAAAGCTATGTGATGTGCTGACCTATGTCTCCCCAAATTGACATACCCTTCCCTCCACCAGCCTACTCTACTGTATGTGATGGTGTCTAAACTGAAATAACTAAAATTCAGTCTGCATCAATAGTCTCAAGCAGACAGGAGACAAGGGGAATTAATTTTTTGGTCAACAACAATTTCATTGAAACCATTTCTCATTGGCTGCCCTGTTGTGAAACTGAGGCTAGTCCAGTCTGGCCCAGAGTGTGAAAGAAAATGTCACATGGTCAAAACTGAATGCAGCCAAAAAGGTGTGACCAAATAATAACACACGCACACACACAACCACACACATACTACACAAACACACACACTACACAAAAAGGCAAAAATTCTCGCTATTGAGGTCGTAATTAAAGCCTTGCTGGTAGCTAATTAACCCCTGATGCCTTCACAAATTAACATCTAGTCAAAGAGTGTTCAGGCTTTTGTGAGATTACCGTCTCAGGATGCGGATTTGTTCACTGTGAGCCAACCAGGCCTCCGAGGCTTGCTAATTAAAGTTGTTTATGACAGTGGGGGAAAAAAAGAATTGAACGCAGGGATCTTTCGGAAAAGGGTAAAGGGGGAGCTTCAGGGAGAGGTGGGAAAAAGAAAGTAAAGGTTCTCGTGAGGTGGAAGAGGGGGCTTCAACTTTCTTTTTTTAACGTTTTTATTTCTTTCTATTTGTCAAGCCATGTCTTTATCCTATGACTGCGTGTTGCTGTTCTGAGATTCTGTTGTGGTTTGCTTTGAAGAGAACGCTACTTGTCTCTTCCGCCATCACCCCCAAGGCTTGCTCCCAGCTACCTGAGGGGCTTTGAATCATGTGATCTACATGTGAGTACTTCAGCAGCTGGAGGGTACACACACACACACACACTGAAAGCATGATAGGTAGCTGCAACACATGGCAAAGCAGCATGTCCCAAATACCCCACTTGGATATGTGTGTGTGTGTGTGTGTGTGTGTGTGTGTCTATGTGTATGTTTTTTTATTACAGTAGTCTTGCATTTTAGCAGAACTTTCAAACAGTGAAAAAAAGCTGCTCTCTCTCTCTCTCTCTCTCTGTTGCTCTCTCTCTCTCCTATCTATCGTAGCACCAGGCACACACTTTCATGAGTTCCCAAATTTAATTGGTGTCAAAATCAAAGGCGGCAGACAGCAGTGGTGCTGAAGGAAGAGAAGGGGAGAGAGAGAGAGAGAGAGAGAGAGAGAAAGTGAGAGAGAAAAAAAAGCGGAGAAGTAAAAGACAAGAAGGGGGGAAAATAACATTCAAATGAGGCTCCTGTGAGCAGACGCTCGCCTGTGATCTGAACACTTGTAATTGTGTTGGACTTTTAGCCGTGAGTTTGAAGAGACGCCCTTAGTTCAATTATTGCTGTCAGTGTGTCAGGGGCTCCAGCGCCGTCTCCGCACTCCTTTGCCGTCTCCCCTGGTGGGCTCCTCGGCTCGACACGCCGGCACCGCACCGCACCGCACCGCACCACACCGCCTTTCTTCTTCTGTCCCGCCGCCACCGATGTTTGGGTTCGTCTTGAAGCTGCGGATTCCAGGCACATCTGTTCTCTCTCTCTCCCTGCCTCTCTCTCTCTCCCTCTGTCACACTAACTCTCTCTCTCTACTTCCCCTCTATCTCTCTCTTTCTCTCTCTCTCTCCCTCTGTCACACTAACTCTCTCTCTCCCTACTCCCTCTCTATCTCTCTCTCTTACACACTTCTCTCTCTCCTTCTCTCTCTGTCTCTGTCTCTCTCCATCTATCTCTCTTTCCCTTACCCATGCACCCCCCCCCCACCTCTCTCTCTCTATCTACGTTAGTCTCTCTCTCTTCATCTTTTGCTTACTTCTCTCTATTTTTCTGATTTATTTTCCAGTTTTCACAAGACTCAGGCAAAAAGAACTTCTTCCTTTTTTTCTCACCCCTCAGCCATCAAGGTTTAGCAAGTTGTTTACGCAGTATTGTGAAGGTCTTGATTGCACTTGTCGTGTCTCTTAACTGGCCAAATCCAATTAGCCCTTGATGTAGTTTTGGGGGATTCATTCGACACATCCCATCCCATGTCAAGACACGAAGAGGCCACTGACAAGAGACATCAAAACAAGTTGCTCAAGCGTGTGCATTTCAAGTATTTTTTTTTTTCAAAAGTGTTCATTTGATCATATCAGTGAGGCAGTTGCTGTGAAAGATCCCACTACATCACTCCACCCCTAGCACCCGCCCATCCTTCCTCCTCCTCCTCCTCCTTTACACACACACACACACACACACACACACACACACACACACTCAGTCATGCTCACCCCGAAAGTCCCAACTTGTTCCTTGTCCTTGAGTGAAGGTCTCCGGCTGCCGCCGCTGCAGATGCCACGTCAGTGAGAAAGGTCCCCCGCTGGCGAGGCTAATTTCAGATCCGTGTTTCTGGTGGCGGCTGTTTTTTTCCCCCCTCCTCTTCCATGTTGCCGTTCTAAGCGCGAGGATAGGTCAGGGAGTCAAGCATAAAGTGTCCAGGCAATGAGTTAGAGACAGACGTCAACGTTTCCCTGGTGACGGTGATGTCCCACTCAACCCTTATACCCACTCAAGTGGCAGATAAACATGGCACACATACAGTCTCTGTATATCCATTACTGACATATGGATTAAAAAAAGATTAAAACTTCCCAGTGATATAAACAAAAATAGGTCAAACATAAAAAAACAAGTAATACACATTAAATGCAAATACTAATGTTAGAAGAAGAGGTTGGGAAGCAAACATCTGTGTTCTCCCATTCCAGTCAGGAACTGTGTCAGTGATAGCAATTCTTTTTTTGGGATCAAGCTAAAAGCTTAAATATAGCTATAATCTAAGAGTAGAAGAACTAAGGCAGATGTGATGCAGAGTGTGAAGTTGTATTTTCTTGTGTTCTGTTGAGCATTAGTCCAGTACAGTCGGTTTGAGCCTCAGAGCCTGAGTGTGAGTTATTCTGGAGTCGGCTATGCAGCCCTGCCCTCTTCTCTGCTCTGTTGTGCTTCGTTCAGCTTACACACACACACACACACACACACACACACACACACACACACACACACACACATGCATCAAATGCTGCCAAATGCATGTTGTTTAGTGAAGATGTGAAAGGGCTCCTCTTAGTGGTGAAAAGAGCAAACTGTTGGAAGGTCACCAAAGATGATTCCCCACATGTTTACTGGATTCTCTCTTTTTGTCTCTCTTCCATTCCCTCTCTTTCTCTTTCTCGCCCTCTCTATCTTTCTATCTCCCTCTATCTCTATCTATCTATCAACCTATGTCTACTGATGTGTGCGTATGTGTGGGTGTGTGCTCACTCAGGTGTCTGGTGATGGCAGTGGATTCGAAGGTCTTGACGACAGAGAGGGTGAGGAAGAAATCCTGAAGAGAGAGGAGGAGGAGCATAAGCACATCTCATCCATGGTGAGAACTATGGGTGGGAATCGACAATCGGGAATCGTGTAAAGCTCAGAATCAAATGATTAAATCCACTGGAATTGTATGCCTCTGACATCATCAAAGCGTCTTACCAATGCCGGCATGTTTGTTAAACCATGGTCTTCCTAAAAGTGCAACTGAGATAGAAAACACAATTCCACACAGCTTACAGCATTCTTGTAAGCTGTTAAGGTTACCACACTAGTCCGGGCTACATCATAGGCCTATACAGTATGTTGATGCTGAAAACCTGTGAAAGCCTTCCCTATAGTAAAGAATGGATAAGAGAAATGATTAAGAATCAGACCGATAAGCAGAAGTGCTAATAGCATCAGAACTTACCCACTCTTCATTTCCTACCCCTAGTGGGAACAGAATGGGGAGCTTAGAATGCAGGTACCCAATTTCTTTTCCCAAATCTAGGTTCTTCTTATCAATTCCCAGAACATTTTCTTGGTGAATATGTGCATGTGCACTGAATGCACTATTATTGACAGTTTCACATGCATTGCTGCTGGAATATTCAGAATATAGAATAAAAGAATAGAATAAAAAAAAATATTTTATTTTAGGTTTCTAAGTATCCTTCCACTAAGTACCCTAAGTATCCGGCTGCTATGAATGTGTTATGAACGAACCTGTCAAGTAAAGTGTTGCCGCTTAAATAAACCAAATGAGGAATCAGTAAGAACCAGAATTGATATGCAAAAGCAGAATTGGAACTGGAATAAGTAAAATTGAAGTGAAACCCAACTGCAGGTGAGAACTTGGATGCATTTAGTTGGATGCTTTTAGTGCTATGGATGCACGCAACACACTACTCCTCCATAGACATCCCGATGGAGGATTTGTATTCAGACATTCATACATTCAGTGCCTCAGAGCAGTGTGTCAGGTCTGATCTGTTCGTGTCTGCCGATTACAGCTTCAGTTTTATTTTCGTGACCTGAGATCTTCTGGATGTAAAAGACGTAACCGATGCATTCTCATTATTCCCATTGAAATCCCCACTGTGTTTGTGTCCTTGGTACTTTCATCAAGTTTTACATCCTTCCTGAGGCATTATGTGTTTCTCTTCTATTTTTGAGCCAGAACATTTCTGAGCAGTTCTTAACCTTGTTATTACAATGTTTGTTGGTCTCCGGCGGAAGTACGACTGAGTGAAATAGCAATGGGCAATTCCACAGAAAAGTAAACCTCAACATGAAAATTATGTTTTTTTAAGGCTGTTAATTCTATGGAAATGTCACAGGCGTAACAAATTTGAGGTTAAGTTTACATTACCCAAAAGGTGTTTATTTTCATCAATTCATCATTCAAACTTGTAGTGTAGTTTTTACACCTGTCTGGTTCAGCTATGTATATATATATGTATTTTTTTTTCTGTGTTCATGTAGGTCTCCTTCATAATATCAACCAAAGGATTTCTGTTTTACTCTTTAAACTTCACAGATTTTATGGAAAAACTGTGAAAAACCTTTTATGGAAAAACCTCCCATAAAAGCTTGTCCATTTTATGTCACGTCCATAACGCAAATTAAAGGCTCATATTCTCGTGATGTAAATCATGACATGAATTTTGAGTGTTTGTTTGAATTCAGTTATGGAGGCGTTAAATGAATGAATGATAAATGAATAAACAAATTAAATATTGCTATGCGTGATAAGGTTACGAGACATTAATTCATAAATTTGCGTGCAAAATGTCATGTCCATAACTGTGGAATTGCCCATATACTGTACATACATATGTACTGTATATTCCATTCTGCACACAGGCCATGTGCATGCAGCAGTGGTCCAAGTATAAGAGAGGTTCCCCTGATAGTGCAACAGTAGAGTCAAGGTTGCATGCTGAGACTCAATGCTCAATGCTGTGTCCTATAGGCGCAAGGGCCTGTGCTGGCCCCTCCGACTGTAGCCCCAGTAGTAGAGGACGATGAGCTGTCAGGTCACCTCGTCCCCACCGAGGAGGCCTACCCGACGCGGGAGGCGCTGCTGAGAGGTGAGGTCTAGACATGCTATAGACATGCTATAGACATGCTATAGACATGCTAACTATATCGGTAGCTTCACTAGTGTGTCACCAGTGTCCGTGCAGGCATTTAAAGTCTTTTTTTTTTTTTGTTATTTGGAAAATAGCATAGTTGTAGTCAAGGTTATCGTCATTATTGTTAAATGATAAAAGTTCTGCCCAAGAGTGTGGTCTATAGAAAATTATTATTTTCACTGTTATATACAGTACTCTGATGTACATTTTGTCCTATTGAACAATACTGTTGTTCATTGTACAAAAGAAAGTGCTGGTTGCTTAAGGGTGCAAGCAAAAGCCTCTTTTGTGAAATGTATTGGCTGTCTCTGGTTGCAGGACATGATACTGAAGAACTTGGAGAACGGTCAGGTGATGTAAGTCAAAACCAGGATGTTACTAGTATTGTCATACAGTAAATTTAATGATGGATGTTTACTATACACTTTTGTCCAAGAGTAATCCTGTTCCTAAACTAGAGTCTTTTCTGCTCCTACATCATACAAATATTTTGTGCCAGGGTCCGATTGGTCAAGGACCCAAAGGGGAGCGTGGGGACCCAGGACCCCGTGGTCCTCCTGGTCCTCCCGGGCCACCTGGCCCTGTCAGCCCCGCAAGGGCTGGGGCTCCACCACCGCAGCCTGGACCAAGAGGACCCCAGGGGCCTGCGGGGGTCCCAGGATCTCCAGGGAAGCCTGGGAAAGATGGATTGCCTGTAGGTGTCTCAGAACCACAACCAGCAGAACAGTTACTGTATTTGGAAAACCTGTCATAGGAATAAACCATTGCTAATCTGTCATAGAGATAAAGCATTTATTTCTGTCTTCCATCTCCATCCCACAGGGTCGCAAAGGACAAGATGGATTGACAGTAGGTTACTGCACATGCTCAGACCCATAAAAGCACAAAAACATTTTGTTTGTATGATCTAATAGAGATTATGGTCTTGGTTTGGCTTTGCTGTTTCTGTGTTCCAGACTAAAGTTAAAGTCATACTAAAGTCATTACAGCTGTTACTACATCATGGCAACATTAGAAGAGCAACACTGACACACACTAACAGACAACACTGTTAATCCTCTACAGTAGTTTCCTGCTCAACCTTCACCAGTCCCATTCAGAAATCAGAGCATTGCAATGCAGAACTACTCTCTCTCTCTCTTTTACAGGGTCTTAGGGGACCAGCTGGTTTTCCAGGATTACCTGGGGAGGTCGGATCCAAGGGTGAGAAGGTGAGACTCCTTGGGAGTAGATAGATGATGGGAGTATGGTGGTGATGGATCCACTTCACATCACGCCATGGAATATAGAGGAACAGTTGTTTGTCAGTTCTGTGCTCTGACTTGAATTTGAGTATGTGATGGGATGGCTACAGTTGTTGGGAGGTGGTTGTAACGGTAATGACATTTGGTTTTCTCCCCCTTTTGACAGGGTGATCGCGGAGTGGGATTGTATGGACCACCTGGGCCACCGGGACCACCTGGACCTCCTGGTCAACCAGGCCTTCCTAAGACATCCCGATATCTGGTCAGTAACCACTGTGCTTTTTAAATCAGTTTGAAATAGCAAAAGATGACATGACTGCCACAGGGTGTTACGGCTTGCTAAGGACATAAATAAAGAGAGCATCCCAATTCTTTTTTTTTTACTTTCTCTCTTCTGGGTTCTTGATTATTAGCTCTGCAACATAACCATTTCAAGGGGAAAAGTCAAAAACAATTCCTGAAAATTCTTTCTTTCCAATCTACTTCCGGTGCCGGATCTATATGCAGTAGCATCAGAGATCCTGTGTGGGTCAGTCAATAGTCCTATTGTCCTGTTGACACTGCTAAGAGCTGCCAGTGAGAATGAGAAAATGTAACTGATTGGGGCACAACCACCTGACAACTGCAAACAACAGGACTATTGATTGATTCACTCTGAATTTCACACCAGGTACACACAGTTTAACCAAAGATTATGGAATATTGACAAAGATAGAGCAACATAATACCATACAATGGGAGCGAACGCAAATAGTTCCGGTCCTCATAAGTCGGCATGTCACAATATAAACTTTTACCCGATTTTTTGCATTAGCGAATGAGGGCTCGACTTTGGTCTGCATAAAGGGGGATTT
>JASCQY010000072.1:12665761-12676809 GCA_030264315.1 Sardinella tawilis | reverse complement strand
ACACACACACACATACACATACACACACACACACACACACACACACACACACACACACACACACACACACACACACAAGCAGACACACACATATTGTGTAAACTTATAGTTAGGGCACATAACTGAACCCAAGTATGTGTGCATACTGTACTGTATTTTGCATATACATTGTACATATAAATGTGCATTCACTAATGCATTTTAAATTCAATTCTTAATAATAATTAAATACAAACAATTGATTAATCTCTTATAATTTGACATGGTTTCTAATCCCCACGCAGATGCTCCAGTGTGCCAGAGTGGGTTGGATGTGCGTGCGTATGCTGTGGAGATGGCTGACTCAGCGGATATGACACACACACAAGTGTATGAGGGCCCAGAGAGGAGCTGCGTCATCACATCCCTGCTGCCCGCAACACGATACTGCTTCTGGGCCAGGGCTGCCAACGCGGCAGGGGTAAGGTCAACAGAGAGCCCAAACTCATGCGTCATGTATATCATTCAGTCACTTTTTATCTACGAAACCATCTTCAGCTTACTATAACTATAACAGCTATCGTCATTGTGAAATATCTTCATCACCGTAAAATCCCCTGTTCCTGAAGTCTAATCTCTACTTTTCTTTGCCAAGTTTCTGACTTCATACTGGTGTGTTTTGTATTGTGTGTGTGTGTGTGTGTGTGTGTGTGTGTGTGTGTGTGTGTGTGTTATGGGTTCAGTGGGGTCCCTGGTCGGAGATGCTGGAGGCCTTCACAGGAGCAGGCCCCCCCGAGTCCTGTGGTCCCCCCATCCTGACCATCAGGAGCCCCACGTGTGTCGCCGTCAGCTGGGAGGTCAGTACTGATACTGCACCACTGGCTGGAGTTCTGGCCACACTGTGTGTTTATTTGATTTGTGTATCACAGAAGATGGAAATGTACACAGATTAGTACTTACTTTGGCCAAATATCAAAGAGGCGATTCAAATAATGCAAATAAGATGAACAGACTCATAGCTGTGGACTGATCACCGGGGGGGGTCACTCCTGTCACACTGAGTGCCACGTTAGCACGTTAGCAGGTTTTCCCATTTCAGACAGATCATTAAACCAGTAAATGAATCAATAACAGGTTCCAGCTACATGATTGATAATGTGCCTGATCATGAGATCTGGGGAAATAATGATTGATTGAGATTAAGAACTTGCTGTAGTCGTGAGGTCAGAGGTGCTTAAGCAGGCATGTACTGTATTGAAAGTCTGATGCTGTGTGTGTGTGTTTTAGTGTGCTAACTGGCATGCATGCATGCACTCTCGTCCCGTAGGTGCCGCCATCTAACAGGGCGAAGGTGTGTGAGTTCCGTCTGGAGTGGGGGTTGCAGGGCGGGTCTTTCCAGGTGGCCTACCATGGCCCCTCGGCATGCTGGGAGATGGCCGAGCTCATCCCTGCCACAGAGTACTGCTGCCGGGTGCAGGTGAGAGAAGACCTATGGTACCCAGCCTCTGTCTCCAGTATTGTCATATCAGGGATGCCCTCAGGGCTGGGCTTCATTCGCCTCCATACTTGAGCAAGCGGTGGCCTACGTGGTTAGCGTGGTTGTCTGTGAGGGTCGGGTCGGTCTAGGCCCTCTAGGGTCAAAATGTAAACATTTATAAAGTTTTAAGGTCCTTAGGCTACATATTATAAGATGTAGGACGTGTGTGAGAATTTGAACTCTGGGTACAGTATGTTTTTCTCGTTCCCATGAAAAAGAGGGAGAATTTCTTTGTTGATGTTGACACTCATGCAACTCAATTGAGAATCATTCATTCTACGTCAGTGTATTTACTCGACCTCTGTAGATTAAACTTAAGATCCTTCATCTCTCAGGCTGTCAGTGAGGCTGGGGAAGGACCCTTCGGGGACATCGCCACGGTAACGACTCCTCCATCAGTGCCAGCAGCAGTGGAGTGTGTGGAGGAGGTTTCTGCCGAGTCTGTGAGCGACGTCACCACCGCCGCCAGCGCCTCGCCCTCGCGCCTCGCTCTGAGGTGGAAGGAGCCCTGTTGCCATGGCGCCGAGATCACGGGATACAACATCGATCTGGGAGAACAGCCCCCTCTGTCTGTCGGGAGGACCGATCACCACGTGCTGGAGAACCTGCAGCCCAATACCACATACAGGTGAACTAAACAGGAGAGCCATGAGGGCCCATCAGCCGATCTGTGGAATCGTATGTGTGACCAGACCACCTAAGTTTGCTGAAACAGTCAGTATTCAATATCTGACTCTTGTGAGATAGCAACCTCTGAGAACATTTGATCAAATTGTAGTTTGATCAAAGTAGTTCCAGTTCCATGTTCTCATTTTATTCTGGAGGAATCCATTCGATAAAAAAAAAAATCAGCTGATAGTTGAGTTCACATGTGAGAATTTGGACTGCTATTAGTGTGTTTGCAGTCGGCGTGCCTAGGTCGACCTCTGACCTTTTACTTTTGACACTCTTCTAGGGTGAGGGTTCGAGCTCTGAACAGCATCGGAGCTGGACCCTACAGCTGCCCACTGAGAGTCCGAACCCCCCCTCTGCCCCCCGACCCCCCCACACTGGAGTGCACCGTCTACAGTCCCCACACGCTGAAGCTCCGCTGGGGAGAGGGGCCCACGCGCACCCCCACGCCCAGGGGGACACACTACTGCCTGCACATGCAGACCGGAGGGGACAGGTAAACACACCAGCATCACCCATGGCCTCTCTCTTGTTGATTACGTAACAGGTTCACATACCGTAAAACACACACAAATACACAAACACAACAGCCAATTCAGTCTAGGAAGTGCAGACACTTGTAGTTTTGGCTTGATCCAAAGGGAGGCACTGTTGAACTATGCACGGAAGAATCATGTGATTGTAACTGGATTTTGACAGCGTTGACCAACACAACAAGCATTTATTTATGCTTTTATGAACTTCAAGATCAAGCCTTCTGTGCTGTGCGTTTACATGTACAGCATATTTTATAACTTACAATTTAGCTCAGCATAAATACAGTTTTAAATGTATCTTAGTTCCAGTGTACTGTACAGTTTATCACTTTTCAAGTGTATGTGCATTAATGTAATGTTGTGTGTGTGTGTGTGTGTGTGTGTGTGTGTGTGTGTGTGTGTGTGTGTGTGTGTTTACTGGCAGGTTGGTGTGTGTGTACAGCGGTTCAAGTCACTCCTTCAAGCTACAGCGCCTAAGCGAAGCCACAGAGTACCACTTCAGCATCCAGGCAGTGAGCGCAGCGGGCCGGGGACCTCTGTCTCCCCTCTACAGCTTCAGCACCACCCGCTCACCACCACCACAGCTGAAAGGTACAGGCACACACACACACACACACACTCTCTCTCTCTCTCTCTCTGTCTCACACACACACACACACACACACACACACACACACATTCACGCACATACACACACACACACACACATACGCATAAGCACACGCACAGCATCTTTATATAGATAAATCTACACTATATTTCATTTTAATATTATTCAGTTACTGCCATTTAATTGGTGTTTTCACCTGTCTGTCGTGTCTTCAGCTCCAAAAATCGAGCCGGTCCAGTGGAACACATACGCCATCACCTGGGAGACCCTCCAGCCAATCAAAGGAGACCCTATGCTCTACACGCTCCAGCTAATGCGGGGGAAGGAAGTGGAGCGAGTAAGTTGTCTATGCAGTCACAGACACATCTCACCACCATAGACACTCAGCAATGCGTCAGTCATGTCAGCATGTAAAGTACCAGAACTTGTACAGTAGAACCGATTTCGTATCTTTCAGAATGGACACTTCCGCTCAGCTCGGACACTAATTCCACCATCTTTGTTTCTCTCTCTCCCTCTCTCTCTCTCTGTAGCTCTACCGAGGCGCCGCCACCTCGTACACATGGCAGGGCGTGCCCACGGGCGCCGACTGGCGCGTGCGTGTGTGTGCTGGGCGCTGCAGGCCGGAGGGAGGGGAGCTCTGGGGTCCCTACAGCCCTGGCACAGCCCTGCCCATCCTCCCCGATGGCAACCGAGACGCCAGGTCTGTGGTCAGTGCCAACGGCGGCGGCAGCAGCAGCAGCAGTCCAAGCAGCAGCGGGGGCCTGTGCCACAGGAGGTGGCAGCTCACCGATGAGCACTTTGCCCTGCTGGTGCTCCTGGCCTTCGGCATCGTGGCCATCCTGTTCGCCGTGCTCATTCAGTATCTGTTCCTGAGTAAGGACTGAGGAAGAGAGGGAGAGAAAACAAATATGAGGCAGGAGAAGAAGAGGAAGAGGAGGAGGAAGAAGAAAAAGAAGAAGGAATGGAGGGAAAGAGAAAGACAGCGAGAGGTGAAGAAAAGAAAGCAGGAGCAGGTCTCTCAGCACATTTTATAACTGGCACACAGTGAGCTCATTTCATTTTCCAGTTCATTATTGTTATTATTATTATTATTATTATTATTATTATAATTATTATTACATCTTCATATAAGACTATATTTAGTTGACATAAGAAGGTACTTTTTATTTTAATGCCATGACCAATGCAAACTGTGACGATAGATGTTAAGACTTGATATCTAACGCATCCGTATGCCCAAGACAAACGCTTCGGTCAGTGTGTTTGTTTCCGTGTGAGAAACCAGTGGGGCCGTATCTCTGGATAGCTCCACAAGATTTCTACATGTTTCCGTGTGGTTGAATGGCAAAACTGGACAAGGCCTAGTCATTCTATCAGCTTTGGCACCCAGATTATTTCTTAATCTCCTCGAATGCTAACATAAATACAATTTTTATACGTTTTTGAGAACACTCATACACTGATGTGTCTTTGGAGTTGAGAGCTTATGAGTTGACCTTTGTTGAAGCCTGGGGAAAAAAAATGTGGGCTTTTCCACAGGATGTGTGTCAGGAACTGAGATTCATCTTGTTCTCTTGAAACTGTTGAGAGCAGTTCAAAGTGAGGTGGTGCCAAAGCTTTCATAAATATGCTCAACATGCTGTTTTTGCAAACTCTGCCTCCGTAAAAAGGATGGACAGAGAGTTTCATACTTTTACAGATTATTTTATCTAGCAGGTATATTTTAACATCAGCAAAGCCAAGAGAAACAGTGACGTGTTCTCTAATACTGGGAGAGATACATATGTTTGGTTCTGCTATCATACACGTACACATATACATACATTCTAGTTATGTTTTATGTACACCTAGATAAAGCAGTACTCTCAAGATATATGAAGTATGCATTTGTTATAAATGTATTTCTATTTGGCTCAAACTGAGCGCCATAGTCTTTTCCTGGCTTTAGTCGACCATTGATACGTATGTATGCGTGGTGTTGGGAGTTTTATTGTGAGACAGTAAGCTGCTTAATTTGAATTTATAAATCTTTAACCAGGACTAATACACCAATTTTACCATAAACCCAAATTAGGTCTGTGAGTGATTAAGTTGACTAATTTGACAGAGCCTCCTAAATTTCAAATCACTATGATTTGAGATGTTTTGCAGTTGTCAAAGAAGTAATTCAAACTACCTAATTCAAATAATTCAAATGTATGTCAGTCAGTTATACCAGTTGTATTCTGGGCTCGTAGACCACTATTACCTTCTGTTATTTCTGGTTTCACCAGAGGCCAGTGGGAATGGCAGATGCCGTCACAAATGTACAGTAGCTGTCCTTTGACAGTTCAGAGGTCATGGGTTGGGACCAAACCCAAGCCCCGGGAAATAGAACATTAAAATTCTGAGCCTCTTATCTCTGGGATTTGGAGGCTTTTTTGGAGGGAGGCCTGGTATACGCATTGTAGCACGTACATACATTTGGCAAAGTTTCATTTCAGGCATATTTTCCCAGGGAGGTTTTTCTTTTTCCGCTGTTATTTTAAAAAGATACATGGTGCCTTTTGAACATCTTGCGATGTTCCTCCCTCCCTCACTGGTTGTCAAAACAAAAAAGCAGAGATATATGTGGATCCACCATGTCATGGCCTCCCCTTATCCCTCTGTGGATTCCACTTCAACATCTTAAAGTCCAAAGTCGTAGTTATTAGGAATAATTAAGTATGTTTGTTTATTACTTCCGAAGACAAACATCTGGACAGCGGCCACTTATCCCAATCTGGCTCGTTTGAACTGTCCATGACCTCGGCGTCTGTTGCTTCCTGCTATAGTCCTGATGAGTCCTTTAGTCTGTGTTCCTTTTGATATTCCCTTAGAGAGTGGTAGTGTTCCTGTCAGTCATGTTGTCATTGTGGGAATCTATGAATGCTGCACAGTGACCTCAATCATATGTGCCTGAACACCAGTACACCTCTTCTGCAAGTAAAAAAAATGGTTTTAAACTGGGAGAGCTGTGGTGTGACGTGTCAACACCGTACCACATTAGGGTCTCAGTGAACCAAGGGGATCACAAGTTTGATTTCAACTTTCACATTTCTCAGTTACACACACACACACACACACACACACACTTGCCCCCTGTCTCTCTCCAGTGTTCTACTGATTTAATGGCAATTGCCCCAAAATAGAAAGAGTTCTAACTGCAGACACTCCCTGTAGGCTACCTAGATTAGTATTAAGCTAGAATGATCGTTTGTGTGTCCTGACTGAATTAAAACGCTGATGATCCATAACATTTGATTCTCAGCTGTGGCATGTGGCCTCTGCACTGGCGATTTGAAAAACGAGGGGTGTCATTTATGCTGCCTTTACTCACCTGCCTTTCAAATGGTTATCGACTGTTTTATTTCAAACTTGCCTTTTTCCATAGCTGTAGCACTCTCCTTTAGTCCAGGGGTTTGTTGGCATTGGTAACACAACTTGTTGAATTACTTTTATAGGTAAAGGACATCTCTTACTCCTGCTGCTTATTCCATATCTGTAAAACGTTCAATTTCTGTGCCGCAGATTATTGGTATAGATGATGCAAAATCCCTGTTCCCACATACACTGTGAATGACTGTTATAATCCTAATCGAAAACTTGAGTTAACAAAACGTGCGCCCAGGTTTGCTTCTCATGTACAACAAAAGGTAATAAAAAGGTCCTAAAACTGCCGTAGCTTGATATATATCTCGCAAAATGCTTGACCGGAGTCGTTGACTAATGACACTACTGTTTGCCCCATTTATGATTATGTTGTAGAGGACTATTACCTTTTGTTGGACATTAAGAAAACTGTTAGTGGTTCTCTGTGTGTTCAGAAGCGACAGCAGTAAAAGTCCAAGCTGGGTTGTGCCACCCAGGAACTCACTGATCTCATTGGGGGTTGTGTCACAGCATCAGGCCGTAATTTGCACCTTATTTGTATTGCCCACCAAAAAGCTGAGCGAGCCTTTAAGAGAAGTCAAGTCATGCTTATGCTTACTGTTTTTCAAGGACAACAGCCATACCACTTTGCAATCAGTTCGATATGTACGTATGTCTCATACCCTTCTTGGCTTACAAACGATTATTGCTGCTACTACTACTACTTCTGCTGCTCTTGTTACCTGTATCAGTTCAGTGAGAGAGAAAAAAACATTTTAACAGATTTATATGAAATTATTATTTTTTTTTTCTGTAGTGGTGAATGACTTATGATGTATGTAGGGTTATCACCTTCAAAACCCTCTCCCCCATGACTGAAGTTTGTTTAGTCTTTTTTAATGAAGCTGCTGGAGCTCTCGTTCATATGTGTGCACTCATCCTTGTTCAGCTGTTAGTTGGTTTAGGTTTTAAAGTGTGAGTTTTCTCAGGCCGAGTTCATGAAATCACTTGATTGTGATATTACATGTTGGATCATCTGGAAAAAAAAAACATTCACTCTTCATGTCTTGCAGTTTGCGGATGTTTCTATCCGACCATTGAATCAGAGTTAATTGCGCTCAATGACTTGGGTCCACTCTCCTTGTCTGATTGAACCTTTGCTCACATACAAATTATGGTATCTCAATTTCCATGTTTTTTTTTTTAGTTTATAATTATATCAAAAGGGTTGAGCTCAGCACAAAAAAAGGGCTTTTACTGAATCATGGGAATTTCCTTGATGAAAAGGAGAAAAAGGCAAAAGATTCCTCACATTTACATGTACCCCTCATCCCACGTGCCAGTATTTTCAGACCACACAAACTGAGTTTTACATCGTATTCTCTTTATTTTGATACTGAAATGTATTTTTATTTTAAATACAAATGTAATACATTCCAAAAATATTTATCTACATCATTGGTCATTATTTCTAGTACGGATCTCACTGTTTATGTTACCTGTTTTGTTCTATTGCTAAACACAAGAAAAAGAAAAAAACTGCCATGTATTATTGTCATAACTAAATTGTAACAATCATAGATAATATATTTAATATGGCAAATAAATTATAGTCCTTATATGAACTGCTGTGTCTGTTTGGTCCTTTTTTATGTACCATCATCTTTACCATCTGACATGTTTATCAACTGAACCATAACAGTGAAAAGGTAGTGTCGCATATTGCTTTCGAAATGTGCTGACTTGGATGCTGTGTTTGGATTCCTGCCATTATATCCATGGCAACTTCAATGGCCATTCTAAATATGTAGGCATTATGAAATTGCTCCCCTTTACCAGCTTACATTCATCTGGGAAAGCATTCCACAGAGGCTTTGGCAGATTTTGTGGGAATTTTTTCCTGCATTCACCAACAAAAGCAGCTGTGAGGCCAGGTGCTGATGTTTGCCCAAATCTCAGATGGCTTGTGATTTCTTCTATAATTCGACAGGTGTTTGATTGTGTAGAGAACTATTCTTTTCTTCAAGCCATTGCAGCTCTTTTAAAGTATTTTAAAGAAGTGGTCCTGTGAGAAATTACCTGTAGCCTGGAATATGGTAAGACCAGCACCAGCAACCAAATCAGAATCAGAATCAGTCTAGTTACAAAAGGTTATATAAACATGTTTTTTTCTTTCCAGCATGCTATCCTATATTGTTTTTGTTGTTTTTGATAGTTGATTTGCTTTGATGCTCCAATAGAGGCCTACATTAGTGAATCAAACAGATTTTTGATTTTGATGGTTTGAGGTTGAGGTTTGATGTTTGCATCTTCATTGGACGTGTAACTTGTGCACTACCCAATTACAAAAAAATATTGTTATGGGATACAGTATTTATGGTCATTTCAAATTTGAGGCTCTTTTCAGATGAGTAAGTCCATAACAATGGCACTACCACATCCCCATGGCCTACCATCATAGATGCTGCCTTTAACTGACAACTAATGATTCATCTCCTCTGTAGCCTGGAGGGTGCATAATTTTTCACTTGGGTAACCATAGGACCGTCTTTTAGGTCCAGTCCAGAAAAAGCTGAAGTTCAATTTCTCAAGCCCAATAAAAACTTTATATTTAGGTTGGATATTAATAAATAAATAATAATAACTTTGTTTTATATAGTGCCTTTTAAAATATCCAAGGTCGCTTAACATATTATGTAGGCAGGTGTAGATGTAGCATGTAAGTGTGTGGTGGGGTGGGGTGGGGTGGGGTGGGGTGGGGGGGGGGGGGGGACTAGATGCCAAAGGCCTCTGTAAAAAGATGTGCTTTGAGATAGTTTTTAAACAGAGGTGAGGTGAGAGAGTGAGGGGGCACATTGGATGTGAAGGGGTAGCTTGTTCCAAAGAGTGGGGCAGCTACATTAAAGGCTCTGTCACCAAGGTCTTGAGTTTGCTGCGGGGAACGGCCAGTTGGCCCTTGGAAGAGGACCACAGGGACAACAGCAGTGAGGAGGTCGTTCGTGATTTTGACAAGGGCAGTCTCCATGCTATGGTGGGCTCTGAAACCGGATTGTAGAGGTTCAAAGAGCTCATGGTGGGACATATGCTGTTGGAGTTGGGCGGCCACTGCTCTTTCCCAAGATTTTGCTCAGGAAAGGAAGGTTGGAGATGGGACGATAGTTTTTGGGTCGTCAGGGTCCAGACCGGGCTTTTTCAGGGTGGGGATGACAGTAGCTGTCTTAAGGCTTGACGGCACCTCGCCAGACTCCAGGGATGCGTTAATGATTGTCATCATACTGTGGCTGAGAACTGGAAGACATGATTTCACCATATTGAAGTAGGCCTAGTCCTTTTGGCTCATCGATGCCCTCTTTAGCTAACATAATTCAACTACAATAGCTTTGTGCTTTTTGACATCATATGCAAGTTTTTTTCCCTATACGCCCATGCTTTAGTGACTATAAGTTATTCATGAAGGAGGGCAAATGTCTCATGTGCATGATAGCTCTTTGACTATGCATAAGCTTTCCTAATTAATCAGAGCCAAAGCAAAAATGTTTGTTTTCATCATTCTGTATCTCCTTTAAGAAATTAATGAGTAATGAATGCCTTCACATCTTTAATTCTGGGAGACTCAGCTCTCTGTGAATACACACATTCATGTTGGCAGTTGATATAATTAGCTATGAAATCATGAATTGTTCTTCCTTGTGGTTTTTTTTAGCTTTATTCAACTTTTACAGCCTTGTATTGGCCATGTCCCAACATTTTGAGACATTTCGCAATTTAAATGAGTGCATATTTCACCTGAAACAATAATTTAATACCCAAGTTTCAATAGTTGGTATCATCAGGAGAAATGGAATACTGATTTCTGATTGACTGGCAGGGTGCATGACACACACCTATGAAGTACTGTAGATCTGGTGAAGTGAACAAATGATAGACTAACAAAAAAAAATAGCTAAAAATTGGTCTATAAGCCTACATAGTAGCATACAGTTGGCAAAGACAATAGCCTGTAGGCTACTACCATTAATTATAGTCTACCATGATAGCCTAATGTGAACTGTATTTATTTTAATTTTTTCATAATTTACAAAAAAAAAAAAAAAAAAAACTATCAATATTCAGATTAATTTATCGAATAAAGCCTACTACACAATAAATTATTAACAACATGGGCCAGTTGTAGGCTACTTTACAATTCATAATAATAGTAATAAAGTATGGCCAATATAGTCCAGGCAATCTGTGACAAAAAAACACCCAACCTAGAAGTAATTGCAACAGAAATGATTTTTGTTGTATTAAGTTCCTGAAACCCTCCCATATCACATAC
>JASCQY010000072.1:12649695-12665661 GCA_030264315.1 Sardinella tawilis | reverse complement strand
ACCTGTCTTTATATCCATGTACTGTTCAAAACAGTATTGTTAGGGAATGCCTCCAGACCAGTTTTTGATAGGTTTCTAGCTAGCTAATAAACTTTATGTCCAAATAATTTGGACTGTAGAGTTCAGCTAATCTCGCAAGCTAGTATCTAACTTGGCTCATGTTTCAGCTGGGCTAGCGGTCTAGGTAGCAAAGGAAGTAGCAAGCAGGCTAACGTTAACAGATAACAGTTAGTTTGACAGGCAATACCTTTTATTGTCACTGAACAGTGTTACTATATTTCAGTAGCCGCCCAGTATTGTGCAGTTGGACAAAGTCATGAACAGCCGCATAAATCGGGTACTTTAGAAATAACCAGTATAAAACAATATCTGCTTGGAAATTGGCTAACTTAGCTTAGCATGGCAAAACCTGTACTTTACAAGAAGACCTTAAGGTTAAATTTTACTGGTATTATTTGAACAATTCAATGCGTATAGTGTCATGTTTAGATGTAATACACTATCGCTGTTGTTATAGCTATTTGGACGCGTTAAGTTAATTTAGCTAACGTTATTAGATTAGGTGTGCGGCTGCTTTGACAGTTGTCTATTAGCGGTAGATGCCTTGCGTGTAAACAGGAAGTTGCTGATGAAGTGTCTTGTGACAGTGTTCAGTTTTAGCAGCGTTCATGCACCGTTTAATGAAGTCGAAACAGAAACTTTACCCTCCCCAACACCATTGTCCTTGTCACACGACTAGTCTTCTGTCAGCTGACAAGTTTGAAGCATAGGTGTGATCTCAGGGAAAACAATTCGCAGCTGGCCTTCACTTAACGGTACCCTAAGGGTGGACATTGTTGGGCTAAACTACTTATTAATTCGAAGAAGAAATAATACTTGAATCTGTGTTGATAATACTGCTCAGTCATAGAGCACACATAGGCTTGTTGTCGCAGTAATGTCATGAGACCAAGACTTTACTCAGGATTTGTGTGTACGTCAGTGTGCTTGTTGCTGTAGCCTACGTGTGTTTTTTTCCCCTCCCACAGCAAATCCGAACACTCTGACCAAGGCCCCGGGAGTTGGTGAGTGTTCCGAGTTTGGCCTCCTACGCAGTGTTCTCTGTCCAAGGCAGGGGAAATGTCGAGTACAGCCATGAAGAAAAAGGTGATTGATTTGTGTATGTGTGGTGTGTGTTGTGGCTAGACATTTGTCAAATGCAAACTTTTCTGGACCTTTCGGATGATGGCATTGTTATAATAAATCCTTGGAGAGAATAGATCTCTTAGAAAATGCACAGGGAATTTGCAAGCTTCAAGGCTTAGTGGTTGATCATTTACAGGTGAATGAATCTCCACTTTGTTTACATGACAATACATGACTATAACAGCAGGTGGCGCTCTTGATGTGGGTTTAGACCCATGAAAGGAATAATTCTCTTCAATTCTAAGCCAATGAACAAATTCAGCATGTTGCTCCCGACTGTCCTTTAGCAGTTAATTTTATCAAACTCATGCACAGTCCTAGCCTGGGAATACCCATGCTGCCTTGCACGCTCGTTCCGAACTGCAGGGCAGCCTGGAGACCATGGCCAAAATTTTCGCATGAATTTGGGAACCAATCACACAACGGGGAGAGATGGCAAGACAATGCGCAAACTTTTGGACAAACGAAACCTGATATCCCGTACAAGAAAATGTATAGGTGGTCCCCAGACTAAATCTCACTTGAGATTTAGGCTGGTGTTAGCCAGGCTAGCACAGTCCAGTCCAGATGTGAGGTAAATATGATAGACATAAGTCATAAGCCAGTTTAACCAGTCACCACATTGCACAGGGGCTCTGCAGAAAAGGATGTAATTACTTTGGCTGTGTGTTCCAATACTGAGCATGTTCAGCAGGGCAACATTTTGCATCAATTTTTTTCTGTGGATTCCTTTGCACTTGTTTAGTTTCTCTCAAATGCAGTTTGTGCATACAGTATGCATTTTGAAATATTTCACCACTAGTGTAGTCTTATGAGGTAGTCTGTTTTTTCATAATCCACATGCTTTGACGACCTAGCCTTTTAGTTCCAAAATGCGAGAGCAAAATGTTTGATGTTTGTTGTCTGATTTCCTGACTTTCTCTCCCTCCCTCCCTCCATTTTCCTCCCCCACTTTTCCTCCATCTTATCAGGTGCTGCTGATGGGGAAGAGTGGGTCGGGGAAGACCAGCATGAGATCAATCATCTTTGCTAATTACATCGCCAGGGATACGCGAAGGCTCGGAGCCACGAGTAAGCAACTCCCACTTCCATTAGAAGTCACATGGCATGGATAAGGCCTGCTGTTTATCCTCCTCTGTTGTTCCCAGTTTACTCGTGTGTCTGGGAAACAATCCTGTGTCGTGGAATGATTTCGTAGAACTGTGGTTGGTGTTCTGGGCTGTGTACTTGAGGAATGTCAGCGCGTGTGTTTGAGTGTGTGTGTGTCTGCGTGCATGAAAGGGTTTGTTTGCCAAGCTCTACTGCAGCTTTACAGGTGGCCAGGAAATGAGTGAGTTGAGCCTTAACGATGTGTTTTTGTGTGTGTGTGTGTGTGTTCTCTTTGCAGTCGATGTTGAGCACTCCCATGTGCGTTTCCTGGGAAACCTAGTGTTGAACCTATGGGACTGTGGCGGGTAAGCAGGAAGTCACAGACTGAGCTATGAGCTCAGCACACCACACATATCCTTTGTGGCCCATTTGGCCATTGCATTAGTGAGCCCCAGTCACTGATGATTTCTCCCTGCACCGTCTCACTCATTAAAGCACTACACTTTACCCCATCAGCAGGAATTCTGTTGATTCTAACTATGGTGTTTATGACTGACATAAACATAAGGCCCATTATTGAAGCCATGAATATGGAATTTGGAATGAGATTAGACGTAATACATCGTATGATAAGTGTTGAAGAATAAAATGGTAACAGTGAGATTGGATCATTATTGTTATTCTGTTCAAGTAAGTCATGTTCAAGCTCAGGCATCAGACAGTGTTCAGTCCTAGGGGAATGATGTTGCTTGATGTGCCAAATCATGTTTCGCGTTAATGTTAGTCTCTTATTATAACACGACCCTTCTCACTCCCAGGCAGGACACGTTCATGGAGAACTACTTCACCAGCCAGCGGGATAACATCTTCCGCAACGTGGAGGTGCTGATCTACGTGTTTGACGTGGAGAGCCGCGAGCTGGAGAAGGACATGCACTACTACCAGTCCTGCCTGGAGGCCATCCTGCAGAACTCGCCTGACGCCAAGGTCTTCTGCCTGGTGCACAAGATGGACCTGGTGCAGGAGGACCAGAGAGACCTGGTGAGGAGGGGTTGGGTTAGGGGGGAGAGGTGACTGACTCTAGGTCTTGGTGTGGGTGTAGGTGTGTGCTTGTGTACCCATCGGAGAGTGGAGGTTTTCTTGACCTGCCTGGTTGAGTTAAGCCAGTCTTAACACTTTTTCGCTGACCTGTAGAGGCATTTTCATCTTATGTGTCATTCACTCCTTCATAATCCATAATCCCATAGTTCTCTAGTCCTCTAGTTATCTTTAATATTGTGGCTTTCCATTTTTCCATTGCCGTTGGCATGGTCATATTGTGTAAGCTTCCGCCATATGTTTAGCGATGGAGCTGAACTACAGTCTGCTCCCTCTCCCATTGGCAGATCTTTAAAGAGCGAGAGGAGGACCTGAAGAGGCTGTCTCGTCCACTGGCCTGCACCTGCTTCCGCACCTCTATCTGGGACGAGACCCTTTACAAGGTGAGCCCACGCAGCTGAATGTGCGCACAACACGCACACAGACACAAAATGTATATCTAAATAGATAGATATACTTTGTTTATCCAAAAGCAAACGAAGTAGTCATGAATAGACCCAGAGAGTATGGCATGTATGAACCCATAGTTCTTTTGTAGGAGCACAGTGGCTACATACAGGAGCATATTGGCTATTAGGGTACTAAACCCATAGGCTGATGGTAGGAGTGCACTGAAGAAATGCTGAGTACAGTTTTTCATTCAAGGCAAATACAAGATGGCCAGCAAACGACCATTGTGTGGAGAAACGACAGGGCCAAATAGATTTGAAATTTTGGATTGCGGGAGCATTTTTCCTGGGAAAAAAAGCAAACAAACAAAACCCTTGGATGTCTACTTTAGAGGACCAGAGAAAAGATGTAGTCCATCTATAAGTGAAGTGGGGAGGAAGATGTTGTTGTCGTGTGTTTTTTAAGTCTTGTTTTGGGAGTAGTTTTCACCACTGATTGCTGTAGATAAGCCTGAGACTGGTGATGGAGAACAGGTCAAATACCCCAGACTCCCACTGACCTGAGATGGTTAAGGGTCACAGCTTTACACACACATGTTCAATTTTACCATGGAGTTTTATAGTGTGCGGACATGATAAGATGGGCCGAGTCACGATCTGGTCTCTTACTTCTTGGCACCTTTTCAGAAGATTACAGGGTGCTGGCAGTGGTTCAGAGATAGATCCACTGACCGAAGTGAGTCTTGCTTGAAGTTGCACTGTAATGCTTGAGTGGCTGAGTGAGGATCACTTCCCTCTGCCCGTCACTGCTTTTAAAAGCTCTGGTTGACTTCCATTAAGGTTCAGGCGAAGGAAGTCATATTGCCCATCCCAGGCTCAGGGCAGAGTGTTTTTTTTATTTTTTCATGCTTGGCATACACATTCCGTTTGGAGTAACAGTTTGGTCCCATGGTGAATCTGAGGAATGCTGACGCATTGAAATATTATTGGAAGCCAAGCTTGAGAAACTAAAACAAAAGAGAAGAATCAAGTTTGCACTTTTTTATTCTTTTTTTACATTACATTGAATAAACCATTTGTTCCCTGCGGTTCTTTGGTCCTGACACACAGTGTTTTCTGCAGTTATCTTTATGTGCTCAGTGGAAAAGAAGGAGGTAAGGTGTATCAATGAAGGAGAGAGAAAAAAGCCGTGTGTGTGTGTGTGTGTGTTTTCTCTCCGTCTGTGTCCAGGCCTGGTCCAGTATCGTCTACCAGCTCATCCCCAACGTCCAGCAGCTGGAGTCCAACCTGCGCAACTTCGCTCAGATCATCGAGGCCGACGAGGTGCTCCTATTCGAGAGGGCCACCTTTCTGGTGAGTCGCTTCTCTCTTTCTCTCTCTCTCACACACTTCCTCACTCTGTTTCTCTTTCTCTCGCTGACCCTGTCCTTGGCTGACTACTGTTTTTCATACGGCTAAACTGGGCTCCCTCTAGGCAGAGGCATCATTTTTCAGGTAGGGGAGAGAGAGATTAGCGGAGAGATCTTTCCACGGATCTTGTATCAGCAATTTTTGCATCAGGAAATCACTTGGGTGGTTGGTGTTTATGACAAGTCTCAATTTGAGCATGTCAGACTCGAGTATGTTAAACTTGAGTTTCTCTACCGCAGCCCATGTTTGTGTCAGTGTGTGTGGCTTCACAAATCATTTATTCTCCATAAGTCTACCCAGCTGGCAAGACCATACCTGCAATTGCTGCACAGTACATTGCATGTGCAACATGATCTTGTGCCCAAAAGCCTGAAACATAGTTGCTTTTTAAGCTGTCAGGTCTCACCACGACACCTCATCTGCCCATCCCGAGTAGCTGAGGCTAGAATTCTGGGTGCTTCCTGCTCGAGCACGCTCAGTGCGCCATCAGCCTTTTTTTAACAGGGTTCAGGCAGAGTTACTGGAGGCGACTGAGGCAACGGCGGCCCCTGCTGAGCGTGCTGGATGTCCTCGGACAACCCCGGCGTCAGGAGCGGGAGGGTCACGGACGAGCCCTCCTCCTCTGCCGGCGCGCCCCGCCAAAGACAACAGCATTAATGCTGAGCCATGCCAAGCGCAGGCAAGCGAAACCAGGGCCCGCAGACTAGGCAGGAGCGCCGCACATGTCAGATCATCATTAAGAGGGAGACATGAAGGGATGGAGAGACCAAGACAGGCAGGGAGAATGGAGAAACACGGAAAACAGAACAAGGAATAGCAGACTCACGAAAGAGAGAGAGTGTAACAGAAACACAGAACAAGGAATGGAGAGAGAGACAGAGAGAGAGAGAGAGACAAACAAATCATTTACAGTCATCAAACACTGAAATAAGGAAAGGCAGAGAGACATGTGTGTAGACAGGGCTCATAATTGCAAAAGACAGTACGCAGACGTCGCAACAGTATCCGAAAGTAGAGCCCTTAAACAACAACTGGAAATCCAAATTTCCTAGATATTCATGGGAAATCACGGCTTATGAGCTCCAGAGCTTAAGTATGAAGGGAAACAGGGCTTAGCTTGTCACTGCAGGGAACCTCCATTGAAACCAGATGGCTTGATGATCAGATGTTTATCTGGTACTGTTTGTATCACATTATGATGGATCAAAAGAAATTCACAAAAAAAATGTGGTGACCCATCAGATACTAAAAGCTGATTCTAGTACCGTTTCGCACCCCTCCTTTAATATTGTTAGCAAACATTATTATAATGTAATCCGTTACATGCATGTAGTAGCCTAAGTGTAATTTTCCTAATATGTCAATTTAGCATCCGAAAAGGACGCACGTGGACAATTTTCCCTATGCACAGTGAGGACGGGTAAAGATGAGCCAAGAAAGTTTCATGATTGCAAAGTTTTGCTAATTCTTGGGGCCTGGCGGTTCCAAAAGCAACAGTGAGACAGCAACTCCATGACCCGAGGCCCCACCACAGTTCCACGAAAGACATCCTGAGTTCCTGAGATCGAGACACACAACCCAGGGTCTGAACTCTGCTCGAGAAGCAACGATGGGGCCGCAGCCAGGGAGGAGTGTTGTAGTCAGGTCATGGGACCAGTGCTGAACGTTTCGGGTCCACCCTCATGATCCTCATGTTTTAAACAAACTAGGGGGACCACACACACACACACACACATACAGTATAATGGCACCTGTGGGTCCACCCAGTCTTGTTAATCTCATTGGCATAATGACTTGCATTCAGCGTGACCATATAATACATACTGTATATTATAAACAAGAAAGACATCTTGAATCCAGAAGTTTAGCCCAAGCTCTGCTGGCTTTTGCCAGACTACTGGGCTGGTCATTGGTTGGGTCTTGAAGACAGCGAGACAGTGACCAGAAGGACACGCATGAAGACAGACACAGAAATGGGTGCAGCAACGCAAGGCTAATGCTTCATAATGGCCCTCTCTGTCTGCAGACACAGACTTCATTGGAAACCTGTGGCCTCCGTAGACAAGGACCATTTGCAAGAGACGTCCAAAGAATCTCATGGAGTTGGAATTGCTTTGCATGGGAGAGTGATCAAGGGTCCTTCCCTACCTCGTTAAACATGAGATGTTGTGTGCCGTCATTCTCTTTAGAGGAAGCTTCATAAAATACAAAAAAGGGGTGCCAATATTTTTAAAATCTGTATTTACAAGAAAATAAGTTTTACTGCAGGAAAAAACTCCACTGCATATGCCTCATTTCAAGAAAGCGATGAACAACTATCACTGTTAAATAAAACAGAAACTAACATTTCCAGCGCCCACTTATAGTATGAACCAAGTCACGCCTCTCAGAAAACAATCCTGTCCAAACCCGTTCATTCTTTGTATGGAAATATGGTATTTGAGAAAGTGTCTGGTCTCCAAGGCTAGTTACAACTCTTGCTCTTGTTGAGTCGTGTGTGTGTGTGTGTGTGTGTGTGTGGGAGTGTTACTGATGGGGCCAGCGGGAGCTTGGTGAAGAGCAGCATCCAGGCCGTTGCTCAGGTCATCTGGGGTCAGGCCAGCAGGAGGTGTGTGTGTGTGTGTGTGTGTGTGAGAGAGAGAGAGAGAGAGAGGTGGCCCATGACTTAAAGGGCTGTATATCAGAGGGGAGGAACTGCTCCTCGACAGGGTCCAGGGGGAGCAGGAGATGAAGGATGCCCCGCCAGACAGCTGTTCTCCTGTATGCGTGTCTCTCTCTCTCTCTCTCTCTTTCTCTCTCTCCATTTCTCTTCCTCTTTTTTATCCTCAGTATTCTCTCAATCTTTCTCTATTGCTCTCTCTCATCTTCTTCCTCTTCCTTCTCTCTCACTCATTCATGAATACATGTAGTTTATTCTAAGTTAAGCAGTGTTTTGCCTCTTGTGAAGTATGTTGTATCTGCTGAGCCATGTGTAGGAAGGGAGTGAGAGGGTGAATTTGCCCTAATGTAATATTAGAATGTTGTCAGTGCATGCATTCTTGTCCACTTTCTTTTCTCTTTGCCAAAGCAGCCTCTCTTTGTTCTCTCCTCTGTCATCATCATCGATTGATCACATTCATCATTTATTCCTTTGATTGGTTACTGATCTCATTTGTTCTAATTCTGCTTTTCTCTGTGTTTTTTTTTTTTTTTTCATTCTTCCTTGCAGGTGATCTCTCACTATCAGTGTAAGGAGCAGCGGGATGCTCACCGCTTTGAGAAAATCAGCAACATCATCAAACAGTTCAAGCTGAGCTGCAGGTATGTGTGTGCCTGTGCACGTATGTGTGTCTGTATCTGTGTGTATATCTGCAAACATTTGTGCGTTTCTCCCAGGTTCATGCGTGCGCAAGTAAGCTTTTGTGCCTTTTGGGGAAACATTATGCCAGGCTATTGTTGACCTTGCACAATGTGAACCTTAATGCCAAACTTTATCAGACGGTATCTTGCTCTCCCATCTCTCTGTCTTTCTCTCTGAATGTGTGTGTGTGTGTGTGTGTGTGTGTGTGTGTTTTCCAGTAAACTGGCAGCTTCCTTCCAGAGTATGGAGGTGAGGAACTCCAACTTTGCCGCCTTCATTGACGTCTTCACCTCCAACACGTACGTCATGGTCATCATGTCCGACCCTTCCATACGTAAGTAGCCCCCGTTCATCAGTCACACACTGCTTCCTCTGTGCGTGTGTGTGTGTGTGTGTGTGTGTGTGTGTATGTATGTGTGTTAAGGGAGAGGGAGTGTTTGTCTTGCTGCCTTTTCTGGCGATAGCTTTTCACTCATGTGTATCGTTGTGTTTGAAAGTGAAAAAGTGAAACACAAATTCATTCAATATTTCCAAATGCAAAACAAAGTGGACGGTTATTTGTTTAAAACAGTGATTGCAATCTAAGCAGGTGTTTTTAAGCAGTGATTTTGCTGATGTAGAGGCCCTTAAACCCATTTGTCCTCCCTTCCTCTCTCTCTCTCTCCTTCCTTTCCTCTCCTCCCCTCCCCTCCCTCACTGTCCCCTCATTCCTTTCCTGGTCTCTGCAGCCTCGGCGGCCACTCTCATCAACATCCGCAACGCCAGGAAGCACTTTGAGAAGTTGGAGAGGGTAGACGGCCCCAAACACAGCCTGCACATGCGCATGCGCTAGAGGACACACACAGACACACACACACTCACGCACACACACTCAGGTCAGTACATTTGGAACACACACACACACACACATACACGCACGCCAATATGCGTTAACATGCTCTAACAGAGGAAATGATCTAGGGATCACAGACATATAATAGCTGACTTGACAGGGAAACATACAAATTATGAGCACGTTGTAGACATAGTATGTGTGATCAGACATCATTTATATGTCATTTAAACACAGGACCCAAATAGAGGAGGCAAGTCGCTGCCTATGGGAAAATCAATACATTTTTCCCGACGTCGACACAAATAAGGCGTGAGGAACCTAACGAGAGTAGACAACCCCTGCATTCGGTCGGCTGAGTTAAAATACATAAACCAGTTGATTTTTGTGAAGAAAAGCAGGAAATCTATCGAACTACAGTGTCTTGCTTACCTCTACCATAGTACATTTTGTCATAACAATCACAGAGTTAACCTTTGTTATCATAGATTATAGATTATAGAAGAGTTTGGCCACGATAGTATGTAGATTAATGTGAACGGGTTGTTTAATGGACTATGATCATAGTGAGACGTTACATGAAAACGAGGAAAGCAAGTCAGTAACCAAGGCTATCTGTGTGGAATCTTGTTCGCCACTGGCGCGAACTGACACTGTACTGTAGTTCGTTGGATTTCCTGCTTTAGCTTTTTGGTAGCAACATCGAGATTTAACTTCACAAAGGTCAAATTTAAAAAAAAAAAAAATTAGTTGGTTTATGTATTTTAACTCAGCCGACCGGATGTGGGGGTCATCTACTCTGTTTAGGTTGCTCAAGCCTTATTTACTCCGATGTCGCGAAAAATTAATTGATTTTCCCATAGGCAGCAACTTCCGAGGAACCAGAACCGGAGGTCGTTAAATGCTAGCAGGACCAAGGTTGATTTCCGGGTTACTTCACTCCTTACTTCACTAAGTAGTATAAATACTGATCTGATATCTAGATCTCCCTCACACACGCACACATACACACTAATTTTCTCTCTCACACACATATACACACACACACACACACACACACACACACACACAACGTATGGTCAGTCAATCTTTTCTAAGCATATGCGCGTCACACAGATGTTTGTCTCTAACAAGGGTGTGTCTTCGCATGCAGAGTCCAGGCTGAGCTGTCCCTTAGACGCTGGTTCACATGCGTGTGTTTGCCACCATGAGGCACACGCTTACCTTAGCTCACTGTCATTGATGTTACACAGTCATCGGCGGTAACACACACACACACACACACACTCGAGTTGCGGTGTTGTGTATGTGAAGGGAAATGATGCTGATAAAAATCAGCCGGTCTAACAATAAGCAGAAGGCTGCATGGTCAAGCAATCAAGCCCAACAGTACACACAAGACGTGGTGGCAGCACTTCAAACAGCAGAGCCACAAAGCAGCCTGACGCCGCCAAGTTTCAAACGAGTCGTCGGCCGCTCAGGGGCCAGCACTGTCCATCACGGCTCACTCTGACCCGCGGCTCACCCACAAGCCAGCCAGGCTAGCGGGTGGCTTGTGGGTGTCTAGCGTGCGCTAACTAACTGCTAACTGTTAGCACACACTGATTTAGAAGCATTTTTTGTACGCAAGGAAAGCAAGTAAAGTGTGTGAGGTCTCCTTTAAACCACGTGTACTGTGTGTGTGTGGGGGGTGTGTGTGTGGGTGAGCATTGTGGCCGTACTGTTAACATAGTGAAAGATAGGAATTGCCTTTGATTTATTCATAGGAATCATTTTGCCACCCAGTTTAGAGTGTTTAGGCAATCCTAAATGGTCCTATTGCGCCCAGTTTAACAGAAAATCAACAATGTGTCCCACGCCATGTTTACTATAACTGCTGCTTATTTGACTTGTATGCAGCCCTCATGGGACTTCCTCGGTTTTGTCTCGCAACCTCATGTGCACACTCACAGGCACTAAGTCAGTAGCATGTCTAGCCCTGAGACGACCCTGTACACAGGTCTAGTGTTTCAGTCATTTGGGAATTGATTTTTAAGTGTGCATTCTCTTAGACTCCAGTTGTCATAATAATGTGGTGGTTTAAGAGGTGTGACTGATGATGTGAGAATAATGACCTTTCCTGTATGATGGAGACACACCCTTAGTAATTCTTCAGTTCTGTAATCAAGCACAGATTTGTCTGTTATTTAATTGCAAGCTATTTAATTGCAGCTAATTATGTTGGAGAAAAATACAATTCAATATGCTCAGTCCTTTCTGTTGTTCTTTCTATCTGCTATTGCAATCATGTCAACAATCCTGTTCTCTCTCTTTCTGTGTGTGTGTGTGTGTGTGTGTGTGTGTGTGCGCGCTGTCCACCAGGGGGCCTGTGCATCGTGTTAGTCACACACCTGTGGGGGTGTTGCTGCTGTCTGCTGTCCTCTCAGCGTGTGTGCGGCTCGGCCTCCGAGACTTGTCTTCATCATCCTCATCCTCGTCTGTCAGACGGGGAGAGACGCCACAAACACTGCAAGCTTTTACTCTTTTCTCCAGCCCTCTTCCCAGCACAGCCCACAGCAGATGGTTGGGGTGAGATAGAAGTGGGGTAGAAGTGACTCTTCTTTTTCTTTCTGTGTGTTTGTTTTTGTTTCGAGTGTTTGTTTTTGTTTTGTTTTTTTCAAATGTGCCATAATATATGTACATTACTACACACATACACAGGCACGCACAGACACACACACACACACACCAACCCACATACACGCAGTGAACTCTTTCTGCTCTGCCCTGTCAGTTCACTGTGAGATGGTTTTTTTTTTTGTTGTTGTTTTTTAGCACTGTTTTTGCATCCTAGTGTTTACAAAGCTCACTACGGTAGCTGGCCAGGGACACTGAGGGTGAATCGACAATAATGTCCGAAAAAAAAAAAATCTACACAACCGCAGTCTTGTGAAAAAGAATTAAAAAAAAAAAAAAAAACATGGCACACAATATCTTCTTTTCTACAAGAGCTGTTTGTATATCACTATTTATTGTCCTTGGTGATGGCTTAAATAAAAATCAAATCAACCACAAAACGAAAGATCTGCAGTGTTGTACTTTGCTCAGCAGCCAAACAGTGAAATACAGAAACCTTGAGGAATAGGAGTTTATGAAACAGAACAGAATTCCAATTCTGTGACCAGAAAGGGATTCCATTCATGGAAAACTCAGCGCTTTGGGTCTTTATTCCATGAAATTCCAACTGATCTCATTGACTTAGTGGAGACCCAAGACTTATGGGGGACGCTGAGCCCCGTGACGGAACAACATGATACCTTTTCTGATAAGACTAATCGCTCTGATGTTTTCACAGGATCGGTCACACATAAGAAATGAAGGATTAGGTTCAACAAACACACTTTCAAGTTATTTGGCAGGCTAATTCTAGCCAGAGGAGGGGGTCCACACATGTCCACAGAGTGAACTTGTCTGCTTGAAATCATTTTAATTGTACTCAATCCAGCATTAGATTTGGCCGTTCTGATAAATACGACTTCCTGTGCGGTTCATTTTCTGGCCTTCCAGACCCTGGGTCAGCTGTATGAGTATATGACTATTTTCATGCGTTTGTGTAGAGTCCACAATTGCAACCTGAGATGTAACATTGTAGAACCTAAATATTCCAACAAAGACAGCTTTTCTAATTTTGGTTTTACACTACATGAATTGCAAATGAAACACTTCAGATGCAATTGAAGTGCAGATTTTCACCTTCATTTCAATCACTTGAACAAATATATTGCAAGAAAAAAAATCATTTCAGGGACTCAAAAGTAAATGGACAAATTAAAAATCGACTGACAATTCTTTGTAGGCAATGACTGCTTCAAATTTTGAACCCATTTAACGATATTCCACTTCTATGCTTTAATGAACTGGGCTGCTTTGGCTGTCAATCTTGGGTCACTGTCCGTCTGTATTGTAATGCACCACCCAATCAACTTGACTGCATTTGGTTGGATTTGAGCAGACGACACATCTCTAAACACCTCCGAGTTCATCCGGCTGGTTCTGTCCTGTGTCCCATCGGCAATAAACACCAGTGTCCCAGTGCCACTGGCGGCCATGCACAATGCCTCCACATGTGCTGCAGATGGTGTGGTATGCTTTGGATCGTGGCCTGTCCAATAGCCTGGGAATACCCATCTCGTTCCGAACTGCACGGCACCCTGGAGACCATGGGCGAAATTTTCGCATGAATTTGGGAACCAGTCACAACGGGGAGAGATGGCAAGACAATGCGCGAACTTTTGGACAAACGAAACCTGAAATCCCGCACGAGAAAATGTATCGGTGGTCCCCAGACTAAATCTCACTTGAGATTTAAGCTGCTGATAGGCAGCTACCTGTCCAATGCCTTATCCACACTTTTTCTTGTCATCAATTTGAAAGAGGTTGACCTTATAGTTTAATCTCTCCAAAGAATGTTGCTTGCAAACTGCAGTAAACCCTCTGTGTTTGCTTTCATGAAGTCTTCTTTTTATAGTAGACTTGGATATAGATGGGACTACCTCACGGAGAGTGTTTGCACGTGATCATAAATACCTTTACAGAAAATACTGCAAATGTATAACAAGTAAATTACCTTTTCATGCATTTTGTGTACACTACAGGCACAATATTTTGGTGGCAATAATGCATTTCTGTTATACAGTACATTATAATTCATGTAGTGCATGGTCAAACACATTGCATTCTGCGTATGAACTGCCACAAAACTGCAGTTTTTATTGATTGTAAATACAGGTGCCTGTCAACCTTATGTTTATGTAGTTGCCGATTCCCATTTCTAATATTCATAGCGAAGGCGAACACCTGGAGACAACATCCTGTTCATCACAGAGCTTCTTGGCCTTGGCACTTAAACCATAAACCTATTTTGTGTAGAAAGGTAGAGTGGCGCCCAGTGGTGTGTGCCCCTCCCCACCACAATTGAAGGTGCTAAGAGGTTGGACGAGGTAATGCTAGATGTGGGAGAATGCCCAGGGCACACATACACTATTGTGGTATTTTGTTGATAATTGTTCACAAGCCTCCATCTTGCCAGTCATGCCTCATCACTTGAAGGGATGCTTGGGCACATCAGAGCAACCGCAGACAGACGCTCGCCACAAGGGTCGGAGGAGAAGCACCCTGGGCTGGTGTTTGGGCAGCTTTGAAGAGTCTTGGTTGTTGTTGCTGTTTCAAAAGAACAAAGAAACACAAAATAACCCTCCTGCAAGAAATCTCGGATCTATGGGCCAGGATCGCTCTTTTTTTTCTTTCTGTCTTTTCTTTTTTTAAAGCACTAGGCGTACTGTACACGAGACTTCAGAGAACAAGCTCACACTCTTCTTGGTTTCCAAGGGGCAAAATCAAAGTAGCCCAAAATGAGAGCGTTTCCAAGCCCCACAAGGCAGCCTATTTTAATCTGGCAGATCTGAGAAGGAAGGGAAAGACAAGCAAGAGGGAGAGAAGGCAAGAACATGCCCTATGGGCTTCCCAATGAGAGGAGCAACAGGATAGCGACAAGCTGTCTTCCAATCCAGTTAAAAATAACCTTAGAAAACCCATTCATTGGCTATTGCTGCTTGTGATTCAAGTTGATGAAATGTACTGTTTTCTAAACAGGACAAAGGCCCTAATTTGACAGCAATTGCCTCAAAGGGTTTGTGTGACATCTTGTCAATACTCCATTAAAACTAACAGCAGACATGTTTAATCCATCATAGAGTTATATAAACTATGGATCCCATTCCTCTTAAGTTGACACAGGCTGCTTTCCAAAAGCACTGAACCAAACCAAGACACACCTGAGTGAGTATCTGATTTTGTCTGTATTCTCAGTCACATTCAATAAGCTCTGACACATACACAGACATTCATATAGCGACTCTCTCACACACACACACTCACACATGCACGCACACTCACATATCCACACCAAGTACCCCAGGATCTATGCGGGACCAGAACATCTGGCATTGGTCCTCGGGTAGAGTTCGGGTTTCAGGAATCTGCCATGTGAATCTGGCCACCAGCAGAGAGGAGAGCAGGTCCTATCTATCCTCCCGTCTTCTTTTTCCCTTCCAACTCAAAACCACCACAACCACTCCACCTCATCTCATGTTTGCTTCTTATTCTCATTCAGTGGCCCAGCTTGGGGTCTGGGCTCACCGAAATACAGCACCAACAGAGTAGGCTCTTATTCTATCCACGGCGCAACGTTCACACAGAGCTCCACAGAGCCCATCTTTATCTGCCTCTGATTTAGCCAGGCCAGTGCTGCCGAGTTCCTCTGCTCAACGTTGCATTTTGCGAGAAATTTCCTTGTGGTCCGGTCAACGTGAGTGAGAAAGGGCTATGGGAGGACTGAAAGCAATGTCACGACTCAGGAGTTTAGAGTGTGCCAGCAGCATCTGTCAGGAAGAAAGCATGCAGTATGGCTGTCGAGCAGGGGCGTCGCTAGGTATTGAAGACATTCGGTGGCTTCAGCCCAGAAGTTAAAGTCCTTTTTAAGTCGGGGGACCGGGGGTGTCACCCCCGGCCGCATTTTGAAAAAAGGGTTGATGAACGTGCAATTTTAAGACGTTTGAGAATGAAAGGAAAGGCCAATCGCATGA
>JASCQY010000072.1:12633495-12647733 GCA_030264315.1 Sardinella tawilis | reverse complement strand
CGGCACAGAGATCCGGGGCTATCCCGAGAACATTCGGGGCTATAGCCTCGAATGCCCAGGCCTAACAACGCCACTGCTGTCGAGAGCAGACTCCCTGCACAAAGTGAACCCATGTGAAAGAGTCTGGTCTGGTCCACCAGGTTATGGGTACAGCAGGTTTGCGCTATCTGTCCATTTAGGCACGACACACGTAATATGACATCGTAAAGTAAAATCATCATAGCATATTTAGAGGAGGTCCATTTTATTGAAAGAGTAAGTCAGCATCATATTGTTTTTAAAGGCCTGTAAATGAAAGCCATCAATGTGGAATGCAAAACTTAAACTGATGGAGGAATCCTTCGCCTTGGATGATTCATGGCGTAATTCTTATCCAGCATTCTAGTATTTACTACTGAGTTCACTTTGAGAACAGAGGTCTTACTCAATAAGAGTTCAGCCCATGTCATCCAATAAGGTCCCAGGACACTAGTCAGTGAGGTGCTGGCTAAACTCACTTTGTTGTCCTGAGGTGAACCAGGCTTCTGTTGCTCTCAGAGGCCTTTTGCTTCAGGGGAACTTCAGTGAGGTGATGATGCACAGGTCAAATATTTGATCAGGTTTGGCGAGCAGTCATGGTTACTGAAGAATGTTGTTGAGTGATGTTCACAGAAATGGAAGATCATATATTGCAAAGTTTTGACCTCATTCGTCTCATGCCATAGGATACTACGTAAGGTCATTTCTAACCTTTTTGCTCACTGGGACACCATCATCTCTTAACAAAAACATCTAGAAACCAGTTATATTGATGCGTTGAGCTTGTCTGGCAATGCTCCCCTTGTTTTATCAAGTTGTTTTCCCTCAGACCGCAGGCGTTTTAGAGTTTGTCAGATGATAAAATGCAAAGAATGGGTTTTATTGCATGCTTCCAGCATCATGACAACACAGCATAGTCTGAAAACTGATAAGCAAGATGGAAAAATAAACTGAGATGCAAGAACACATCAGATGTCTTTATACTGATTAATCTCCACAGTAATGAATTTTCAGTGTGACGGATAAGAACAAGAACGGCTACAATTTATTTCTAGGCTGAATTTCAAAGGGCCGAGCTGTGAGCCGTCAAGCAGGTTGCGATATCTCTACTCTTGTGAGTTATATTCACTTGTACAGCCAAGCGGTGATTGGTTTGATTGGGTCATTTTTCTCCTGTTTGGCTTTGACATTTGGGGAGTACTGCACTGTAGGTGGTGTCTTGGAGGGGTAGACTTGGAATAGAGTGCACAAAACTCCGGAACCCACAGACAGCATGTAACATTGGGATTGAGGAGTACAGCTATCTCCCTCCAGTCACCTGTCTGAGATATTACTTGGGATGGGTTTCCCAAAGTGCTCCAGGGCCCCACCACACATTGCGTCTCCATCCTGACGTGTGTGTGTGTGTGTGTCTGTGTGTCTGTGTGTCTGTGTGTGTCTATGTGACTGTCTGTCTGTCCGGGTATTTTGGGGTCTTGCAGTTGGGGTGTGTAAGTGTGTGCCTCACTATGTGTGTTTGTGTGTGTGTGTTTGTGTGTGTGTTTGGGTGTTGGTGTCTGTCTGTTTATCTGCCAGTCTGCCTCACTATGTGTGTGTGTGTGTGTGTGTGTGTGTGTGTTTGTGTGTTGGTGTCTGTCTGTTTGTCTGCCAGTCTGCCTCACTATGTGCATGTGTGTGTGTGTTGGTGTCTGTCTGTTTGTCTGCCTGTCTACCTCGCTATGTGCATGTGTGTGTGTGTGTGTGTGTGTGTGTGTGTGTGTGTGTGTGTGTGTGTGTGTGTGTGTCAGTGAGTGTGTGACGCACAAGAGCTGGGGCTGGAGAATGGAGCCTCAGTCTTGCAGGCCTCCTGTCCCTAAGTGAAATTGGTATCTCATTTGGGATCTCTCTGCAAATCTCATCAAGGCCTGAGCAGCACAGCAGCCCTCACAGAAATGCCTCTTTCTTTTAGCTCGCCGTCCCGCCTTATCCTCCGTGCTCTGGGCCCCAAGCCTGAGAATGAATGTGTGTGTGTGTGTGTGTGTGTGTGTGTGCGTATAGTGCATGCATTTGTTTGACTATCTCCTGATGTAGGACTGTAGCTCTTAGTTTATTTGATGACATTTAAAATGGCCTCATGCTTTATTTTTATGTGGTGTGTGTGTGTGTGTATGTGTGTGTGTGTGTGTGTGTGTATGTGTGTGGACTTGCATTCACATGTTTGAGTGGCTTACAATGTGCAGTATAAACTACATAGACTTACATATACAGTATATATATATTTTTTTTTATTTTGGGTGTTGCATGGTTTTTGGGCTAGTTACACTCACTGTCACCAGGCGTGTTGTCTTACTAACACCGTGGTGTAAACACAAAACTTGGTGCATTACGTGAGTTTCAATTCCCGTCAGCCTCTCTGATGTTGGAGATGATGCATGCAAAACTAAACAACTGCTATTGCGACAGGCTTGGAAAACCCTTGCGGCAGACCACCACACAGCAGCCCAAATGACACTCTTTAGTCGTGTTAATCTTGGCATTGTGCTCATGCCCTCAGCTGCTACAGAGCAGCGGTTTCAATGTGTCAGAGGACTGGCATCTGCCACCATGACCAAAAATGGCAAAGGTTTTGAGATGGAGAAAAAAAAAACCCAGGCAAATCAAACATTCACAAGTGATGAGTTTGTGATCTATTTTGTCATCTCTGTCACCAATCCCAGAAGCACATGTGCCAAGGTACCCTGTCCGTTGTGTCTGTTGTGGTTTTGGAGTCTTTTTCCTCTGCCGCTGTTATATTCACCAAGTAATATAGGTTTTAAAATACGGGTTAGTCTGGCCAAGATGTTGCGTTATATCATTTCTTACTATCGCTGTTGAAGCATATTGAAGCAGAGCAGGGGCAGAACTAGACTTTGTTCCAATTATGTACAAATTAGAGCTTCCTCTGAAATTATGAAATTTAATTCTGAAAGCCAATAAAACCCATATCTGGGCCATTAAGTTGATTTTACAGAATACAGAGCGCGGCATTTTTTTTTATTGCACAGCATCTAGAGGGTTCTTTTGTTCTCTTTTGTGTGGTCAAACAAAGAGGTCTTTCTGTACAGTATTCCAAATGTCATTTTCCGTGAATTTGCTCTAATGCCCTGTGGTTCTTGCATACCCCGAGTAATATGTTGATGCAGTTTGTCAAAATAAATTCAGTCGACGCCAACGTTGTCTGCCTTCATATTCCGGCCTCTATGATGAAATTATGGGAGTGTTTCAAAAAACCCTATCCTGCTGTGTGATGTAAACAATCCATAGCATTTTACTCAGCCATACTGTAGCCAACAGGCCATTATACCTTTTACGCGACAGCAGAGGCCACTGCCCCTAGTGTGCCTCCATGCCTCTGAAGAAACAGGGTCAAGGTCAAAGTCAACAAGAGTCATCCTAGCCCTTTGATAGATACTTTAAAGGGGAGGTTTGGTGTGTCAATCACCAAGCAACAAACCAATAGCCAATGTTAACTGAATGGGGCATAGCGAAATGAAACTGAAAGTAAGTTACAGTACTATGCCCTATTCACTTAATGTTAGTTGTCGGTTCAGTATTTGGGTATATATTTTATCAGATTTTCTCATTCTTTTTCTACTGACAGCACTTGGTGACCTCAAGCAACAGGGCTATTGGTTGATTCACACCAACCTTCTCCTTAAATTGAATGTTTTTTACAAAAGAAGTGCTGTCTTCTGTTCTAAAATGCTGAAGGTTTTTTTCTTTTTTTTTTTTCAAAAGGATGTTCAACAAGGTATTTTGGTTAAAATAAATGTTAGTGGACCTCACGACAGCCCAGAAAAGAGAAAGAAAAAAAAAACACATCTTGTAGTCTGGACAGCTGTCCGAGAGAGTGGCATCATATGCTTTTGAGGTCCGTGAATGTGCTCAGAGCCCAAAGCCTGCCTTTGAGGTTTTTATTAGAGCGCATTTGGCAAATGAATCGATGGTAAACAGTCCTAATAGGAGTATTAGATTGAATTTTGGCTCAGTTCTGACACAGGCATGTGCTCACGCTATAGAGCCAAATACCGGCGCTATAGCAAACTGCTATCTGTGCCAAGTGCTGTCCCACATGCATTCTACCCGACTTCAAATGACGGCAAGCTAAACCCGTGCTGATGCTGGTGTTTAGGTCCGTCTCGCCCACTATAAAAAGACCCAGGGCCAGGGGCTGGATCCAATCTCATCATTGGGCCTCTAAGGACCCTCTTAGTTTAAGTGGCATGCTGAGCTGAAATGAAGAATTGCTCTCTGACATTTGCCACAACTGGGTGAGATTTAACTGACGGAGGGTCAAAAGGTCACTGAAAGAGTTCTCTCCAGAGGGCCATTTCCTTTTCCCCATCAGGCCTGTCAAACAAGCTCTTTCAGCACCTACTAAAACCTTTGAGACCCTTTATGATCAACAGCATCGTTATGGACGAGGTGACCACTATGTGCCTTAACATCAAAATGAAAAACGTCCAGAGTTAAAGCATTAGTTTCAATATTCAGGAGTCTCTTTAGCATAGAGTAAGTTGCCACAGGGATGGACAAGGCCTTTTATATGTTTAAGAACAAATCTGAAATGCAATTCAATACTTCTGTTTATTTATTTGCTAAGATGAGAACTATCTTTACCATCATTCACCATTTAAAGACCCAGTCCAGTTAATTAGTATTTATACTAGCTATGTATTCAGATGATTCTCAAAGCCCATAGCCTTCTTTCTTTCCCTAATTTTGGGATTTGGGATCCAGCTTTTTCTTCCCCTGGCCATATCCACTATCCATTGTATTAGTCCTGCTCAGCTCTTCAACTAATCAGGATAGGTGCCATTTTTAGGTCATAAATCACTGCAGTCTCATTTGATAGGAAGGAAGGAATACGCTCAAGCGTATGTGCGTCAAATTAGTAACGCTGGCTAAAGACACAGACTGCTTATTTTGCTCATGATGTCTCTTATAAAACATAGCAGACAACTTATAGACATGTTAACAAGGTTAAAAATTTAAACTGGACTATGTCTTTATAACTGTACGTAATCTAGGGTTTTATTTGAAGATTAAACACAAAGGATCTCTTTGTAGCTATATTAAATGGTCTTATCTAAAACATGACTATTTACATTTTTAGAATGGAAATGAAGCTGCTTCTGTCTTTCCTTGGTGTGAGTTGAGCTCACACAAGAGAGCACTGTATTTGTGTAGCTATATATAAAAAAAGATAACACAAGCACATGGTCCTCCGATGGTTGATTGAGAAAATAGTTTTTGAACAGTTTCAGTGTTCCAAACATTATTCCTGGGAGCGATGAATGTTTCAATCAAATCCATACAAGCCCTCAATTGATACTTCTCGCAGTGTGAACAAAAGTGTGACTGACTCTCCTGCCGAGGAGCTTGCGTTCCTTTGCACATCAAAGGCACGAGGGAGCACGTACATCATGTTCATGGGTGACTACAAAAGCCTCACCTCTGGTCACAGCATGTGTATATGGACGGGGGGGGGGGGGGGGTGTCTAAATTGAGCTGTCTAGCCAACAATGTCAATGTCACGAGCATTCAATCTCTTTGAGGATGAACCGTGTGGGTATGTGTGTGTGTGCATATGAGCCTGTGTGTGTGTACAGTATGTGTGTGTGTGTCAGTGTATGCGTGTGTGTGTGTGTGGGTGTGTGTGTGTGTCAGTGTACACGTGTTTGTGTTTGCATGTGGGTGTGTGTGTGTGTGTGTGTGTGTGAGGTGAGAGGAGTCCAGTAAAAGCCAGGACGCCAGGCGCGCAAAAGCCGAGACGTGATGAATGTCCCACTGTGAGCTGTGAGGGAGGGTAAGACTTCATTACTGTGGGCTTTTCTCTATTCCCTCTTTACTTTCTCCACAGACACACAGAGGCAAGACAGGGAGAGAGAGAGAGAGAGAGAGAGAGAGAGAGAGAGAGTAGAAAGAGGCCTGAAAAGGTGATGGAGAGGGATGTGATACAGTGAGAGAAGGACAGAGAGAGAGATGCTTATTTGGATTCTCACAACCCTGCTGACCCAGCTAATGGGGACCTCGGGCCAAGGGCTCCCAAAAGGTGTTTGTGTCCAGGGGCCGCTCAGTGGCTGCTGTCCCCGCTGTGGAAGAAAATAAACAGCAAGAAGGGCTGTGGCCTCGTGGACCCTTTTATTGGGAACATGTGGTGTGTATGACGTGTGTTTGTGCTCGTGTGCATGGAAGTGTGTGTGTGTGTGTATGCGTGTGTGTGTAGGTGTGTTTGAATGTGAGTGAGAAAGTAAGTGAGTGAGTAAATGCACATTGCGTTTGCAGATGTGTGTGTGTGTGTGTGTGTGTGGTCATATGCAAGTATCTGTCAGGATGTGTTTGTTTACTGTATGTGTGAGTGCAATAGAAGGATAGAGAGTTAATGTGTGTGTGTGTTTAGTTGTCCCTCATTTGTGTGTGTGTGTGTGTGTGTGTGTGTGTGTGCGTGTGTGTGCGTGTGTGTGTGCGTGTGTGTAAGAGACACTTTACTGGCAGACTGTTCTCACCTCCCTACCCAGACATCACCTTTTATTTGGCACCTCACACAGAGAGCAACGCCCATTCTCCATAGTGACTGGGAGATATGAGGCGACTCCATGGGGCAAGGCCCTGGCAGCTGTAACCAGAGACCTCCTACAGTAGGCTATGTGTACGTGTGTGTGTGTGTGTGTGTGTGTGTGTGTGTGTGTGTGTGTGTCCACATCACAAAGTAGGTCATACGAGTCAAGCAAAGCAACGGGACATAGGAATGCAGCCCCTGGTCCTCCAGCGGCTCACGGCGGCTTCCCAGTGTACACTAGCACATAAAACCCAGGGCCTGCAGAGATGACCTTTGCCCCGCACGCCAGAGCAGCCTCAGAGTGCCCGCTGCCAGTCTGGCTTGAGTCCGTGCCCAAGAGACATCATCCGATTCAACCTCTGTCAATCAAGTCCAGCGTGCGTCTGTGGACATCAGAGCCCTGGAAATGAGCATCACTTAACACCTCCCATGGTGGTCTCCTTTAAGCCTCTTCTGCCCTCTGGTAGTGTTAGAGTTGAGGGATGAGCGTGGCTAACTCAGACACACACATTAGTTTGGCTATCATAATGAAAATAAAACGAATAGAAATAAAAACCAAGCGTCAAGCAGCAAGCGCTACTACTCCACTGTGAGTCACTACTGTGTAAAACAGTACAGTGAAAATTGCAAGTGTATTTCTGATGCCTCATGAAGTCCGACTTATTCTTTGATCTCTTAAATGATGATGACGGTGGTGGTGAACTTGTGAAACTGGGATGCAAAACTATTGGCAAATGATGCATGGAGACTTTATGGCACTATTTTCCCATGGATAAAAAAAATAGAAGTTTCCAATGAAATGGTCCTGATTTTCTCGCATGTAACTATAAATGTACCCTCACACATAACCATTTCTGACACCGTAGCTCAGGCTGAAATGGAAACTAAATTGGAAACAGCTCTGGATGTGGATTCAACAGCATGTGTCATTTGAAGGCACGGACGGAGGAAAGGTTGACACAATAAAACGAGTAACATTTGAAACATTTAGAACAATAATATACTGTTGTAGATCTAGATTACTACATTAATATGATTATTACATTTCTCTTACGCTCAGAATATAATATAGAGACATGCAATTTGTGGTCTGTGATGGCTGATATTTTGTTATCAGTGCAATACAAGGAGATTTTAGGTTAGGCCAAAGTATTCTCTTCCTGACTCGGAACAATTAGGCTGATTCTGAATATGATGTCCTTTCACTATTTATGAAAATACCCCCTTGGGCAGAGACGCCAACACACTATTGACAAATTAGATTAATTCTAATTCATTCAGGGTAATTGGCCACAGTTGAGGTTCATGCCGAGCACATGGATTGCTGAATACAATGATGCCAGCACCGAGTTCATGAACTCACATCCCCTGTCTTTATGTCTTCCCCAACTGACTATACAAATACCCAGTGATAGAATCCCATTTGAGGGTTCGCACTGCTAAATAGATCCATTCTGTGGCTCTTCACAGTGGTGCTGAAAGCTGCATAGAAATGGATAGGTCATCCCAATGTCCTGGCATCTGCTCTTCCTTGATCACAATGGCCACTGAATATATATTGGACACTGCCACTGCTATTGGGGTTTGTGCCTCTGACTGAACTTTTTTCATCATGGGCCACAAAATGCAATATGATTGTTAAAAAACGACATAATATCTTCAGTATGTCGTTGTTTGGCTGGTCATTTTACATCCACTCCCCTTTGGGATCCTGTTCACCCTGTCAGGGTTTTCTTTGAATTTCTGTGACAGTCATCCCATGATCATAAAAAATGACAAAAAAGTGCTACAATAATATGCTAAAGCAAACCCTTCACTGTCACTGAACTGAAACCTACAAATCTAGAAATCGTTCAAATTAGACACATGTAGTGATGTTAAGGCACTAGCCTGAGCTATGAACTTTGACCTGTTCTGTTCTACGTCCCTGGCTGATAAAGGTCTGTTCCTTTACAGCTGGACTGTTTTGATCCTCCTCCCCCTGTCACATGTCGAGAGGTGGGGGGACAGTAGTTGTTTCAGGGATTGGAAATTGACCCTGTCACACCACCACCACTGTCTTTTGTCTCCACTATCGGTCTCTGTGTCTCTCCCTCTGCTCGTCCCCTTGAAGGTTGTTTCAGCCATTCTAAGCAAAGCACATTCAGGGGGTCTCTTTCCTAAGGATGCACGAAATCCTGATTTTTGGGGTTCGGCCAAATACCGAATCCACTGTCTAAGACTTGGACGAATCAGACATTGAATACCAAATCCTATAGCATAATCCAGACATGATCAGACTCAAAGCCCCCATTTCTCTCCTTCTTGTTTGCTTTTCCTCTTTGAAGATCCTACTCTCTATCCCCTGCCCTTGACTCTCTGTTAGTGTTATTTGATTATTTTAGCTCATGTGCGTAAAAAATAATCTTAGAACCTTAGATTTAATAATCAAATTATAGCATACATCAGAGTAAGTGCAAAGTAAAACTTTGTTGTGTGAGATCAGCTGCCTTTCATGATCAAACTCTCACTGTCCAACTCACTCGCATGTCAGTGAACATTGTTATATTGAGAGTTTTCCTTTTCTCTTGAGAGAGTTTCTACATGCCTGCTATACGGTAACATAGTTGCACGGTCTGAGTCCACTGGTAATCATTGATGAGTGGAGAGACTGGTTATGAAGAAACAATTCTTCCATCAAAATTATAGAGTAGAGTGAGGGAAACCCCCCCCCCCCCGGGGTAAAATGCCCCTCACCTATTTTATCCAAACTAACCACTCAATTCAGTCAAGTTACATATTTATTGTTACGATGGACTACGTTGACTATGGTGATATACAAATTTCCACTGTAAAGCTCATGCCAGTAACGTACTTGGGGAAAATCAGATTTCATGATAAATGTTATAATATTGACGTATCTGTAAATAGGTGTTCAGGAAGTTGTTGTTGCTGGATATCACTACTATGTATGATTTACGAGTGGGCAAGCTTGTACTTTTAAAAAGTACCATAGGTCTAAAAATTTCAATCTTACTTCCAGAGTAAGACTCTTTTTTTCTAAAATCATACACTGCGTGGTAAAACGCTCCCCACACTGTGGGGTAAAACGCCCCCTTTCTGTCAATAGTAATTACTGTATTTCATACAACTCTGAACATTAGATATATTGTTTTTCACCAAATCTAGCCTACCTCGTTGATTAAATCAAAACCTTTCAACTTAATATTAAAAATATTACCTTTAGCCTAAATAGCTTGCTAGATAGCACTATTAGCTAAGTTGACTTCGTAAATAGACTAGTAAGTTGTTGTTGTTTCGGAATAGATAACTTGACTCATTCAGTGATTTTTGCGGGTTCTTTCATAAAAAAAATATTTTCTTGTGATTTTCCTTTTCTATTGTCATTTTTTAGGTAAGGGGCATATTAAAAACGCCCCCTTTCCACCAATTTTCTTTTTCCTAAATATCTTATTACATAATTACTCTGGGAAATTTCCACATTTGGTTTATAGTTCACCTCACTGCCAGTGAAAACTATGAGTTACCTATGGGGAGGGAGTTACCTATGGCCATACTGAGGTGCAGTACCTATCCCACTACAAAGAACACACACAAAAAAAACCAGTCATATTTTTGTCTATCTGTCCGCCTGCCTGTCTTTCTCCCTGCTTTCCTTATCTTCATCCCTTGTATAACCGCTGGTATTTCAAACTGACCATACAACACAACTGCTCTCCCAGATGGAATCTTTCATGCTCATGTCATTGGAGGTCTGCTGCTTGCGTAAGCCATTACGTGTGTGTACGTGAGCCCCAGAGAGGAGCGCGTCTGCTCCCTCTGCCTCTGTCTTGGGGGTGGGGTGGGGTGGTGGTGGCGGGTAGGGGGGAGGTGATTGGGGTTGGGAGGGGGTTAATGGATCACAAGGCTGAGGTGCATGTGACGAGCTTGATGCTTGGCTACACAACGGCAGCAGTACTTTGATAGTGTAAACCATTGGCCCATCAAAGAAAAGTTTTTTTTTGTTGTTGTTGTGGTGCATTAGTAGTACGTAAGGATATCAGGCTCTCTCTTCAGAAAAATAACATACAGTAAGCATGAATTGCATTTAAAGCTTAAGCAGCATAGGATTGCCTCTTTTACCGTGTCTTTGACACAGCGTTGTATGGTAGCAATGCAAACACAACTTGGTTCACATTGTCTGATGTGAAAATGTTTTGCAGAGATGCACATGGTATTGAGACAAGACTGAATATGAGTAAGATGAAGTTGTCTTAGTTTATACACAAGCCATAAATGTTCCATAGATATCTACAGAATAGAGGAGAACCATTTTAAATAATGGCAAAAACACTAATTAGAAGACAAAAAAGATATCCAAGACATTAGAATGCATGCCAGCATGCAAACAGTGCCGCTGCATTAAATGTAGTACGAGTCAGTGGAGGAGTACGCGGCTATCTATGTGGTGGGACATTCTGGATAACTCAGGTCCTAAACCCAAGCCTTTAAAGTGCCCATGCAACTTCAAAGTTTTTGGCCTGCAGCTGTTCACAAGCCCGATTTAGATGCCTTAATTAGGAGAGTGTCCAATTTTAATTTGTAGAAAACACAGAAACCCAGTGGATGGGAATGTGCAGAGAATTCCCCTAATCAAGCTTAAAATGTGCTGAATGAGTTGGATGAAAACCCAGTTAATGACAAAGGCCATCTTTTATTCCCCTGCCACATAGCCAGGAAGTAATTAGAGCAACTGCCAACACCTGCTAATTGACTCTAGAGTTGTGGAAAACAGAGAGAGACAGACAGAGAAAGAGAGAGAAAGAGAGAGAAAGAGAGAGAGAGAGAGAACCAGCAGTGAGTCAGCCATGACCAATGCAAGGCAAAGCAAAAAAGATGAAAAAAGGAAGGAATAAAGAAAGAAAAAAAAAGATGAGTTAGCATTGGCTAAAACAAAGCTGTGGTTCCTGAAGTTGAGCCCCCCAGGGAGAGAGAGAGAAAGAGAGAGAGAGTCTGATGCTTTGGGCTAGTCAATGGCTCCAGGCTGCTGTTCAACAGGTTGCTTTCCCCATGCTGTGGCTGTTAAGCTATTAGGTCACTGCGAGCTTGTTGGCTTGTTGTGTGGTGGTGCAGCTCAGGGGGTCATGGGGATGGAATGGCGTGACGGAGGTCCAACTGTGGCGTTCTCTCTCCAGAGCGCCCGGGGCAAAGACAACAAGCATCAGTGGCTGGCCACAGTGAGAGAGTGGGGAGATGGTCTGTGTGTGTGGTGAAATCGGGTTGGTGGTTGTGGGGCTGGTTGATATGGGAATCATGAGGGATGTGTGTGTGTGTGTGTGTGTGTGTGTGTGTTTGTTTGCGAGTGTGGGTGGGCTGGGATTGGTGGGGAGAAGTTGATGCTGTATGTGTGTGTGTGTGTGTGTGTGTGTGTGTGCAGTACATGTGTGTGGGCTGAGGTTGATAAGGTTGGGTTTGAGGAATGTAAGTATAGTAGATAACTATATGGTTGGTTTGGTTTGGGTTGGGTGGAAAGGGGAGGTTTCATAGATTGGGATGAAGTGTCTGTGTGTGTGTGTTACTGTGTGTATGTGTATGTCATTATGTGTTATTTTGTGTAGGTTTGTTTGTGTGTGTGTGCGTGCGTGCGCATGTTCTTATGTGTGTCATAGCCTGCACACATAAGAGTTTGCTGTCAAGTTTAGCGTGTTCGGGGCCGGGCCCTACTGGAAGAGGTCGTAGCCAGAGGTGGGGGTTCTGGGGGGCTTCGCTCCAGGGGAAGTTGTAGATAGATGGAGGTCACACCGGTAATTTGCCTTGACGTTTATTGTGCATGATGAGTCCTTCATTGAGCGGGGCATTCAGCGGCGAACAAAGAGGCTCATTTTGCCTCCCAGAGAGGAGGGGATGCTCATGTGCCTCTCCTCATGAACCAGTTCCTGTCCAAGGGCTGGCAGCGGAGCGGGAGATGGGAGATGGAGCGAGGGAGAGGGAGGTGGAGAGGCAGAAAGAGAGTAATAGAAAGAGGGAGAAAGAGAGTGGGAGAAAGCGAGTGAGATACAGATGGAGATGGAGTGAGAGAGATAAGAAAGAGAGGGAGAAAGAGAATGACTTTTTCACTGAACTCCACCTCCTCTCCTTGATCACTCCTGCACTCTGTCCTCTCCTTCCTACTTTTAAAAATGGCTGCTTTTGCATTATGTTCTTTGCTCTCTTCTAAAGCACTTTTGGACCCAGGCCTATAGGCCTATATGTTTTTGAAAAGGTCCAAACTCATGATGGCTTATGTATAACAGTGTTGTAATAGGGCCTGCATTAACCATTTATTACCAACTATCCTTTGGGGGATACAGTTCTACCAAAGATTATGGAATATTGACCAAGATAGAGCAACATAATACATTACAACGGCAGCGAACGTGAATAGTTCCCGTCTGCATAAGTCGGCACGTCACAATATAAACTTTTACCCGATCTTTTGCATTAGCGAATGAGGGCTTGACTTTGGTCTGCATAAAGGGGGATTTTGCCCCCCTCCCCTTGCAAAAATAGAACACGGAATTTAACGGATGTTGTCTCCTCTCACTCCGCTTTTACCCTCTCTGGTCCTACTCTTCACCCAATTGGCCAGTCATATCAAGCCTTGCTGCACCCATGACTAAAAGCACACAAGATGTGACTGTAAAAAGCAGCATATACTAAGCATCCATTTGTCCAACTAACCGTGAATTTATTTGTTAAAAAGCTCGAATGGAATTTCACTGGACTTCAGTGAAACTAAATAGAATCATGATCGTAAAATAAATATCACTGTCAACTACTTATTATGTTTTGCAGTTTCAATAATTGAGATTGTAATCAAATCTGTGTGTAACTGTGTGAAGTATTTTGAAAGCTGGCTTCGCTCATGTATGGACAAAAGAACTTTTGTACAGCACAGCCCTATTCCAAAGCTCTTAGGAAATGATCAGAACAAGCTTATATTAAACACATATTGTTGCTGATTGTTAACCTAAAAGGTTTGTTTTGGTCACAAAATCTTATTCAACTTTGCTTTATGCTTTATGATTCCTAACTACATTTGAGGGAATTTGAGGGAAATGTGATTTAGTCAGAACGAGGTCTGTGGGATTATCACAGTACAGTTTTCAAACAGTGTCAGCAAAATGTTTTTTTTCGGCGATAAATGTGTTGTTTGAGGTCATAAAATAAGCTACTGCTCAACATAAATCACTGTAAAGGAGCCTATGGATTATCTCAGACATCTGTGTAAATCTCCTGCACGTCTCAGACCCCTATGCATATAGTACAACTCTTGGTGGAGATAAATCAGGCCTAAGCATACATTAACGTGTGGCCATGCTTCGGCGAAGCCATATCCATTTATGCACCATCACACAGTAAACAATGATGGCTAACCCTGACACACGTCACGGAGCCCACATGCAAGCAATTAAAGGCAAGCATCTGACCACAGACAACCAATCCCCCGCGACTCTTCTCCAAAGCGGCCCTCCACTGAGCTCCTCTCTCCCACCCCAACTAGCACACTCTTCAGGAATGTCCTGGGGTAAAATTAAGGGGGGGGGGGGGGCCTTTACCCACACAACCCCCGACAAACCCCCTCAGCCCCCCCCCCACCCCCCCCCCCACAACCCCAACCC